>JAYJMR010000031.1:115000-152500 GCA_037074705.1 Zhengitettix transpicula
TTTTTTTTTTTTTTTTTTTTTTTTTAACTCACAGAAGAGTGTATATATATATACATGTAAAGAAACTTTAGTAGAGAAGAAATTAAAATTATAAAATAATTCGATCCGCGGAATATTAATTTGTAAGTTTTTACTAATGTTCGCTTGCAACAGCTATGCTGCGTGCGTGCGGCGGCGAGGAAGACGTTCGTAGATTACAACGGGCAGTCGTGTTTTGCGATGGCCGCCCAAGAGGCGCTCTGCTAGGTGGAATAAACGTATATTGCATACATTGTTTATAAATGTATATCGAAATCCAGACGTCGGTATTTTACGTCTAAATTATAATAAAACCGAGATAGATTTATGGGAAAGTGACAGAATTAAAAGAGGCTTTAACGGCAACGAACCCCTGTTTTCAATATAGCTACGCAGTTTCCGTCAACAACGAATATTAATTACACTTCCTTTGAGCCGAAAGAAATGAGTGGAAAAAGTACGATGTTTTGAATACATATGTATCAGATACATATTCGTAAAAGGCGCGTTATCCTATCGTACTTGCGTGCGTGCGTGCGGCGGCGACGACGACGTTCGCGAAATACAAAAGATATATAGGGAGCGTGGTCCAGCTGGTGGCCACGGACAACGGCTTCTCCCGGAAAATTACTTGTACTCGCTGGTGCCCGGTCCTGCCTGCGAGAAGATGATTGCCGAGAGAGGTGAATCCTGTACTGGATGCGAAATCGCAGTTATTTCAAAATTTACCTGCCTTCCAACTCAATATTTGATACGTCAGAATGTTAAACTTCTTTCTTTGTTTGAATTTCAATAAGGTGGGCCGATCCCGGCGATACTGCAAAGCCGGGCCAACCCGTGACAGATGTGGAGCAAGCTCCTAACACTCCGTCATTTTCCAAAAATGAGTTTAATATTCTGGTGGTGCGATGCACCACGTATCAGATATTAAGCTGATAAGAACAGATACAACAGGTTATAAAATATGTTAATGAACAGGCTTAAAACTATCAATCGGTATGTACTTCAGCTTCTACTACAAACTAATAATACCGTTAAAATCGTAATTGTGAAATTTTAAGGGCCATGATGCCTCTGTCAGTATTGCCGAACGCCCGACAGGTGTTCGGCGTATATGTCTCTTGACCAACGTATGCAGTCTGACACACATAAAATAGACAATAGTTTTCCGTATTTCCTGGAGCATAACTCTCGCAGGAACGTATCATTTTTCGGGTCCCATGACCCTAGTGCACCAACAATAAAGGGGATTATTTCCACCTTGTCATATGTTCTGCCGAGGCTTTGTTTGAGGTCCTTGTACCTTTCCTCCTTCCGTGCCCTTGCGTCATCGAAAGCGCTTGGGTGGTTTTCAAACACAATCGTGACGTCTACGATGAACGCCGTTCGCTGTTTAACTAGAAGGAGGTCAGGTCGTAATAGGCTGCCTTCAGCCACCGGTCTATTTTCAGCGATTAACCGGATTTTACCGGTTGCCGCTGCTTTGATCCTTTCCACTATGGCGTTGTGTCGCAGGAGGATAGCTCTGTTATGCGCCGGGCAGTGGTTCGTTACGTGCGGTAGTGTTTCATCCCTAATATTACAGCGCCGGCATGTCTTTGGGCCTTCGTTAAACCGGTATCCGTTTAGTGGGACAAGTCCTAGCCTCGCCCGGTGAATAAAGCGCCAGTCGGCGAACCTGGTGTATCTGCCTGTTAGGAGAAAGTGGCTGCTCGTGCGGCTAAGAGCGATGGTTTCGCACACTTTCCCCTGGTGTGGGGCCTCATGTAGAGTTCTTATATGTCGCGCTTGGTGTGCATTCCGGAGGGTCCGGCAGACTAGGTTCCTGTGTCTGCTGTAGAGGACGATGTTTTCTATCGTGATCCGAATGTCAGGTCCGGTTGCCCATTCACATTTGAGGAACCTAGTTGCCGTTCTCGCCCGGGTCCATGTGTTTTTTCTTTTGTTCGTTGTATCCCTGAATATTCCGTCTTGTGCTCCGTTCAAGTACGAGTCTGTTGTCCGGTCGCTTGCATCTTGCCCCGTTCTGTCTTTTATTGTGTTCTTGAGGTCTTCGATTGCCAGTGACCTAATGACGGGGTCGGGGGATGTTAAGAGCTTGTAGGCCCCGTCGACCGCCATTATGTCACAATCAATTCCGGACTCTGGAATTCCTAGGCTGCCGGATTGCCTAGACCCGTAGATGTAATGATTTGAGGCGCGGGACGGAACGTTTAACGTGCGTTTTATCAGAGGGCGTATGTGGTTATCTAGTTTTTTCCAATCGCCCTTTGTTAATGCGCCAGTCCTCAGGGCGAATTGGGTTATGGGGAAAAAGAACGATTTTATGGCGTCGAGACGTTGCCATGGGGCGAGGCTGGATGTTAGAATCGCCTCTGCCGTTTCTATGTAATTCCGCAGTGTCGACCAGTCGGATATAATGTTGTGCCCAAAGGGTTTTCCAAGGAAGGTAACTGGTTCATGGGAGTTGACTGTGCTTATGTTTTCTCCTTCCAGTGTGATATTCGTCGCCCGACAGCCTACTGGGCTAGCTCCGCTGAAGTGCATTGCTCTGCATTTGTGGGCGTTAAACTTTAGGTTTATTGTTTTTGCCGCTGTTGTTATTGAGTTTATCCGGTTTTGGAGTGTGCAGGGGTCCTTGGCAATTAGGCAGATGTCGTCTGCAAACGCTAGAACGGCGTGTGCCGCCGCATTTTGATCTTGTTCGGCCTTTTGTAGGAGCGGGTTTACCGCTAGGTTAAAGAGCATCCCACTTAGAGGGCACCCCTGCCTCACCCCTGATTGGACAGGTATGGGTTCCGTTTCGCCGTCTTCGAGGACTATGGTGGTAGTGCTGTCTGTATAGATGTCGTTAATTATCGCCGTGATTTCTTCTCCCGCGTGCCCGTGCCGAAGAGCAGCAGTGATCGCCTCATGGGGGATGGTGCCGAATGCATTGCATATGTCTAACCATGCAATGCAGATGTCTGAATGTGTTCTCTTTGCTGTTTCCAGGTAGTTGGTTAGGGCATAGTGGTGTTCAAACACGCCGTCGTACGGGAGGAACCCTTTCTGCGAATGTGAGAGGACCGCGTGCTTCGTGACCCAGGCTTTGATTCTGTTGGTTAATAGGCCCGCGTATAATTTATATACAGTCCTTAGCAGCGAGATAGGCCTGTAGTTAGTGACTTCGTTAGGATTTCCGTTTTTGTGAATTAATACAGTCCTGGCCAATTTCCAGGCTTGCGGGATTTTCCTGTATTTCGCGCAGATGTTAAATATTATTGCCAGGAGTTTGCCCTCTGGGTCGACCGATCGCCAATGGCTGTATGACAGCCTGTCATCTCCTGGGGCGGTGTTTTCGCATCGTTTCAGTTTATTTTCCACTTCTTTGGCTGAAAATCCTCCTGTCATTACCGGGCTTCGCGGCTGTGGGTGTTCGTCGGCGAATATCTCGCTGTCACATGACGTCCGGCTCCATGTTTCGCTAAAATGCCTCTTAACTGTTTCGGCCTCTAGGGGGCATTTCTGGCCTTCGCCTTCCAGGATGAGTCTGACTGCTCGGCGTCTGTTTCGCCTGTATAATTTTTGGATGAACTCGCAGTCGGTTATGTCTGCTTGTCTCACTTTCCTTGGCGTGTTTGTGGGCTGCGGTAGGTTTACAGCCTCTTGTACTTTTTTGGTCACTGATTCCAGGACGTCCGAGAATAGTGACCATTTTTCTTGGCTTGCGTCCTCTGATAGTAGAGTTCTAAGTATTCTTCGGTGTGATTGGACTTGGCTTAATTCTTCTTCTTCGTCATCATCGTCTCCACTGTCAGGCGGGGCTGGCTCAGGGTTAGGTTCCTCCGCTTGAAGGGAGGCCTTGTGATGGACCGGGGGTGGCTGGTGGGTCGGCAGTGGGTTGTGGGACTGGCGGCTTTCCTTGAGGGATCGCATGACGTGGGCGGCAATATGGTTTTGCAGGCCTCTCCTTGTGGTAAATGACTCCGGGCATCTATCACATAGGAATTCTGCTGTCTCATGTGGTGTTGGATTTCCTTGTGTGGTGCTCGTGTCCTGTACTGCGCCTGGACACGCATGTGCTGTGGGCCTAAGTCCAAGTTGTTTCCCACACGTCTTGCATATGTTAACGTCTTTTGTGGTCATAACGTTATGCTCTCTGTTTAAGTGCCTTTTTAGTGACTGTTTAGTCGTGGCCCAATTGGCGGCCTTGAATGCACGCTGGCAGCCGTCCTCCGTGCATTCAGCGTGGTTTAGGGGCGGAAATCTGATAAGTAGGATGTCATCTATTCGGGCGATTGAGTTTGTACTTTCGTAGAAAGTCTTCGTGATTTCTTCTATGTTGTGTTCTGCCATTATTGGTCTTCTATTATTGGCATTGATGGGCCAGCGCTTTTCAGCTTTTTGCTTATGTCCTGTGGTGCTGCCGGGGCTTTTGCTTTTACCGCAGCTTTCGTTCTCCTTTTCCTTTTGGGCTGAGATTCGCTTCCTTTCTCGTCCGAGGAGCTGTCACTCACTATGTTTGTTTGTGTTTCCATTTCCTCAGGAGGATTTGCGTTTTTTCTCTCCTTGGCTGGTGGCGCTGTTGGTGTTTTAAATTCCGCGATCAATTCCTCTAGTATTTGTCCATTCTCATCTTCTTTGGCGGTAGTGGTGGTTTTGTCTGTCTCCATCGGGTCAACTTCGTCCCTCTCATTGGCGGGGATTTGTAGTTTATTTTTCTGCTTTTTATCGGGGCGGGCTATTTCTGGAAATTTTATCGTTGACTCAATCCCAATTTTGTTGGCTGGACAGTCTTTCCCACGGTGGTCAGCCGAGCCACACCATTTGCACCCCATTGTGCAGTCTTCACTGACGTGTCCCTTATTTTTGCAATTAAAACACTGCCTCTCAGGGCAGGCTCCTGCAACGTGGTCCAGCGCCTGGCATAGGCGGCACCGTCTTTCCATCCCTTGGTAAGTAATATTGATTTTAACGGCCCCTATAAATATAGCGCTGGGGATCTTGTCCCCTTTCACGTATCCGAACATTTTCCCCGTCTGGAACCCGAAATTGTCAGTTATGTCGCCAACGTGCAATATTTCGCAATGTTCTGCAAGTTTGGCTTTAATGGTAGCCGCATCTATCATTATGGATGGGTTATATATCCATATTTTGGTGTTTCTGGGTACGAAAGCGGTGACTTTAAATTCTGTTTCGTCGACTAAAAATGGTGACTTTCGAATTAATTTATCAACTAACGTTGGTGAGGCCAGGACAACATGTATCTCGTTATTTACTTGTCTCATAGCCGTAATATCGGCTACTGTTGCGTCTATATTACGGCTGAGGCTATTGGCGAAGCTTTTCTTAATTTCGTCCGTGATCATTTGCGTTCCGATGGTAGGGGTGCACTTTACAGCGCGCCGCCTATCATATCCTACATTGCTCGTAGGCGTGAGGTTCAGAGCATTTCTGGCAGCGATTGCCTCAAACGAGGTTTTCGGTTGGATGTTTGGTCCAGGGTCTTCCCTGGCATCCGAATTCATGATGGGGCTGGCCGACTGGCCGGTCCCTTCCATGTTTGACACGTGGGTTCAAGGGATTTGGGGTTGACAAATCCCCAACCACAAGTACGACCCCGAAGGGCTGGTTTCACCCACGCGACACTTGTGGTTTTCGCCCTCCTCTCTTATCTATCGCTAGTGAACTAGCGAAATTGCCCAGAGACCACGATGGGACGTGAGAGGTAGGACTTGCTAATAGAGCTGTCACAGACAGACGGCGTTTCCTGATTGTCAATCAGGGCCTTTATTAGCCTTTGGTCTCGCCGGAAAAGGGTAAAGCGTAAAGCAAGTTGCTTACGCGACAATGACTTGTCGGCCTTGGCTGATTCGCCAAGGAACAAGACGAAACAAGAATCAATAGACAAGGTTGATGTAAAAACGAAAGTCGTGAGCTTTGTGATCTTTGGCTGATTCGCCAAAGTACAAAGTCAAGATAAAACCAAGCAAAGCAGAATGCAACAAGTCAACAGCAACGATAGGGCTGTTGGATAATAAGCACACTAGACTTTCAGTGTGACTTACACTGGAGTTCAAGTTGCTTACGTGACAAAGACTTGTCGGCCTTGGCTAATTCGCCAAGGAACAAGACGAAATGAAAAAACAAGGAACAAAGTTTAAAGAAAAACGAAAAACGTGAGCTTTGTGGTTTTTGGCTGATTCGCCAAAGTACAAAGTCACAACAAAACGAGGCAAAATGCCACAACAAGTGAAGAGAAACGATAAGGTTATTGGGTAGTAAGTACACTAGACTTCTGGTACGACTTACACTGGAGGAGTGGAGCAGGGCTTATATGGCCCGGCCTGGATAAGGGGAATGTGAGAGGTAAGATTTTAGGGCGGGATAATTCAAGAACGGTGGGTGGTAGGGGTATGAAATTTGGTAGGTTTGGCGAGGATTAATCAGGTGGAGGAAATGCAGCAGTTAAGCTCGCTCTAGGAGCGCCGTTAACCGAAAAAACGGTTAAAGTGTTCTCTCCTGCTGCGGAAGTGCGACACTCAAGCTCGTACAAGTACGCCACTGTCTATAAGACAGATGTGTTCTCTTGTGTCACGGATAATGAAAAGGGATAGATATAGATACAACGAATGTTCAGAACAGTTGGAAAGACCAAGTAACTACACTTTGATCTTAGCCAAAAGGCCGAGAAGCGATAAAGATTCCTCGATCGGGACGGTCTTTTATTCCGGACACCATTGTAATCAACGGGGAGCATTGTTAAATGTTTCTGCGGCAATACGTCGAAACACGCGGTCCCCGCGAAACGCCTGAAATCCTGATCGGAAAGTGAGGTCAACCGTCGAATGCTTAAATATCGCGGGAAAGGAAACAATTGGCTTCAAAGATAAAAATATTTGAAATGTATCAACAGTTTTATTGTTACAGTACGTCCCCACCTAGCGGCACTTACCTGCACTCGCTGCAGGGTGATACGTAAATGTAAGAGAAAAAAATTAAATTCCTCACGTAAACACACGAGTTCCGTCAAATTGAGCAAAAAAGAAATGACGTCGTCTAAGAAACGAATAGACAGTCAGAGTTCGGTGCGAATTAAGTGGAATTGATAACGGTTACAATTTTTCACGTTGACGTTTCCATTGTTACGCGGTCTTTGTAAACAAAGTTAATATTTGTCTTTAAACAGTACGCGCTCACATGTACGCGACATTTAAAAATTTTCCCCATTTTTTAAATATATATTTATTTATTTAAATATATATAGAAGTAAAAAAAAATGGTGGATTTTTTTTTTTTTTTTTTTTTTTTTTTTTTTTTTTTTAACTCACAGAAGAGTGTATATATATATACATGTAAAGAAACTTTAGTAGAGAAGAAATTAAAATTATAAAATAATTCGATCCGCGGAATATTAATTTGTAAGTTTTTACTAATGTTCGCTTGCAACAGCTATGCTGCGTGCGTGCGGCGGCGAGGAAGACGTTCGTAGATTACAACGGGCAGTCGTGTTTTTTTTTTTTTTTTTTTTTTTTTTTTTTTTTTTTTAACTCACAGAAGAGTGTATATATATATATACATGTAAAGAAACTTTAGTAGAGAAGAAATTAAAATTATAAAATAATTCGATCCGCGGAATATTAATTTGTAAGTTTTTACTAATGTTCGCTTGCAACAGCTATGCTGCGTGCGTGCGGCGGCGAGGAAGACGTTCGTAGATTACAACGGGCAGTCGTGTTTTTTTTTTTTTTTTTTTTTTTTTTTTTTTTTTTTTTAACTCACAGAAGAGTGTATATATATATACATGTAAAGAAACTTTAGTAGAGAAGAAATTAAAATTATAAAATAATTCGATCCGCGGAATATTAATTTGTAAGTTTTTACTAATGTTCGCTTGCAACAGCTATGCTGCGTGCGTGCGGCGGCGAGGAAGACGTTCGTAGATTACAACGGGCAGTCGTGTTTTTTTTTTTTTTAACTCACAGAAGAGTGTATATATATATACATGTAAAGAAACTTTAGTAGAGAAGAAATTAAAATTATAAAATAATTCGATCCGCGGAATATTAATTTGTAAGTTTTTACTAATGTTCGCTTGCAACAGCTATGCTGCGTGCGTGCGGCGGCGAGGAAGACGTTCGTAGATTACAACGGGCAGTCGTGTTTTTTTTTTTTTTTTTTTTTTTTTTTTTTTTTTTTTTTTTAACTCACAGAAGAGTGTATATATATATACATGTAAAGAAACTTTAGTAGAGAAGAAATTAAAATTATAAAATAATTCGATCCGCGGAATATTAATTTGTAAGTTTTTACTAATGTTCGCTTGCAACAGCTATGCTGCGTGCGTGCGGCGGCGAGGAAGACGTTCGTAGATTACAACGGGCAGTCGTGTTTTTTTTTTTTTTTTTTTTTTTTTTTTTTTTTTTTTTTTTTTTTTAACTCACAGAAGAGTGTATATATATACATGTAAAGAAACTTTAGTAGAGAAGAAATTAAAATTATAAAATAATTCGATCCGCGGAATATTAATTTGTAAGTTTTTACTAATGTTCGCTTGCAACAGCTATGCTGCGTGCGTGCGGCGGCGAGGAAGACGTTCGTAGATTACAACGGGCAGTCGTGTTTTTTTTTTTTTTTTTTTTTTTTTTTTTTTTTTTTTTTAACTCACAGAAGAGTGTATATATATATACATGTAAAGAAACTTTAGTAGAGAAGAAATTAAAATTATAAAATAATTCGATCCGCGGAATATTAATTTGTAAGTTTTTACTAATGTTCGCTTGCAACAGCTATGCTGCGTGCGTGCGGCGGCGAGGAAGACGTTCGTAGATTACAACGGGCAGTCGTGTTTTTTTTTTTTTTTTTTTTTTTTAACTCACAGAAGAGTGTATATATATATACATGTAAAGAAACTTTAGTAGAGAAGAAATTAAAATTATAAAATAATTCGATCCGCGGAATATTAATTTGTAAGTTTTTACTAATGTTCGCTTGCAACAGCTATGCTGCGTGCGTGCGGCGGCGAGGAAGACGTTCGTAGATTACAACGGGCAGTCGTGTTTTTTTTTTTTTTTTTTTTTTTTTTTTTTTTTTTTTTAACTCACAGAAGAGTGTATATATATATACATGTAAAGAAACTTTAGTAGAGAAGAAATTAAAATTATAAAATAATTCGATCCGCGGAATATTAATTTGTAAGTTTTTACTAATGTTCGCTTGCAACAGCTATGCTGCGTGCGTGCGGCGGCGAGGAAGACGTTCGTAGATTACAACGGGCAGTCGTGTTTTTTTTTTTTTTTTTTTTTTTTTTTTTTTTTTTTTTAACTCACAGAAGAGTGTATATATATATACATGTAAAGAAACTTTAGTAGAGAAGAAATTAAAATTATAAAATAATTCGATCCGCGGAATATTAATTTGTAAGTTTTTACTAATGTTCGCTTGCAACAGCTATGCTGCGTGCGTGCGGCGGCGAGGAAGACGTTCGTAGATTACAACGGGCAGTCGTGTTTTTTTTTTTTTTTTTTTTTTTTTTTTTTTTTTTTTTTTTAACTCACAGAAGAGTGTATATATATATACATGTAAAGAAACTTTAGTAGAGAAGAAATTAAAATTATAAAATAATTCGATCCGCGGAATATTAATTTGTAAGTTTTTACTAATGTTCGCTTGCAACAGCTATGCTGCGTGCGTGCGGCGGCGAGGAAGACGTTCGTAGATTACAACGGGCAGTCGTGTTTTTTTTTTTTTTTTTTTTTTTTTTTTTTTTTTTTTTTTTTTAACTCACAGAAGAGTGTATATATATATATACATGTAAAGAAACTTTAGTAGAGAAGAAATTAAAATTATAAAATAATTCGATCCGCGGAATATTAATTTGTAAGTTTTTACTAATGTTCGCTTGCAACAGCTATGCTGCGTGCGTGCGGCGGCGAGGAAGACGTTCGTAGATTACAACGGGCAGTCGTGTTTTTTTTTTTTTTTTTTTTTTTTTTTTTTTTTTTTTTTTTTTTTAACTCACAGAAGAGTGTATATATATATACATGTAAAGAAACTTTAGTAGAGAAGAAATTAAAATTATAAAATAATTCGATCCGCGGAATATTAATTTGTAAGTTTTTACTAATGTTCGCTTGCAACAGCTATGCTGCGTGCGTGCGGCGGCGAGGACGACGTTCGTAGATTACAACGGGCAGTCGTGTTTTTTTTTTTTTTTTTTTTTTTTTTTTTTTTTTTTTTTTTAACTCACAGAAGAGTGTATATATATACATGTAAAGAAACTTTAGTAGAGAAGAAATTAAAATTATAAAATAATTCGATCCGCGGAATATTAATTTGTAAGTTTTTACTAATGTTCGCTTGCAACAGCTATGCTGCGTGCGTGCGGCGGCGAGGAAGACGTTCGTAGATTACAACGGGCAGTCGTGTTTTTTTTTTTTTTTTTTTTTTTTTTTTTTTTTTTTTTTTTCGTAGATTACAACGGGCAGTCGTGTTTTTTTTTTTTTTTTTTTTTTTTTTTAACTCACAGAAGAGTGTATATATATATACATGTAAAGAAACTTTAGTAGAGAAGAAATTAAAATTATAAAATAATTCGATCCGCGGAATATTAATTTGTAAGTTTTTACTAATGTTCGCTTGCAACAGCTATGCTGCGTGCGTGCGGCGGCGAGGAAGACGTTCGTAGATTACAACGGGCAGTCGTGTTTTTTTTTTTTTTTTTTTTTTTTTTTTTTTTTTTTTAACTCACAGAAGAGTGTATATATATATACATGTAAAGAAACTTTAGTAGAGAAGAAATTAAAATTATAAAATAATTCGATCCGCGGAATATTAATTTGTAAGTTTTTACTAATGTTCGCTTGCAACAGCTATGCTGCGTGCGTGCGGCGGCGAGGAAGACGTTCGTAGATTACAACGGGCAGTCGTGTTTTTTTTTTTTTTTTTTTTTTTTTTTTTTTTTTTTTTAACTCACAGAAGAGTGTATATATATATACATGTAAAGAAACTTTAGTAGAGAAGAAATTAAAATTATAAAATAATTCGATCCGCGGAATATTAATTTGTAAGTTTTTACTAATGTTCGCTTGCAACAGCTATGCTGCGTGCGTGCGGCGGCGAGGAAGACGTTCGTAGATTACAACGGGCAGTCGTGTTTTTTTTTTTTTTTTTTTTTTTTTTTTTTTTTTTTTTTAACTCACAGAAGAGTGTATATATATATACATGTAAAGAAACTTTAGTAGAGAAGAAATTAAAATTATAAAATAATTCGATCCGCGGAATATTAATTTGTAAGTTTTTACTAATGTTCGCTTGCAACAGCTATGCTGCGTGCGTGCGGCGGCGAGGAAGACGTTCGTAGATTACAACGGGCAGTCGTGTTTTTTTTTTTTTTTTTTTTTTTTTTTTTTTTTTTTTTTAACTCACAGAAGAGTGTATATATATATACATGTAAAGAAACTTTAGTAGAGAAGAAATTAAAATTATAAAATAATTCGATCCGCGGAATATTAATTTGTAAGTTTTTACTAATGTTCGCTTGCAACAGCTATGCTGCGTGCGTGCGGCGGCGAGGAAGACGTTCGTAGATTACAACGGGCAGTCGTGTTTTTTTTTTTTTTTTTTTTTTTTTTTTTTTTTTTAACTCACAGAAGAGTGTATATATATATACATGTAAAGAAACTTTAGTAGAGAAGAAATTAAAATTATAAAATAATTCGATCCGCGGAATATTAATTTGTAAGTTTTTACTAATGTTCGCTTGCAACAGCTATGCTGCGTGCGTGCGGCGGCGAGGAAGACGTTCGTAGATTACAACGGGCAGTCGTGTTTTTTTTTTTTTTTTTTTTTTTTTTTTTTTTTTTTAACTCACAGAAGAGTGTATATATATATACATGTAAAGAAACTTTAGTAGAGAAGAAATTAAAATTATAAAATAATTCGATCCGCGGAATATTAATTTGTAAGTTTTTACTAATGTTCGCTTGCAACAGCTATGCTGCGTGCGTGCGGCGGCGAGGAAGACGTTCGTAGATTACAACGGGCAGTCGTGTTTTTTTTTTTTTTTTTTTTTTTTTTTTTTTTTTTTTTAACTCACAGAAGAGTGTATATATATATACATGTAAAGAAACTTTAGTAGAGAAGAAATTAAAATTATAAAATAATTCGATCCGCGGAATATTAATTTGTAAGTTTTTACTAATGTTCGCTTGCAACAGCTATGCTGCGTGCGTGCGGCGGCGAGGAAGACGTTCGTAGATTACAACGGGCAGTCGTGTTTTTTTTTTTTTTTTTTTTTTTTTTTTTTTTTTTTTTAACTCACAGAAGAGTGTATATATATATACATGTAAAGAAACTTTAGTAGAGAAGAAATTAAAATTATAAAATAATTCGATCCGCGGAATATTAATTTGTAAGTTTTTACTAATGTTCGCTTGCAACAGCTATGCTGCGTGCGTGCGGCGGCGAGGAAGACGTTCGTAGATTACAACGGGCAGTCGTGTTTTTTTTTTTTTTTTTTTTTTTTTTTTTTTTTTTTAACTCACAGAAGAGTGTATATATATATACATGTAAAGAAACTTTAGTAGAGAAGAAATTAAAATTATAAAATAATTCGATCCGCGGAATATTAATTTGTAAGTTTTTACTAATGTTCGCTTGCAACAGCTATGCTGCGTGCGTGCGGCGGCGAGGAAGACGTTCGTAGATTACAACGGGCAGTCGTGTTTTTTTTTTTTTTTTTTTTTTTTTTTTTTTTTTTTTTAACTCACAGAAGAGTGTATATATATATACATGTAAAGAAACTTTAGTAGAGAAGAAATTAAAATTATAAAATAATTCGATCCGCGGAATATTAATTTGTAAGTTTTTACTAATGTTCGCTTGCAACAGCTATGCTGCGTGCGTGCGGCGGCGAGGAAGACGTTCGTAGATTACAACGGGCAGTCGTGTTTTTTTTTTTTTTTTTTTTTTTTTTTTTTTTTTTTTTAACTCACAGAAGAGTGTATATATATATACATGTAAAGAAACTTTAGTAGAGAAGAAATTAAAATTATAAAATAATTCGATCCGCGGAATATTAATTTGTAAGTTTTTACTAATGTTCGCTTGCAACAGCTATGCTGCGTGCGTGCGGCGGCGAGGAAGACGTTCGTAGATTACAACGGGCAGTCGTGTTTTTTTTTTTTTTTTTTTTTTTTTTTTTTTTTTTTTTAACTCACAGAAGAGTGTATATATATATACATGTAAAGAAACTTTAGTAGAGAAGAAATTAAAATTATAAAATAATTCGATCCGCGGAATATTAATTTGTAAGTTTTTACTAATGTTCGCTTGCAACAGCTATGCTGCGTGCGTGCGGCGGCGAGGAAGACGTTCGTAGATTACAACGGGCAGTCGTGTTTTTTTTTTTTTTTTTTTTTTTTTTTTTTTTTTTTTTTTAACTCACAGAAGAGTGTATATATATATACATGTAAAGAAACTTTAGTAGAGAAGAAATTAAAATTATAAAATAATTCGATCCGCGGAATATTAATTTGTAAGTTTTTACTAATGTTCGCTTGCAACAGCTATGCTGCGTGCGTGCGGCGGCGAGGAAGACGTTCGTAGATTACAACGGGCAGTCGTGTTTTTTTTTTTTTTTTTTTTTTTTTTTTTTTTTTTTTTTTAACTCACAGAAGAGTGTATATATATATACATGTAAAGAAACTTTAGTAGAGAAGAAATTAAAATTATAAAATAATTCGATCCGCGGAGTATTAATTTGTAAGTTTTTACTAATGTTCGCTTGCAACAGCTATGCTGCGTGCGTGCGGCGGCGAGGAAGACGTTCGTAGATTACAACGGGCAGTCGTGTTTTTTTTTTTTTTTTTTTTTTTTTTTTTTTTTTTTTTAACTCACAGAAGAGTGTATATATATATACATGTAAAGAAACTTTAGTAGAGAAGAAATTAAAATTATAAAATAATTCGATCCGCGGAATATTAATTTGTAAGTTTTTACTAATGTTCGCTTGCAACAGCTATGCTGCGTGCGTGCGGCGGCGAGGAAGACGTTCGTAGATTACAACGGGCAGTCGTGTTTTTTTTTTTTTTTTTTTTTTTTTTTTTTTTTTTTTTTAACTCACAGAAGAGTGTATATATATATACATGTAAAGAAACTTTAGTAGAGAAGAAATTAAAATTATAAAATAATTCGATCCGCGGAATATTAATTTGTAAGTTTTTACTAATGTTCGCTTGCAACAGCTATGCTGCGTGCGTGCGGCGGCGAGGAAGACGTTCGTAGATTACAACGGGCAGTCGTGTTTTTTTTTTTTTTTTTTTTTTTTTTTTTTTTTTTTTTTTAACTCACAGAAGAGTGTATATATATATACATGTAAAGAAACTTTAGTAGAGAAGAAATTAAAATTATAAAATAATTCGATCCGCGGAGTATTAATTTGTAAGTTTTTACTAATGTTCGCTTGCAACAGCTATGCTGCGTGCGTGCGGCGGCGAGGAAGACGTTCGTAGATTACAACGGGCAGTCGTGTTTTTTTTTTTTTTTTTTTTTTTTTTTTTTTTTTTTTTTTTTAACTCACAGAAGAGTGTATATATATATACATGTAAAGAAACTTTAGTAGAGAAGAAATTAAAATTATAAAATAATTCGATCCGCGGAATATTAATTTGTAAGTTTTTACTAATGTTCGCTTGCAACAGCTATGCTGCGTGCGTGCGGCGGCGAGGAAGACGTTCGTAGATTACAACGGGCAGTCGTGTTTTTTTTTTTTTTTTTTTTTTTTTTTTTTTTTTTTTTTTTTAACTCACAGAAGAGTGTATATATATATACATGTAAAGAAACTTTAGTAGAGAAGAAATTAAAATTATAAAATAATTCGATCCGCGGAATATTAATTTGTAAGTTTTTACTAATGTTCGCTTGCAACAGCTATGCTGCGTGCGTGCGGCGGCGAGGAAGACGTTCGTAGATTACAACGGGCAGTCGTGTTTTTTTTTTTTTTTTTTTTTTTTAACTCACAGAAGAGTGTATATATATATACATGTAAAGAAACTTTAGTAGAGAAGAAATTAAAATTATAAAATAATTCGATCCGCGGAATATTAATTTGTAAGTTTTTACTAATGTTCGCTTGCAACAGCTATGCTGCGTGCGTGCGGCGGCGAGGAAGACGTTCGTAGATTACAACGGGCAGTCGTGTTTTTTTTTTTTTTTTTTTTTTTTTTTTTTTTTTTTTTTTTAACTCACAGAAGAGTGTATATATATATACATGTAAAGAAACTTTAGTAGAGAAGAAATTAAAATTATAAAATAATTCGATCCGCGGAATATTAATTTGTAAGTTTTTACTAATGTTCGCTTGCAACAGCTATGCTGCGTGCGTGCGGCGGCGAGGAAGACGTTCGTAGATTACAACGGGCAGTCGTGTTTTTTTTTTTTTTTTTTTTAACTCACAGAAGAGTGTATATATATATACATGTAAAGAAACTTTAGTAGAGAAGAAATTAAAATTATAAAATAATTCGATCCGCGGAATATTAATTTGTAAGTTTTTACTAATGTTCGCTTGCAACAGCTATGCTGCGTGCGTGCGGCGGCGAGGAAGACGTTCGTAGATTACAACGGGCAGTCGTGTTTTTTTTTTTTTTTTTTTTTTTTTTTTTTTTTTTTTTTTAACTCACAGAAGAGTGTATATATATATACATGTAAAGAAACTTTAGTAGAGAAGAAATTAAAATTATAAAATAATTCGATCCGCGGAATATTAATTTGTAAGTTTTTACTAATGTTCGCTTGCAACAGCTATGCTGCGTGCGTGCGGCGGCGAGGAAGACGTTCGTAGATTACAACGGGCAGTCGTGTTTTTTTTTTTTTTTTTTTTTTTTTTTTTTTTTTTTTTTTTTAACTCACAGAAGAGTGTATATATATATACATGTAAAGAAACTTTAGTAGAGAAGAAATTAAAATTATAAAATAATTCGATCCGCGGAATATTAATTTGTAAGTTTTTACTAATGTTCGCTTGCAACAGCTATGCTGCGTGCGTGCGGCGGCGAGGAAGACGTTCGTAGATTACAACGGGCAGTCGTGTTTTTTTTTTTTTTTTTTTTTAACTCACAGAAGAGTGTATATATATATACATGTAAAGAAACTTTAGTAGAGAAGAAATTAAAATTATAAAATAATTCGATCCGCGGAATATTAATTTGTAAGTTTTTACTAATGTTCGCTTGCAACAGCTATGCTGCGTGCGTGCGGCGGCGAGGAAGACGTTCGTAGATTACAACGGGCAGTCGTGTTTTTTTTTTTTTTTTTTTTTTTTTTTTTTTTTTTTTTTTTTTTTTAACTCACAGAAGAGTGTATATATATATACATGTAAAGAAACTTTAGTAGAGAAGAAATTAAAATTATAAAATAATTCGATCCGCGGAATATTAATTTGTAAGTTTTTACTAATGTTCGCTTGCAACAGCTATGCTGCGTGCGTGCGGCGGCGAGGAAGACGTTCGTAGATTACAACGGGCAGTCGTGTTTTTTTTTTTTTTTTTTTTTTTTTTTTTTTTTTTTTTTTTTTAACTCACAGAAGAGTGTATATATATATACATGTAAAGAAACTTTAGTAGAGAAGAAATTAAAATTATAAAATAATTCGATCCGCGGAATATTAATTTGTAAGTTTTTACTAATGTTCGCTTGCAACAGCTATGCTGCGTGCGTGCGGCGGCGAGGAAGACGTTCGTAGATTACAACGGGCAGTCGTGTTTTTTTTTTTTTTTTTTTTTTTTTAACTCACAGAAGAGTGTATATATATATACATGTAAAGAAACTTTAGTAGAGAAGAAATTAAAATTATAAAATAATTCGATCCGCGGAATATTAATTTGTAAGTTTTTACTAATGTTCGCTTGCAACAGCTATGCTGCGTGCGTGCGGCGGCGAGGAAGACGTTCGTAGATTACAACGGGCAGTCGTGTTTTTTTTTTTTTTTTTTTTTTTTTTTTTTTTTTTTTTTTTTAACTCACAGAAGAGTGTATATATATATACATGAAAGAAACTTTAGTAGAGAAGAAATTAAAATTATAAAATAATTCGATCCGCGGAATATTAATTTGTAAGTTTTTACTAATGTTCGCTTGCAACAGCTATGCTGCGTGCGTGCGGCGGCGAGGAAGACGTTCGTAGATTACAACGGGCAGTCGTGTTTTTTTTTTTTTTTTTTTTTTTTTTTTTTTAACTCACAGAAGAGTGTATATATATATACATGTAAAGAAACTTTAGTAGAGAAGAAATTAAAATTATAAAATAATTCGATCCGCGGAATATTAATTTGTAAGTTTTTACTAATGTTCGCTTGCAACAGCTATGCTGCGTGCGTGCGGCGGCGAGGAAGACGTTCGTAGATTACAACGGGCAGTCGTGTTTTTTTTTTTTTTTTTTTTTTTTTTTTTTTTTAACTCACAGAAGAGTGTATATATATATACATGTAAAGAAACTTTAGTAGAGAAGAAATTAAAATTATAAAATAATTCGATCCGCGGAATATTAATTTGTAAGTTTTTACTAATGTTCGCTTGCAACAGCTATGCTGCGTGCGTGCGGCGGCGAGGAAGACGTTCGTAGATTACAACGGGCAGTCGTGTTTTTTTTTTTTTTTTTTTTTTTTTTTTTTTTTTTTTTTTAACTCACAGAAGAGTGTATATATATATACATGTAAAGAAACTTTAGTAGAGAAGAAATTAAAATTATAAAATAATTCGATCCGCGGAATATTAATTTGTAAGTTTTTACTAATGTTCGCTTGCAACAGCTATGCTGCGTGCGTGCGGCGGCGAGGAAGACGTTCGTAGATTACAACGGGCAGTCGTGTTTTTTTTTTTTTTTTTTTTTTTTTTTTTTTTTTTTTTTTTAACTCACAGAAGAGTGTATATATATATACATGTAAAGAAACTTTAGTAGAGAAGAAATTAAAATTATAAAATAATTCGATCCGCGGAATATTAATTTGTAAGTTTTTACTAATGTTCGCTTGCAACAGCTATGCTGCGTGCGTGCGGCGGCGAGGAAGACGTTCGTAGATTACAACGGGCAGTCGTGTTTTTTTTTTTTTTTTTTTTTTTTTTTTTTTTTTTTTTTTTTAACTCACAGAAGAGTGTATATATATATACATGTAAAGAAACTTTAGTAGAGAAGAAATTAAAATTATAAAATAATTCGATCCGCGGAATATTAATTTGTAAGTTTTTACTAATGTTCGCTTGCAACAGCTATGCTGCGTGCGTGCGGCGGCGAGGAAGACGTTCGTAGATTACAACGGGCAGTCGTGTTTTTTTTTTTTTTTTTTTTTTTTTTTTTTTTTTTTTTAACTCACAGAAGAGTGTATATATATATACATGTAAAGAAACTTTAGTAGAGAAGAAATTAAAATTATAAAATAATTCGATCCGCTATTAATTTGTAAGTTTTTACTAATGTTCGCTTGCAACAGCTATGCTGCGTGCGTGCGGCGGCGAGGAAGACGTTCGTAGATTACAACGGGCAGTCGTGTTTTTTTTTTTTTTTTTTTTTTTTTTTTTTTTTTTTTTTAACTCACAGAAGAGTGTATATATATATACATGTAAAGAAACTTTAGTAGAGAAGAAATTAAAATTATAAAATAATTCGATCCGCGGAATATTAATTTGTAAGTTTTTACTAATGTTCGCTTGCAACAGCTATGCTGCGTGCGTGCGGCGGCGAGGAAGACGTTCGTAGATTACAACGGGCAGTCGTGTTTTTTTTTTTTTTTTTTTTTTTTTTTTTTTTTTTTTTTTAACTCACAGAAGAGTGTATATATATATACATGTAAAGAAACTTTAGTAGAGAAGAAATTAAAATTATAAAATAATTCGATCCGCGGAATATTAATTTGTAAGTTTTTACTAATGTTCGCTTGCAACAGCTATGCTGCGTGCGTGCGGCGGCGAGGAAGACGTTCGTAGATTACAACGGGCAGTCGTGTTTTTTTTTTTTTTTTTTTTTTTTTTTTTTTTTTTTTTTAACTCACAGAAGAGTGTATATATATATACATGTAAAGAAACTTTAGTAGAGAAGAAATTAAAATTATAAAATAATTCGATCCGCGGAATATTAATTTGTAAGTTTTTACTAATGTTCGCTTGCAACAGCTATGCTGCGTGCGTGCGGCGGCGAGGAAGACGTTCGTAGATTACAACGGGCAGTCGTGTTTTTTTTTTTTTTTTTTTTTTTTTTTTTTTTTTTTTTAACTCACAGAAGAGTGTATATATATATACATGTAAAGAAACTTTAGTAGAGAAGAAATTAAAATTATAAAATATTATAAAATAATTCGATCCGCGGAATATTAATTTGTAAGTTTTTACTAATGTTCGCTTGCAACAGCTATGCTGCGTGCGTGCGGCGGCGAGGAAGACGTTCGTAGATTACAACGGGCAGTCGTGTTTTTTTTTTTTTTTTTTTTTTTTTTTTTTTTTTTTTTTTAACTCACAGAAGAGTGTATATATATATACATGTAAAGAAACTTTAGTAGAGAAGAAATTAAAATTATAAAATAATTCGATCCGCGGAATATTAATTTGTAAGTTTTTACTAATGTTCGCTTGCAACAGCTATGCTGCGTGCGTGCGGCGGCGAGGAAGACGTTCGTAGATTACAACGGGCAGTCGTGTTTTTTTTTTTTTTTTTTTTTTTTTTTTTTTTTTTTTTTAACTCACAGAAGAGTGTATATATATATACATGTAAAGAAACTTTAGTAGAGAAGAAATTAAAATTATAAAATAATTCGATCCGCGGAATATTAATTTGTAAGTTTTTACTAATGTTCGCTTGCAACAGCTATGCTGCGTGCGTGCGGCGGCGAGGAAGACGTTCGTAGATTACAACGGGCAGTCGTGTTTTTTTTTTTTTTTTTTTTTTTTTTTTTTTTTTTTTTTTAACTCACAGAAGAGTGTATATATATATACATGTAAAGAAACTTTAGTAGAGAAGAAATTAAAATTATAAAATAATTCGATCCGCGGAATATTAATTTGTAAGTTTTTACTAATGTTCGCTTGCAACAGCTATGCTGCGTGCGTGCGGCGGCGAGGAAGACGTTCGTAGATTACAACGGGCAGTCGTGTTTTTTTTTTTTTTTTTTTTTTTTTTTTAACTCACAGAAGAGTGTATATATATATACATGTAAAGAAACTTTAGTAGAGAAGAAATTAAAATTATAAAATAATTCGATCCGCGGAATATTAATTTGTAAGTTTTTACTAATGTTCGCTTGCAACAGCTATGCTGCGTGCGTGCGGCGGCGAGGAAGACGTTCGTAGATTACAACGGGCAGTCGTGTTTTTTTTTTTTTTTTTTTTTTTTTTTTTTTTTTTTTTTTTTAACTCACAGAAGAGTGTATATATATATACATGTAAAGAAACTTTAGTAGAGAAGAAATTAAAATTATAAAATAATTCGATCCGCGGAATATTAATTTGTAAGTTTTTACTAATGTTCGCTTGCAACAGCTATGCTGCGTGCGTGCGGCGGCGAGGAAGACGTTCGTAGATTACAACGGGCAGTCGTGTTTTTTTTTTTTTTTTTTTTTTTTTTTTTTAACTCACAGAAGAGTGTATATATATATACATGTAAAGAAACTTTAGTAGAGAAGAAATTAAAATTATAAAATAATTCGATCCGCGGAATATTAATTTGTAAGTTTTTACTAATGTTCGCTTGCAACAGCTATGCTGCGTGCGTGCGGCGGCGAGGAAGACGTTCGTAGATTACAACGGGCAGTCGTGTTTTTTTTTTTTTTTTTTTTTTTTTTTTTTTTTTTTTTTAACTCACAGAAGAGTGTATATATATATACATGTAAAGAAACTTTAGTAGAGAAGAAATTAAAATTATAAAATAATTCGATCCGCGGAATATTAATTTGTAAGTTTTTACTAATGTTCGCTTGCAACAGCTATGCTGCGTGCGTGCGGCGGCGAGGAAGACGTTCGTAGATTACAACGGGCAGTCGTGTTTTTTTTTTTTTTTTTTTTTTTTTTTTTTTTTTTTTTTAACTCACAGAAGAGTGTATATATATATACATGTAAAGAAACTTTAGTAGAGAAGAAATTAAAATTATAAAATAATTCGATCCGCGGAATATTAATTTGTAAGTTTTTACTAATGTTCGCTTGCAACAGCTATGCTGCGTGCGTGCGGCGGCGAGGAAGACGTTCGTAGATTACAACGGGCAGTCGTGTTTTTTTTTTTTTTTTTTTTTTTTTTTTTTTTTTTTTTTTTAACTCACAGAAGAGTGTATATATATATACATGTAAAGAAACTTTAGTAGAGAAGAAATTAAAATTATAAAATAATTCGATCCGCGGAGTATTAATTTGTAAGTTTTTACTAATGTTCGCTTGCAACAGCTATGCTGCGTGCGTGCGGCGGCGAGGAAGACGTTCGTAGATTACAACGGGCAGTCGTGTTTTTTTTTTTTTTTTTTTTTTTTTTTTTTTTTTTTTAACTCACAGAAGAGTGTATATATATATACATGTAAAGAAACTTTAGTAGAGAAGAAATTAAAATTATAAAATAATTCGATCCGCGGAATATTAATTTGTAAGTTTTTACTAATGTTCGCTTGCAACAGCTATGCTGCGTGCGTGCGGCGGCGAGGAAGACGTTCGTAGATTACAACGGGCAGTCGTGTTTTTTTTTTTTTTTTTTTTTTTTTTTTTTTTTTTTTTTTTAACTCACAGAAGAGTGTATATATATATACATGTAAAGAAACTTTAGTAGAGAAGAAATTAAAATTATAAAATAATTCGATCCGCGGAATATTAATTTGTAAGTTTTTACTAATGTTCGCTTGCAACAGCTATGCTGCGTGCGTGCGGCGGCGAGGAAGACGTTCGTAGATTACAACGGGCAGTCGTGTTTTTTTTTTTTTTTTTTTTTTTTTTTTTTTTTTTTTTTTTAACTCACAGAAGAGTGTATATATATATACATGTAAAGAAACTTTAGTAGAGAAGAAATTAAAATTATAAAATAATTCGATCCGCGGAGTATTAATTTGTAAGTTTTTACTAATGTTCGCTTGCAACAGCTATGCTGCGTGCGTGCGGCGGCGAGGAAGACGTTCGTAGATTACAACGGGCAGTCGTGTTTTTTTTTTTTTTTTTTTTTTTTTTTTTTTTTTTTAACTCACAGAAGAGTGTATATATATATACATGTAAAGAAACTTTAGTAGAGAAGAAATTAAAATTATAAAATAATTCGATCCGCGGAATATTAATTTGTAAGTTTTTACTAATGTTCGCTTGCAACAGCTATGCTGCGTGCGTGCGGCGGCGAGGAAGACGTTCGTAGATTACAACGGGCAGTCGTGTTTTTTTTTTTTTTTTTTTTTTTTTTTTTTTTTTTAACTCACAGAAGAGTATATATATATATACATGTAAAGAAACTTTAGTAGAGAAGAAATTAAAATTATAAAATAATTCGATCCGCGGAATATTAATTTGTAAGTTTTTACTAATGTTCGCTTGCAACAGCTATGCTGCGTGCGTGCGGCGGCGAGGAAGACGTTCGTAGATTACAACGGGCAGTCGTGTTTTTTTTTTTTTTTTTTTAACTCACAGAAGAGTGTATATATATATACATGTAAAGAAACTTTAGTAGAGAAGAAATTAAAATTATAAAATAATTCGATCCGCGGAATATTAATTTGTAAGTTTTTACTAATGTTCGCTTGCAACAGCTATGCTGCGTGCGTGCGGCGGCGAGGAAGACGTTCGTAGATTACAACGGGCAGTCGTGTTTTTTTTTTTTTTTTTTTTTTTTTTTTTTTTTTTTTTTTTTTTAACTCACAGAAGAGTGTATATATATATACATGTAAAGAAACTTTAGTAGAGAAGAAATTAAAATTATAAAATAATTCGATCCGCGGAATATTAATTTGTAAGTTTTTACTAATGTTCGCTTGCAACAGCTATGCTGCGTGCGTGCGGCGGCGAGGAAGACGTTCGTAGATTACAACGGGCAGTCGTGTTTTTTTTTTTTTTTTTTTTTTTTTTTTTTTTTTTTTTTAACTCACAGAAGAGTGTATATATATATACATGTAAAGAAACTTTAGTAGAGAAGAAATTAAAATTATAAAATAATTCGATCCGCGGAATATTAATTTGTAAGTTTTTACTAATGTTCGCTTGCAACAGCTATGCTGCGTGCGTGCGGCGGCGAGGAAGACGTTCGTAGATTACAACGGGCAGTCGTGTTTTTTTTTTTTTTTTTTTTTTTTTTTTTTTTTTTTTTTAACTCACAGAAGAGTGTATATATATATACATGTAAAGAAACTTTAGTAGAGAAGAAATTAAAATTATAAAATAATTCGATCCGCGGAATATTAATTTGTAAGTTTTTACTAATGTTCGCTTGCAACAGCTATGCTGCGTGCGTGCGGCGGCGAGGAAGACGTTCGTAGATTACAACGGGCAGTCGTGTTTTTTTTTTTTTTTTTTTTTTTTTTTTTTTTTTTTTTTTTTTTTAACTCACAGAAGAGTGTATATATATATACATGTAAAGAAACTTTAGTAGAGAAGAAATTAAAATTATAAAATAATTCGATCCGCGGAATATTAATTTGTAAGTTTTTACTAATGTTCGCTTGCAACAGCTATGCTGCGTGCGTGCGGCGGCGAGGAAGACGTTCGTAGATTACAACGGGCAGTCGTGTTTTTTTTTTTTTTTTTTTTTTTTTTTTTTTTTTTTTTTTTAACTCACAGAAGAGTGTATATATATATACATGTAAAGAAACTTTAGTAGAGAAGAAATTAAAATTATAAAATAATTCGATCCGCGGAGTATTAATTTGTAAGTTTTTACTAATGTTCGCTTGCAACAGCTATGCTGCGTGCGTGCGGCGGCGAGGAAGACGTTCGTAGATTACAACGGGCAGTCGTGTTTTTTTTTTTTTTTTTTTTTTTTTTTTTTTTTTTTTTTAACTCACAGAAGAGTGTATATATATATACATGTAAAGAAACTTTAGTAGAGAAGAAATTAAAATTATAAAATAATTCGATCCGCGGAATATTAATTTGTAAGTTTTTACTAATGTTCGCTTGCAACAGCTATGCTGCGTGCGTGCGGCGGCGAGGAAGACGTTCGTAGATTACAACGGGCAGTCGTGTTTTTTTTTTTTTTTTTTTTTTTTTTTTTTTTTTTTTTTTTAACTCACAGAAGAGTGTATATATATATACATGTAAAGAAACTTTAGTAGAGAAGAAATTAAAATTATAAAATAATTCGATCCGCGGAATATTAATTTGTAAGTTTTTACTAATGTTCGCTTGCAACAGCTATGCTGCGTGCGTGCGGCGGCGAGGAAGACGTTCGTAGATTACAACGGGCAGTCGTGTTTTTTTTTTTTTTTTTTTTTTTTTTTTTTTTTTTTTTTTTAACTCACAGAAGAGTGTATATATATATACATGTAAAGAAACTTTAGTAGAGAAGAAATTAAAATTATAAAATAATTCGATCCGCGGAGTATTAATTTGTAAGTTTTTACTAATGTTCGCTTGCAACAGCTATGCTGCGTGCGTGCGGCGGCGAGGAAGACGTTCGTAGATTACAACGGGCAGTCGTGTTTTTTTTTTTTTTTTTTTTTTTTTTTTTTTTTTTTTTTAACTCACAGAAGAGTGTATATATATACATGTAAAGAAACTTTAGTAGAGAAGAAATTAAAATTATAAAATAATTCGATCCGCGGAATATTAATTTGTAAGTTTTTACTAATGTTCGCTTGCAACAGCTATGCTGCGTGCGTGCGGCGGCGAGGAAGACGTTCGTAGATTACAACGGGCAGTCGTGTTTTGCGATGGCCGCCCAAGAGGCGCTCTGCTAGGTGGAATAAACGTATATTGCATACATTGTTTATAAATGTATATCGAAATCCAGACGTCGGTATTTTACGTCTAAATTATAATAAAACCGAGATAGATTTATGGGAAAGTGACAGAATTAAAAGAGGCTTTAACGGCAACGAACCCCTGTTTTCAATATAGCTACGCAGTTTCCGTCAACAACGAATATTAATTACACTTCCTTTGAGCCGAAAGAAATGAGCGGAAAAAGTACGATGTTTTGAATACATATGTATCAGATACATATTCGTAAAAGGCGCGTTATCCTATCGTACTTGCGTGCGTGCGTGCGGCGACGACGACGACGTTCGCGAAATACAAAAGATATATAGGGAGCGTGGTCCAGCTGGTGGCCACGGACAACGGCTTCTCCCGGAAAATTACTTGTACTCGCTGGTGCCCGGTCCTGCCTGCGAGAAGATGATTGCCGAGAGAGGTGAATCCTGTACTGGATGCGAAATCGCAGTTATTTCAAAATTTACCTGCCTTACAACTCAATATTTGATACGTCAGAATGTTAAACTTCTTTCTTTGTTTGAATTTCAATAAGGTGGGCCGATCCCGGCGATACTGCAAAGCCGGGCCAACCCGTGACAGATGTGGAGCAAGCTCCTAACACTCCGTCATTTTCCAAAAATGAGTTTAATATTCTGGTGGTGCGATGCACCACGTATCAGATATTAAGCTGATAAGAACAGATACAACAGGTTATAAAATATGTTAATGAACAGGCTTAAAACTATCAATCGGTATGTTCTTCAGCTTCTACTACAAACTAATACTACAGTTAAAATCGTAATTGTAAAATTTTAAGGACAGTGATGCCTCTGTCAGTATTGCCGAACGCCCGACAGGTGTTCGGCGTATATGTCTCTTGACCAACGTATGCAGTCTGACACACATAGAATAGACAATAGTTTACCGTATTTCCTGGAGCATAACTCTCGCAGGAACGTGTCATTTTTCGGGTCCCATGACCCTAGTGCACCAACGATAAAGGGGATTATTTCCACCTTGTCGTAGGTTCTGCCGAGGCTTTGTTTGAGGTCCTTGTACCTTTCCTCCTTCCGTGCCCTTGCGTCATCGAAAGCGCTTGGGTGGTTTTCGAACACAATCGTGACGTCTACGATGAACGCCGTTCGCTGTTTAACTAGAAGGAGGTCAGGTCGTAGTAGGCTGCCTTCAGCCACCGGTCTATTTTCAGCGATTAGCCGGATTTTACCGGTTGCTGCTGCTTTGATCCTTTCCACTATGGCGTTGTGTCGCAGGAGGATAGCTCTGTTATGCGCCGGGCAGTGGTTCGTTACGTGCGGTAGTGTTTCATCCCTGATATTACAGCGCCGGCATGTCTTTGGGCCTTCGTTAAACCGGTATCCGTTTAGTGGGACAAGTCCTAGCCTCGCCCGGTGAATAAAGCGCCAGTCGGCGAACCTCGTGTATCTGCCTGTTAGGAGAAAGTGGCTGCTCGTGCGGCTAAGGGCGATGGTTTCGCACACTTTCCCCTGGTGTGGGGCCTCATGTAGAGTTCTTATATGTCGCGCTTGGTGTGCATTCCGGAGGGTCCGGCAAACTAGGTTCCTGTGTCTGCTGTAGAGGACGATGTTTTCTATCGTGATCCGAATGTCAGGTCCGGTTGCCCATTCACATTTGAGGAACCTAGTTGCCGTTCTCGCCCGGGTCCATGTGTTTTTTCTTTTGTTCGTTGTATCCCTGAATATTCCGTCTTGTGCTCCGTTCAAGTACGAGTCTGTTGTCCGGTCGCTTGCATCTTGCCCCGTTCTGTCTTTTATTGTGTTCTTGAGGTCTTCGATTGCCAGTGACCTAATGACGGGGTCGGGGGATGTTAAGAGCTTGTAGGCCCCGTCGACCGCCATTATGTCACAATCAATTCCGGACTCTGGAATTCCCAGGCAGCCGGATTGTCTAGACCCGTAGATGTAATGATTTGAGGCGCGGGACGGAACGTTTAACGTGCGTTTTATCAGAGGGCGTATGTAGTTATCTAGTTTTTTCCAATCGCCCTTTGTTAATGCGCCAGTCCTCAGGGCGAATTGGGTTATGGGGAAAAAGAACGATTTTATGGCGTCGAGACGTTGCCATGGGGCGAGGCTGGATGTTAGAATCGCCTCTGCCGTTTCTATGTAATTCCGCAGTGTCGACCAGTCGGATATAATGTTGTGCCCAAAGGGTTTTCCAAGGAAGGTAACTGGTTCATGGGAGTTGACTGTGCTTACGTTTTCTCCTTCCAGTGTGATATTCGTCGCCCGACAGCCTACTGGGCTAGCTCCGCTGAAGTGCATTGCTTTGCATTTGTGGGCGTTAAACTTTAGGTTTATTGTTTTTGCCGCTGTTGTTATTGAGTTTATCCGGTTTTGGAGTGTGCAGGGGTCTTTGGCAATTAGGCAGATGTCGTCTGCAAACGCTAGAACGGCGTGTGCCGCCGCATTTTGATCTTGTTCGGCCTTTTGTAGGAGCGGGTTTACCGCTAGGTTAAAGAGCATCCCACTTAGAGGGCACCCCTGCCTCACCCCTGATTGGACAGGTATGGGTTCCGTTTCGCCGTCTTCGAGGACTATGGTGGTAGTGCTGTCTGTATAGATGTCGTTAATTATCGCCGTGATTTCTTCTCCCGCGTGCCCGTGCCGAAGAGCAGCAGTGATCGCCTCATGGGGGATGGTGCCGAATGCATTGCATATGTCTAACCATGCAATGCAGATGTCTGAATGTGTTCTCTTTGCTGTTTCCAGGTAGTTGGTTAGGGCATAGTGGTGTTCAAACACGCCGTCGTACGGGAGGAACCCTTTCTGCGAATGTGAGAGGACCGCATGCTTCGTGACCCAGGCTTTGATTCTGTTGGTTAATAGGCCCGCGTATAATTTATATACAGTCCTTAGCAGCGAGATAGGCCTGTAGTTAGTGACTTCGTTAGGATTTCCGTTTTTGTGAATTAATACAGTCCTGGCCAATTTCCAGGCTTGCGGGATTTTCCTGTATTTCGCGCAGATGTTAAATATTATTGCCAGGAGTTTGCCCTCTGGGTCGACCGATCGCCAATGGCTGTATGACAGCCTGTCATCTCCTGGGGCGGTGTTTTCGCATCGTTTCAGTTTATTTTCCACTTCTTTGGCTGAAAATCCTCCTGTCATTACCGGGCTTCGCGGCTGTGGGTGTTCGTCGGCGAATATCTCGCTGTCACATGACGTCCGGCTCCATGTTTCGCTAAAATGCCTCTTAACTGTTTCGGCATCTAGGGGGCATTTCTGGCCTTCACCTTCCAGGATGAGTCTGACTGCTCGGCGTCTGTTTCGCCTGTATAGTTTTTGGATGAATTCGCAGTCGGTTATGTCTGCTTGTCTGACTTTCCTTGGCGTGTTTGTGGGCTGCGGTAGGTTTACAGCCTCTTGTACTTTTTTGGTCACTGATTCCAGGACGTCCGAGAATAGTGACCATTTTTCGGAGCTTGCGTCCTCTGATAGTAGTGTTCTAAGTATTCTCCGGTGTGATTGGACTTGGCTTAATTCTTCTTCCTCGTCATCATCGTCTCCACTGTCAGGCGGGGCTGGCTCGGGGTTAGGTTCCTCCGCTTGAAGGGAGGCCTTGTGATGGACCGGGGGTGGCTGGTGGGTCGGCAGTGGGTTGTGGGACTGGCGGCTTTCCTTGAGGGATCGCATGACGTGGGCGGCAATATGGTTTTGCAGGCCTCTCCTTGTGGTAAATGACTCCGGGCATCTATCACATAGGAATTCTGCTGTCTCATGTGGTGTTGGATTTCCTTGTGTGGTGCTCGTGTCCTGTACTGCGCCTGGACACGCATGTGCTGTGGGCCTAAGTCCAAGTTGTTTCCCACACGTCTTGCATATGTTAACGTCTTTTGTGGTCATAACGTTATGCTCTCTGTTTAAGTGCCTTTTTAGTGACTGTTTAGTCGTGGCCCAATTGGCGGCCTTGAATGCACGCTGGCAGCCGTCCTCCGTGCATTCAGCGTGGTTTAGGGGCGGAAATCTGATAAGTAGGATGTCATCTATTCGGGCGATTGAGTTTGTACTTTCGTAGAAAGTCTTCGTGATTTCTTCTATGTTGTGTTCTGCCATTATTGGTCTTCTATTATTGGCATTGATGGGCCAGCGCTTTTCAGCTTTTTGCTTATGTCCTGTGGTGCTGCCGGGGCTTTTGCTTTTACCGCAGCTTTCGTTCTCCTTTTCCTTTTGGGCTGAGATTCGCTTCCTTTCTCGTCCGAGGAGCTGTCACTCACTATGTTTGTTTGTGTTTCCATTTCCTCAGGAGGATTTGCGTTTTTTCTCTCCTTGGCTGGTGGCGCTGTTGGTGTTTTAAATTCCGCGATCAATTCCTCTGGTATTTGTCCATTCTCATCATCTTTGGCGGTAGTGGTGGTTTTGTCTGTCTCCATCGGGTCAACTTCGTCCCTCTCATTGGCGGGGATTTGTAGTTTATTTTTCTGCTTTTTATCGGGGCGGGCTATTTCTGGAAATTTTATCGTTGACTCAATCCCAATTTTGTTGGCTGGACAGTCTTTCCCACGGTGGTCAGCCGAGCCACACCATTTGCACCCCATTGTGCAGTCTTCACTGACGTGTCCCTTATTTTTGCAATTAAAACACTGCCTCTCAGGGCAGGCTCCTGCAACGTGGTCCAGCGCCTGGCATAGGCGGCACCGTCTTTCCATCCCTTGGTAAGTAATATTGATTTTAACAGCCCCTATGAATATCGCGCTGGGGATCTTGTCCCCTTTCACGTATCCGAACATTTTCCCCGTCTGGAACCCGAAATTGTCAGTTATGTCGCCAACATGCATTATTTCGCAGTGTTCTGCAAGTTTGGCTTTAATGGTAGCCGTATCTATCATTATGGATGGGTTATATATCCATATTTTGGTGTTTCTGGGTACGAAAGCGGTGACTTTAAATTCTGTTTCGTTGACTAAAAATGGTGACTTTCGAATTAATTTATCAACTAACATTGGTGAGGCCAGAACAACGTGTATCTCGTTGTTTACTTGTCTCATAGCCGTAATATCGGCTGCTGTTGCGTCTATATTACGGCTGAGGCTATTGGCGAAGCTTTTCTTAATTTCGTCCGTGATCATTTGCGTTCCGATGGTAGGGGTGCACTTTACAGCGCGCCGCCTATCATATCCTACATTGCTCGTAGGCGTGAGGTTCAGAGCATTTCTGGCAGCGATTGCCGCAAACGAGGTTTTCGGTTGGGTGCTTGGTCCAGGGTCTTCCCTGGCATCCGAATTCATGATGGGGCTGGCCGACTGGCCGGTCCCTTCCATGTTTGACACGTGGGTTCAAGGGATTTGGGGTTGACAAATCCCCAACCACAAGTACGACCCCGAAGGGCTGGTTTCACCCACGCGACACTTGTGGTTTTCGCCCTCCTCTCTTATCTATCGCTAGTGAACTAGCGAAATTGCCCAGAGACCACGATGGGACGTGAGAGGTCGGACTTGCTAATAGAGCTGTCACAGACAGACGGCGTTTCCTGATTGTCAATCAGGGCCTTTATTAGCCTTTGGTCTCGCCGGAAAAGGGTAAAGCGTAAAGCAAGTTGCTTACGCGACAATGACTTGTCGGCCTTGGCTGAGTAGCCAAGGAACAAGACGAAACAAGAATCAATAGACAAAGTTGATGTAAAAACGAAAGTCGTGAGCTTTGTGATCTTTGGCTGATTCGCCAAAGTACAAAGTCAAGATAAAACAAAGCAAAGCAGAATGCAACAAGTCAACAGCAACGATAGGGCTGTTGGATAATAAGCACACTAGACTTTCAGTGTGACTTACACTGGAGTTCAAGTTGCTTACGTGACAAAGACTTGTCGGCCTTGGCTAATTCGCCAAGGAACAAGACGAAATGAAAAAACAAGGAACAAAGTTTAAAGAAAAACGAAAAACGTGAGCTTTGTGGTTTTTGGCTGATTCGCCAAAGTACAAAGTCACAACAAAACGAGGCAAAATGCCACAACAAGTGAAGAGAAACGATAAGGTTATTGGGTAGTAAGTACACTAGACTTCTAGTGCGACTTACACTGGAGGAGTGGGGTAGGGCTTATATGGCCCGGCCTGGATAAGGGGAATGTGAGAGGTAAGATTTTAGGGCGGGATAATTCAAGAACGGTGGGTGGTAGGGGTATGAAATTTGGTAGGTTTGGCGAGGATTAATAAGGTGGAGGAAATGCAGCAGTTAAGCTCGCTCTAGGAGCGCCGTTAACCGAAAAAACGGTTAAAGTGTTCTCTCCTGCTGCGGAAATGCGACACTCAAGCTCGTACAAGTACGCCACTGTCTATAAGACAGATGTGTTCTCTTGTGTCACGGATAATGAAAAGGGATAGATATAGATATAACGAATGTTCAGAGCAGTTGGAAAGACCAAGTAACTACACTTTGATCTTAGCCAAAAGGCCGAGAAGCGATAAAGATTCCTCGATCGGGACGGTCTTTTATTCCGGACACCATTGTAATCAACGGGGAGCATTGTTAAATGTTTCTGCGGCAATACGTCGAAACACGCGGTCCCCGCGAAACGCCTGAAATCCTGATCGGAAAGTGAGGTCAACCGTCGAATGCTTAAATATCGCGGGAAAGGAAACAATTGGCTTCAAAGATAAAAATATTTGAAATGTATCAACAGTTTTATTGTTACAGTACGTCCCCACCTAGCGGCACTTACCTGCACTCGCTGCAGGGTGATACGTAAATGTAAGAGAAAAAAATTAAATTCCTCACGTAAACACACGAGTTCCGTCAAATTGAGCAAAAAAGAAATGACGTCGTCTAAGAAACGAATAGACAGTCAGAGTTCGGTGCGAATTAAGTGGAATTGATAACGGTTACAATTTTTCACGTTGACGTTTCCATTGTTACGCGGTCTTTGTAAACAAAGTTAATATTTGTCTTTAAACAGTACGCGCTCACATGTACGCGACATTTAAAAATTTTCCCCATTTTTTAAATATATATTTATTTATTTAAATATATATAGAAGTAAAAAAAAATGGTGGATTTTTTTTTTTTTTTTTTTTTTTTTTTTTTTTTTTTTAACTCACAGAAGAGTGTATATATATATACATGTAAAGAAACTTTAGTAGAGAAGAAATTAAAATTATAAAATAATTCGATCCGCGGAATATTAATTTGTAAGTTTTTACTAATGTTCGCTTGCAACAGCTATGCTGCGTGCGTGCGGCGGCGAGGAAGACGTTCGTAGATTACAACGGGCAGTCGTGTTTTTTTTTTTTTTTTTTTTTTTTTTTTTTTTTTTAACTCACAGAAGAGTGTATATATATATATACATGTAAAGAAACTTTAGTAGAGAAGAAATTAAAATTATAAAATAATTCGATCCGCGGAATATTAATTTGTAAGTTTTTACTAATGTTCGCTTGCAACAGCTATGCTGCGTGCGTGCGGCGGCGAGGAAGACGTTCGTAGATTACAACGGGCAGTCGTGTTTTTTTTTTTTTTTTTTTTTTTTTTTTTTTTTTTTTTTTTTTTAACTCATAGAAGAGTGTATATATATATACATGTAAAGAAACTTTAGTAGAGAAGAAATTAAAATTATAAAATAATTCGATCCGCGGAATATTAATTTGTAAGTTTTTACTAATGTTCGCTTGCAACAGCTATGCTGCGTGCGTGCGGCGGCGAGGAAGACGTTCGTAGATTACAACGGGCAGTCGTGTTTTTTTTTTTTTTTTTTTTTTTTTTTTTTTTTTTTTTTTTTTTAACTCACAGAAGAGTGTATATATATATATACATGTAAAGAAACTTTAGTAGAGAAGAAATTAAAATTATAAAATAATTCGATCCGCGGAATATTAATTTGTAAGTTTTTACTAATGTTCGCTTGCAACAGCTATGCTGCGTGCGTGCGGCGGCGAGGAAGACGTTCGTAGATTACAACGGGCAGTCGTGTTTTTTTTTTTTTTTTTTTTTTTTTTTTTTTTTTTTTTTTTTTTTTTAACTCATAGAAGAGTGTATATATATATACATGTAAAGAAACTTTAGTAGAGAAGAAATTAAAATTATAAAATAATTCGATCCGCGGAATATTAATTTGTAAGTTTTTACTAATGTTCGCTTGCAACAGCTATGCTGCGTGCGTGCGGCGGCGAGGAAGACGTTCGTAGATTACAACGGGCAGTCGTGTTTTTTTTTTTTTTTTTTTTTTTTTTTTTTTTTTTTTTTTTTTTTAACTCACAGAAGAGTGTATATATATATATACATGTAAAGAAACTTTAGTAGAGAAGAAATTAAAATTATAAAATAATTCGATCCGCGGAATATTAATTTGTAAGTTTTTACTAATGTTCGCTTGCAACAGCTATGCTGCGTGCGTGCGGCGGCGAGGAAGACGTTCGTAGATTACAACGGGCAGTCGTGTTTTTTTTTTTTTTTTTTTTTTTTTTTTTTTATTTTTTTTTTTTAACTCACAGAAGAGTGTATATATATATACATGTAAAGAAACTTTAGTAGAGAAGAAATTAAAATTATAAAATAATTCGATCCGCGGAATATTAATTTGTAAGTTTTTACTAATGTTCGCTTGCAACAGCTATGCTGCGTGCGTGCGGCGGCGAGGAAGACGTTCGTAGATTACAACGGGCAGTCGTGTTTTTTTTTTTTTTTTTTTTTTTTTTTTTTTTTTTTTTAACTCACAGAAGAGTGTATATATATATACATGTAAAGAAACTTTAGTAGAGAAGAAATTAAAATTATAAAATAATTCGATCCGCGGAATATTAATTTGTAAGTTTTTACTAATGTTCGCTTGCAACAGCTATGCTGCGTGCGTGCGGCGGCGAGGAAGACGTTCGTAGATTACAACGGGCAGTCTTGTTTTTTTTTTTTTTTTTTTTTTTTTTTTTTTTTTTTTTTTTTTTTTAACTCACAGAAGAGTGTATATATATATACATGTAAAGAAACTTTAGTAGAGAAGAAATTAAAATTATAAAATAATTCGATCCGCGGAATATTAATTTGTAAGTTTTTACTAATGTTCGCTTGCAACAGCTATGCTGCGTGCGTGCGGCGGCGAGGAAGACGTTCGTAGATTACAACGGGCAGTCGTGTTTTTTTTTTTTTTTTTTTTTTTTTTTTTTTTTTTTTTTTAACTCACAGAAGAGTGTATATATATATACATGTAAAGAAACTTTAGTAGAGAAGAAATTAAAATTATAAAATAATTCGATCCGCGGAATATTAATTTGTAAGTTTTTACTAATGTTCGCTTGCAACAGCTATGCTGCGTGCGTGCGGCGGCGAGGAAGACGTTCGTAGATTACAACGGGCAGTCGTGTTTTTTTTTTTTTTTTTTTTTTTTTTTTTTTTTTTTTTTTTTTTTTAACTCACAGAAGAGTGTATATATATATACATGTAAAGAAACTTTAGTAGAGAAGAAATTAAAATTATAAAATAATTCGATCCGCGGAATATTAATTTGTAAGTTTTTACTAATGTTCGCTTGCAACAGCTATGCTGCGTGCGTGCGGCGGCGAGGAAGACGTTCGTAGATTACAACGGGCAGTCGTGTTTTTTTTTTTTTTTTTTTTTTTTTTTTTTTTTTTTTTTTTTTTTAACTCACAGAAGAGTGTATATATATATACATGTAAAGAAACTTTAGTAGAGAAGAAATTAAAATTATAAAATAATTCGATCCGCGGAATATTAATTTGTAAGTTTTTACTAATGTTCGCTTGCAACAGCTATGCTGCGTGCGTGCGGCGGCGAGGAAGACGTTCGTAGATTACAACGGGCAGTCGTGTTTTTTTTTTTTTTTTTTTTTTTTTTTTTTTTTTTTTTTTTTTTTTTTTTTTTTTAACTCACAGAAGAGTGTATATATATATACATGTAAAGAAACTTTAGTAGAGAAGAAATTAAAATTATAAAATAATTCGATCCGCGGAATATTAATTTGTAAGTTTTTACTAATGTTCGCTTGCAACAGCTATGCTGCGTGCGTGCGGCGGCGAGGAAGACGTTCGTAGATTACAACGGGCAGTCGTGTTTTTTTTTTTTTTTTTTTTTTTTTTTTTTTAACTCACAGAAGAGTGTATATATATATACATGTAAAGAAACTTTAGTAGAGAAGAAATTAAAATTATAAAATAATTCGATCCGCGGAATATTAATTTGTAAGTTTTTACTAATGTTCGCTTGCAACAGCTATGCTGCGTGCGTGCGGCGGCGAGGAAGACGTTCGTAGATTACAACGGGCAGTCGTGTTTTTTTTTTTTTTTTTTTTTTTTTTTTTTTTTTTTTTTTTTTTAACTCACAGAAGAGTGTATATATATATACATGTAAAGAAACTTTAGTAGAGAAGAAATTAAAATTATAAAATAATTCGATCCGCGGAATATTAATTTGTAAGTTTTTACTAATGTTCGCTTGCAACAGCTATGCTGCGTGCGTGCGGCGGCGAGGAAGACGTTCGTAGATTACAACGGGCAGTCGTGTTTTTTTTTTTTTTTTTTTTTTTTTTTTTTTTTTTTTAACTCACAGAAGAGTGTATATATATATACATGTAAAGAAACTTTAGTAGAGAAGAAATTAAAATTATAAAATAATTCGATCCGCGGAATATTAATTTGTAAGTTTTTACTAATGTTCGCTTGCAACAGCTATGCTGCGTGCGTGCGGCGGCGAGGAAGACGTTCGTAGATTACAACGGGCAGTCGTGTTTTTTTTTTTTTTTTTTTTTTTTTTTTTTTTTTTTTTTTAACTCACAGAAGAGTGTATATATATATACATGTAAAGAAACTTTAGTAGAGAAGAAATTAAAATTATAAAATAATTCGATCCGCGGAATATTAATTTGTAAGTTTTTACTAATGTTCGCTTGCAACAGCTATGCTGCGTGCGTGCGGCGGCGAGGAAGACGTTCGTAGATTACAACGGGCAGTCGTGTTTTTTTTTTTTTTTTTTTTTTTTTTTTTTTTTTTTTTTTTTAACTCACAGAAGAGTGTATATATATATACATGTAAAGAAACTTTAGTAGAGAAGAAATTAAAATTATAAAATAATTCGATCCGCGGAATATTAATTTGTAAGTTTTTACTAATGTTCGCTTGCAACAGCTATGCTGCGTGCGTGCGGCGGCGAGGAAGACGTTCGTAGATTACAACGGGCAGTCGTGTTTTTTTTTTTTTTTTTTTTTTTTTTTTTTTTTTTTTTTTTTTTAACTCACAGAAGAGTGTATATATATATACATGTAAAGAAACTTTAGTAGAGAAGAAATTAAAATTATAAAATAATTCGATCCGCGGAATATTAATTTGTAAGTTTTTACTAATGTTCGCTTGCAACAGCTATGCTGCGTGCGTGCGGCGGCGAGGAAGACGTTCGTAGATTACAACGGGCAGTCGTGTTTTTTTTTTTTTTTTTTTTTTTTTTTTTTTTTTTTTTTTAACTCACAGAAGAGTGTATATATATATACATGTAAAGAAACTTTAGTAGAGAAGAAATTAAAATTATAAAATAATTCGATCCGCGGAATATTAATTTGTAAGTTTTTACTAATGTTCGCTTGCAACAGCTATGCTGCGTGCGTGCGGCGGCGAGGAAGACGTTCGTAGATTACAACGGGCAGTCGTGTTTTTTTTTTTTTTTTTTTTTTTTTTTTTTTTTTTTTTTTTAACTCACAGAAGAGTGTATATATATATACATGTAAAGAAACTTTAGTAGAGAAGAAATTAAAATTATAAAATAATTCGATCCGCGAAATATTAATTTGTAAGTTTTTACTAATGTTCGCTTGCAACAGCTATGCTGCGTGCGTGCGGCGGCGAGGAAGACGTTCGTAGATTACAACGGGCAGTCGTGTTTTTTTTTTTTTTTTTTTTTTTTTTTTTTTTTTTTTTAACTCACAGAAGAGTGTATATATATATACATGTAAAGAAACTTTAGTAGAGAAGAAATTAAAATTATAAAATAATTCGATCCGCGGAATATTAATTTGTAAGTTTTTACTAATGTTCGCTTGCAACAGCTATGCTGCGTGCGTGCGGCGGCGAGGAAGACGTTCGTAGATTACAACGGGCAGTCGTGTTTTTTTTTTTTTTTTTTTTTTTTTTTTTTTTTTTTTAACTCACAGAAGAGTGTATATATATATACATGTAAAGAAACTTTAGTAGAGAAGAAATTAAAATTATAAAATAATTCGATCCGCGGAATATTAATTTGTAAGTTTTTACTAATGTTCGCTTGCAACAGCTATGCTGCGTGCGTGCGGCGGCGAGGAAGACGTTCGTAGATTACAACGGGCAGTCGTGTTTTTTTTTTTTTTTTTTTTTTTTTTTTTTTTTTTTTTTAACTCACAGAAGAGTGTATATATATATACATGTAAAGAAACTTTAGTAGAGAAGAAATTAAAATTATAAAATAATTCGATCCGCGGAATATTAATTTGTAAGTTTTTACTAATGTTCGCTTGCAACAGCTATGCTGCGTGCGTGCGGCGGCGAGGAAGACGTTCGTAGATTACAACGGGCAGTCGTGTTTTTTTTTTTTTTTTTTTTTTTTTTTTTTTTTTTTTTTTTTTTTAACTCACAGAAGAGTGTATATATATA
>JAYJMR010000031.1:157500-210000 GCA_037074705.1 Zhengitettix transpicula
GAAATTAAAATTATAAAATAATTCGATCCGCGGAATATTAATTTGTAAGTTTTTACTAATGTTCGCTTGCAACAGCTATGCTGCGTGCGTGCGGCGGCGAGGAAGACGTTCGTAGATTACAACGGGCAGTCGTGTTTTTTTTTTTTTTTTTTTTTTTTTTTTTTTTTTTTTTAACTCACAGAAGAGTGTATATATATATACATGTAAAGAAACTTTAGTAGAGAAGAAATTAAAATTATAAAATAATTCGATCCGCGGAATATTAATTTGTAAGTTTTTACTAATGTTCGCTTGCAACAGCTATGCTGCGTGCGTGCGGCGGCGAGGAAGACGTTCGTAGATTACAACGGGCAGTCGTGTTTTTTTTTTTTTTTTTTTTTTTTTTTTTTTTTTTTAACTCACAGAAGAGTGTATATATATATACATGTAAAGAAACTTTAGTAGAGAAGAAATTAAAATTATAAAATAATTCGATCCGCGGAATATTAATTTGTAAGTTTTTACTAATGTTCGCTTGCAACAGCTATGCTGCGTGCGTGCGGCGGCGAGGAAGACGTTCGTAGATTACAACGGGCAGTCGTGTTTTTTTTTTTTTTTTTTTTTTTTTTTTTTTTTTTTTTTAACTCACAGAAGAGTGTATATATATATACATGTAAAGAAACTTTAGTAGAGAAGAAATTAAAATTATAAAATAATTCGATCCGCGGAATATTAATTTGTAAGTTTTTACTAATGTTCGCTTGCAACAGCTATGCTGCGTGCGTGCGGCGGCGAGGAAGACGTTCGTAGATTACAACGGGCAGTCGTGTTTTTTTTTTTTTTTTTTTTTTTTTTTTTTTTTTTTTTAACTCACAGAAGAGTGTATATATATATACATGTAAAGAAACTTTAGTAGAGAAGAAATTAAAATTATAAAATAATTCGATCCGCGGAATATTAATTTGTAAGTTTTTACTAATGTTCGCTTGCAACAGAGCTATGCTGCGTGCGTGCGGCGGCGAGGAAGACGTTCGTAGATTACAACGGGCAGTCGTGTTTTTTTTTTTTTTTTTTTTTTTTTTTTTTTTTTTTAACTCACAGAAGAGTGTATATATATATACATGTAAAGAAACTTTAGTAGAGAAGAAATTAAAATTATAAAATAATTCGATCCGCGGAATATTAATTTGTAAGTTTTTACTAATGTTCGCTTGCAACAGCTATGCTGCGTGCGTGCGGCGGCGAGGAAGACGTTCGTAGATTACAACGGGCAGTCGTGTTTTTTTTTTTTTTTTTTTTTTTAACTCACAGAAGAGTGTATATATATATACATGTAAAGAAACTTTAGTAGAGAAGAAATTAAAATTATAAAATAATTCGATCCGCGGAATATTAATTTGTAAGTTTTTACTAATGTTCGCTTGCAACAGCTATGCTGCGTGCGTGCGGCGGCGAGGAAGACGTTCGTAGATTACAACGGGCAGTCGTGTTTTTTTTTTTTTTTTTTTTTTTTTTTTTTTTTTTTTTAACTCACAGAAGAGTGTATATATATATACATGTAAAGAAACTTTAGTAGAGAAGAAATTAAAATTATAAAATAATTCGATCCGCGGAATATTAATTTGTAAGTTTTTACTAATGTTCGCTTGCAACAGCTATGCTGCGTGCGTGCGGCGGCGAGGAAGACGTTCGTAGATTACAACGGGCAGTCGTGTTTTTTTTTTTTTTTTTTTTTTTTTTTTTTTTTTTTTTAACTCACAGAAGAGTGTATATATATATACATGTAAAGAAACTTTAGTAGAGAAGAAATTAAAATTATAAAATAATTCGATCCGCGGAATATTAATTTGTAAGTTTTTACTAATGTTCGCTTGCAACAGCTATGCTGCGTGCGTGCGGCGGCGAGGAAGACGTTCGTAGATTACAACGGGCAGTCGTGTTTTTTTTTTTTTTTTTTTTTTTTTTTTTTTTTTTTTTAACTCACAGAAGAGTGTATATATATATACATGTAAAGAAACTTTAGTAGAGAAGAAATTAAAATTATAAAATAATTCGATCCGCGGAATATTAATTTGTAAGTTTTTACTAATGTTCGCTTGCAACAGCTATGCTGCGTGCGTGCGGCGGCGAGGAAGACGTTCGTAGATTACAACGGGCAGTCGTGTTTTTTTTTTTTTTTTTTTTTTTTTTTTTTTTTTTTTAACTCACAGAAGAGTGTATATATATACATGTAAAGAAACTTTAGTAGAGAAGAAATTAAAATTATAAAATAATTCGATCCGCGGAATATTAATTTGTAAGTTTTTACTAATGTTCGCTTGCAACAGCTATGCTGCGTGCGTGCGGCGGCGAGGAAGACGTTCGTAGATTACAACGGGCAGTCGTGTTTTTTTTTTTTTTTTTTTTTTAACTCACAGAAGAGTGTATATATATATACATGTAAAGAAACTTTAGTAGAGAAGAAATTAAAATTATAAAATAATTCGATCCGCGGAATATTAATTTGTAAGTTTTTACTAATGTTCGCTTGCAACAGCTATGCTGCGTGCGTGCGGCGGCGAGGAAGACGTTCGTAGATTACAACGGGCAGTCGTGTTTTTTTTTTTTTTTTTTTTTTTTTTTTTTTTTTTAACTCACAGAAGAGTGTATATATATATACATGTAAAGAAACTTTAGTAGAGAAGAAATTAAAATTATAAAATAATTCGATCCGCGGAATATTAATTTGTAAGTTTTTACTAATGTTCGCTTGCAACAGCTATGCTGCGTGCGTGCGGCGGCGAGGAAGACGTTCGTAGATTACAACGGGCAGTCGTGTTTTTTTTTTTTTTTTTTTAACTCACAGAAGAGTGTATATATATATACATGTAAAGAAACTTTAGTAGAGAAGAAATTAAAATTATAAAATAATTCGATCCGCGGAATATTAATTTGTAAGTTTTTACTAATGTTCGCTTGCAACAGCTATGCTGCGTGCGTGCGGCGGCGAGGAAGACGTTCGTAGATTACAACGGGCAGTCGTGTTTTTTTTTTTTTTTTTTTTTTTTTTTTTTTTTTTTAACTCACAGAAGAGTGTATATATATATACATGTAAAGAAACTTTAGTAGAGAAGAAATTAAAATTATAAAATAATTCGATCCGCGGAATATTAATTTGTAAGTTTTTACTAATGTTCGCTTGCAACAGCTATGCTGCGTGCGTGCGGCGGCGAGGAAGACGTTCGTAGATTACAACGGGCAGTCGTGTTTTTTTTTTTTTTTTTTTTTTTTTTTTTTTTTTAACTCACAGAAGAGTGTATATATATATACATGTAAAGAAACTTTAGTAGAGAAGAAATTAAAATTATAAAATAATTCGATCCGCGGAATATTAATTTGTAAGTTTTTACTAATGTTCGCTTGCAACAGCTATGCTGCGTGCGTGCGGCGGCGAGGAAGACGTTCGTAGATTACAACGGGCAGTCGTGTTTTTTTTTTTTTTTTTTTTAACTCACAGAAGAGTGTATATATATATACATGTAAAGAAACTTTAGTAGAGAAGAAATTAAAATTATAAAATAATTCGATCCGCGGAATATTAATTTGTAAGTTTTTACTAATGTTCGCTTGCAACAGCTATGCTGCGTGCGTGCGGCGGCGAGGAAGACGTTCGTAGATTACAACGGGCAGTCGTGTTTTTTTTTTTTTTTTTTTTTTTTTTTTTTTTTTTTTTAACTCACAGAAGAGTGTATATATATATATACATGTAAAGAAACTTTAGTAGAGAAGAAATTAAAATTATAAAATAATTCGATCCGCGGAATATTAATTTGTAAGTTTTTACTAATGTTCGCTTGCAACAGCTATGCTGCGTGCGTGCGGCGGCGAGGAAGACGTTCGTAGATTACAACGGGCAGTCGTGTTTTTTTTTTTTTTTTTTTTTTTTTTTTTTTTAACTCACAGAAGAGTGTATATATATATACATGTAAAGAAACTTTAGTAGAGAAGAAATTAAAATTATAAAATAATTCGATCCGCGGAATATTAATTTGTAAGTTTTTACTAATGTTCGCTTGCAACAGCTATGCTGCGTGCGTGCGGCGGCGAGGAAGACGTTCGTAGATTACAACGGGCAGTCGTGTTTTTTTTTTTTTTTTTTTTTTTTTTTTTTTTTTTTTTTAACTCACAGAAGAGTGTATATATATATACATGTAAAGAAACTTTAGTAGAGAAGAAATTAAAATTATAAAATAATTCGATCCGCGGAATATTAATTTGTAAGTTTTTACTAATGTTCGCTTGCAACAGCTATGCTGCGTGCGTGCGGCGGCGAGGAAGACGTTCGTAGATTACAACGGGCAGTCGTGTTTTTTTTTTTTTTTTTTTTTTTTTTTTTTTTTTTTTTAACTCACAGAAGAGTGTATATATATATACATGTAAAGAAACTTTAGTAGAGAAGAAATTAAAATTATAAAATAATTCGATCCGCGGAATATTAATTTGTAAGTTTTTACTAATGTTCGCTTGCAACAGCTATGCTGCGTGCGTGCGGCGGCGAGGAAGACGTTCGTAGATTACAACGGGCAGTCGTGTTTTTTTTTTTTTTTTTTTTTAACTCACAGAAGAGTGTATATATATATACATGTAAAGAAACTTTAGTAGAGAAGAAATTAAAATTATAAAATAATTCGATCCGCGGAATATTAATTTGTAAGTTTTTACTAATGTTCGCTTGCAACAGCTATGCTGCGTGCGTGCGGCGGCGAGGAAGACGTTCGTAGATTACAACGGGCAGTCGTGTTTTTTTTTTTTTTTTTTTTTTTTTTTTAACTCACAGAAGAGTGTATATATATATACATGTAAAGAAACTTTAGTAGAGAAGAAATTAAAATTATAAAATAATTCGATCCGCGGAATATTAATTTGTAAGTTTTTACTAATGTTCGCTTGCAACAGCTATGCTGCGTGCGTGCGGCGGCGAGGAAGACGTTCGTAGATTACAACGGGCAGTCGTGTTTTTTTTTTTTTTTTTTTTTTTTTTTTTTTTTTTTTTAACTCACAGAAGAGTGTATATATATATACATGTAAAGAAACTTTAGTAGAGAAGAAATTAAAATTATAAAATAATTCGATCCGCGGAATATTAATTTGTAAGTTTTTACTAATGTTCGCTTGCAACAGCTATGCTGCGTGCGTGCGGCGGCGAGGAAGACGTTCGTAGATTACAACGGGCAGTCGTGTTTTTTTTTTTTTTTTTTTAACTCACAGAAGAGTGTATATATATATACATGTAAAGAAACTTTAGTAGAGAAGAAATTAAAATTATAAAATAATTCGATCCGCGGAATATTAATTTGTAAGTTTTTACTAATGTTCGCTTGCAACAGCTATGCTGCGTGCGTGCGGCGGCGAGGAAGACGTTCGTAGATTACAACGGGCAGTCGTGTTTTTTTTTTTTTTTTTTTTTTTTTTTTTTTTTTTTAACTCACAGAAGAGTGTATATATATATACATGTAAAGAAACTTTAGTAGAGAAGAAATTAAAATTATAAAATAATTCGATCCGCGGAATATTAATTTGTAAGTTTTTACTAATGTTCGCTTGCAACAGCTATGCTGCGTGCGTGCGGCGGCGAGGAAGACGTTCGTAGATTACAACGGGCAGTCGTGTTTTTTTTTTTTTTTTTTTTTTTTTTTTTTTTTTTTTTTTTAACTCACAGAAGAGTGTATATATATATACATGTAAAGAAACTTTAGTAGAGAAGAAATTAAAATTATAAAATAATTCGATCCGCGGAATATTAATTTGTAAGTTTTTACTAATGTTCGCTTGCAACAGCTATGCTGCGTGCGTGCGGCGGCGAGGAAGACGTTCGTAGATTACAACGGGCAGTCGTGTTTTTTTTTTTTTTTTTTTTTTTTTTTTTTTTTTTTTTTTAACTCACAGAAGAGTGTATATATATATACATGTAAAGAAACTTTAGTAGAGAAGAAATTAAAATTATAAAATAATTCGATCCGCGGAATATTAATTTGTAAGTTTTTACTAATGTTCGCTTGCAACAGCTATGCTGCGTGCGTGCGGCGGCGAGGAAGACGTTCGTAGATTACAACGGGCAGTCGTGTTTTTTTTTTTTTTTTTTTTTTTTTTTTTTTTTTTTTTAACTCACAGAAGAGTGTATATATATATACATGTAAAGAAACTTTAGTAGAGAAGAAATTAAAATTATAAAATAATTCGATCCGCGGAATATTAATTTGTAAGTTTTTACTAATGTTCGCTTGCAACAGCTATGCTGCGTGCGTGCGGCGGCGAGGAAGACGTTCGTAGATTACAACGGGCAGTCGTGTTTTTTTTTTTTTTTTTTTTTTTTTTTTTTTTTTTTTTTAACTCACAGAAGAGTGTATATATATATACATGTAAAGAAACTTTAGTAGAGAAGAAATTAAAATTATAAAATAATTCGATCCGCGGAATATTAATTTGTAAGTTTTTACTAATGTTCGCTTGCAACAGCTATGCTGCGTGCGTGCGGCGGCGAGGAAGACGTTCGTAGATTACAACGGGCAGTCGTGTTTTTTTTTTTTTTTTTTTTTTTTTTTTTTTTTTTTTAACTCACAGAAGAGTGTATATATATATACATGTAAAGAAACTTTAGTAGAGAAGAAATTAAAATTATAAAATAATTCGATCCGCGGAATATTAATTTGTAAGTTTTTACTAATGTTCGCTTGCAACAGCTATGCTGCGTGCGTGCGGCGGCGAGGAAGACGTTCGTAGATTACAACGGGCAGTCGTGTTTTTTTTTTTTTTTTTTTTTTTTTTTTTTTTTTTTTTTAACTCACAGAAGAGTGTATATATATATACATGTAAAGAAACTTTAGTAGAGAAGAAATTAAAATTATAAAATAATTCGATCCGCGGAATATTAATTTGTAAGTTTTTACTAATGTTCGCTTGCAACAGCTATGCTGCGTGCGTGCGGCGGCGAGGAAGACGTTCGTAGATTACAACGGGCAGTCGTGTTTTTTTTTTTTTTTTTTTAACTCACAGAAGAGTGTATATATATATACATGTAAAGAAACTTTAGTAGAGAAGAAATTAAAATTATAAAATAATTCGATCCGCGGAATATTAATTTGTAAGTTTTTACTAATGTTCGCTTGCAACAGCTATGCTGCGTGCGTGCGGCGGCGAGGAAGACGTTCGTAGATTACAACGGGCAGTCGTGTTTTTTTTTTTTTTTTTTTTTTTTTTTTTTTTTTTAACTCACAGAAGAGTGTATATATATATACATGTAAAGAAACTTTAGTAGAGAAGAAATTAAAATTATAAAATAATTCGATCCGCGGAATATTAATTTGTAAGTTTTTACTAATGTTCGCTTGCAACAGCTATGCTGCGTGCGTGCGGCGGCGAGGAAGACGTTCGTAGATTACAACGGGCAGTCGTGTTTTTTTTTTTTTTTTTTTTTTTTTTTTTTTTTTTTTTTTTAACTCACAGAAGAGTGTATATATATATACATGTAAAGAAACTTTAGTAGAGAAGAAATTAAAATTATAAAATAATTCGATCCGCGGAATATTAATTTGTAAGTTTTTACTAATGTTCGCTTGCAACAGCTATGCTGCGTGCGTGCGGCGGCGAGGAAGACGTTCGTAGATTACAACGGGCAGTCGTGTTTTTTTTTTTTTTTTTTTTTTTTTTTTTTTTTTTAACTCACAGAAGAGTGTATATATATATACATGTAAAGAAACTTTAGTAGAGAAGAAATTAAAATTATAAAATAATTCGATCCGCGGAATATTAATTTGTAAGTTTTTACTAATGTTCGCTTGCAACAGCTATGCTGCGTGCGTGCGGCGGCGAGGAAGACGTTCGTAGATTACAACGGGCAGTCGTGTTTTTTTTTTTTTTTTTTTTTTTTTTTTTTTTTAACTCACAGAAGAGTGTATATATATATACATGTAAAGAAACTTTAGTAGAGAAGAAATTAAAATTATAAAATAATTCGATCCGCGGAATATTAATTTGTAAGTTTTTACTAATGTTCGCTTGCAACAGCTATGCTGCGTGCGTGCGGCGGCGAGGAAGACGTTCGTAGATTACAACGGGCAGTCGTGTTTTTTTTTTTTTTTTTTAACTCACAGAAGAGTGTATATATATATACATGTAAAGAAACTTTAGTAGAGAAGAAATTAAAATTATAAAATAATTCGATCCGCGGAATATTAATTTGTAAGTTTTTACTAATGTTCGCTTGCAACAGCTATGTTGCGTGCGTGCGGCGGCGAGGAAGACGTTCGTAGATTACAACGGGCAGTCGTGTTTTTTTTTTTTTTTTTTTTTTTTTTTTTTTTTTTTTTTTTTTAACTCACAGAAGAGTGTATATATATATACATGTAAAGAAACTTTAGTAGAGAAGAAATTAAAATTATAAAATAATTCGATCCGCGGAATATTAATTTGTAAGTTTTTACTAATGTTCGCTTGCAACAGCTATGCTGCGTGCGTGCGGCGGCGAGGAAGACGTTCGTAGATTACAACGGGCAGTCGTGTTTTTTTTTTTTTTTTTTTTTTTTTTTTTTTTTTTTTTTTTAACTCACAGAAGAGTGTATATATATATACATGTAAAGAAACTTTAGTAGAGAAGAAATTAAAATTATAAAATAATTCGATCCGCGGAATATTAATTTGTAAGTTTTTACTAATGTTCGCTTGCAACAGCTATGCTGCGTGCGTGCGGCGGCGAGGAAGACGTTCGTAGATTACAACGGGCAGTCGTGTTTTTTTTTTTTTTTTTTTTTTTTTTTTTTTTTTTAACTCACAGAAGAGTGTATATATATATACATGTAAAGAAACTTTAGTAGAGAAGAAATTAAAATTATAAAATAATTCGATCCGCGGAATATTAATTTGTAAGTTTTTACTAATGTTCGCTTGCAACAGCTATGCTGCGTGCGTGCGGCGGCGAGGAAGACGTTCGTAGATTACAACGGGCAGTCGTGTTTTTTTTTTTTTTTTTTTTTTTTTTTTTTTTTTTAACTCACAGAAGAGTGTATATATATATACATGTAAAGAAACTTTAGTAGAGAAGAAATTAAAATTATAAAATAATTCGATCCGCGGAATATTAATTTGTAAGTTTTTACTAATGTTCGCTTGCAACAGCTATGCTGCGTGCGTGCGGCGGCGAGGAAGACGTTCGTAGATTACAACGGGCAGTCGTGTTTTTTTTTTTTTTTTTTTTTTTTTTTTTTTTTTAACTCACAGAAGAGTGTATATATATATACATGTAAAGAAACTTTAGTAGAGAAGAAATTAAAATTATAAAATAATTCGATCCGCGGAATATTAATTTGTAAGTTTTTACTAATGTTCGCTTGCAACAGCTATGCTGCGTGCGTGCGGCGGCGAGGAAGACGTTCGTAGATTACAACGGGCAGTCGTGTTTTTTTTTTTTTTTTTAACTCACAGAAGAGTGTATATATATATACATGTAAAGAAACTTTAGTAGAGAAGAAATTAAAATTATAAAATAATTCGATCCGCGGAATATTAATTTGTAAGTTTTTACTAATGTTCGCTTGCAACAGCTATGCTGCGTGCGTGCGGCGGCGAGGAAGACGTTCGTAGATTACAACGGGCAGTCGTGTTTTTTTTTTTTTTTTTTTTTTTTTTTTTTTTTTTTTAACTCACAGAAGAGTGTATATATATATACATGTAAAGAAACTTTAGTAGAGAAGAAATTAAAATTATAAAATAATTCGATCCGCGGAATATTAATTTGTAAGTTTTTACTAATGTTCGCTTGCAACAGCTATGCTGCGTGCGTGCGGCGGCGAGGAAGACGTTCGTAGATTACAACGGGCAGTCGTGTTTTTTTTTTTTTTTTTTTTTTTTTTTTTTTTTTTTTTTTTAACTCACAGAAGAGTGTATATATATATACATGTAAAGAAACTTTAGTAGAGAAGAAATTAAAATTATAAAATAATTCGATCCGCGGAATATTAATTTGTAAGTTTTTACTAATGTTCGCTTGCAACAGCTATGCTGCGTGCGTGCGGCGGCGAGGAAGACGTTCGTAGATTACAACGGGCAGTCGTGTTTTTTTTTTTTTTTTTTTTTTTTTTTTTTTTTTTTAACTCACAGAAGAGTGTATATATATATACATGTAAAGAAACTTTAGTAGAGAAGAAATTAAAATTATAAAATAATTCGATCCGCGGAATATTAATTTGTAAGTTTTTACTAATGTTCGCTTGCAACAGCTATGCTGCGTGCGTGCGGCGGCGAGGAAGACGTTCGTAGATTACAACGGGCAGTCGTGTTTTGCGATGGCCGCCCAAGAGGCGCTCTGCTAGGTGGAATAAACGTATATTGCATACATTGTTTATAAATGTATATCGAAATCCAGACGTCGGTATTTTACGTCTAAATTATAATAAAACCGAGATAGATTTATGGGAAAGTGACAGAATTAAAAGAGGCTTTAACGGCAACGAACCCCTGTTTTCAATATAGCTACGCAGTTTCCGTCAACAACGAATATTAATTACACTTCCTTTGAGCCGAAAGAAATGAGCGGAAAAAGTACGATGTTTTGAATACATATGTATCAGATACATATTCGTAAAAGGCGCGTTATCCTATCGTACTTGCGTGCGTGCGTGCGGCGGCGACGACGACGTTCGCGAAATACAAAAGATATATAGGGAGCGTGGTCCAGCTGGTGGCCACGGACAACGGCTTCTCCCGGAAAATTACTTGTACTCGCTGGTGCCCGGTCCTGCCTGCGAGAAGATGATTGCCGAGAGAGGTGAATCCTGTACTGGATGCGAAATCGCGGTTATTTCAAAATTTACCTGCCTTCCAACTCAATATTTGATACGTCAGAATGTTAAACTTCTTTCTTTGTTTGAATATCAATAAGGTGGGCCGATCCCGGCGATACTGCAAAGCCGGGCCAACCCGTGACAGATGTGGAGCAAGCTCCTAACACTCCGTCATTTTCCAAAAATGAGTTTAATATTCTGGTGGTGCGATGCACCACGTATCAGATATTAAGCTGATAAGAACAGATACAACAGGTTATAAAGTATGGTGATGAACAGGCTTAAAACTATCGATCGGTATGTTCTTCAGCTTCTACTACAAACTAATACTACAGTTAAAATCGTAATTGTAAAATTTTAAGGACAATGATGCCTCTGTCAGTATTGCCGAACGCCCGTCAGGTGTTCGGCGTATATGTCTCTTGACCAACGTATGCAGTCTGACACACATAAAATAGACAATAGTTTTCCGTATTTCCTGGAGCATAACTCTCGCAGGAACGTGTCATTTTTCGGGTCCCATGACCCTAGTGCACCAACAATAAAGGGGATTATTTCCACCTTGTCGTAGGTTCTGCCGAGGCTTTGTTTGAGGTCCTTGTACCTTTCCTCCTTCCGTGCCCTTGCGTCATCGAAAGCGCTTGGGTGGTTTTCGAACACAATCGTGACGTCTACGATGAACGCCGTTCGCTGTTTAACTAGAAGGAGGTCAGGTCGTAGTAGGCTGCCTTCAGCCACCGGTCTATTTTCAGCGATTAACCGGATTTTACCGGTTGCTGCTGCTTTGATCCTTTCCACTATGGCGTTGTGTCGCAGGAGGATAGCTCTGTTATGCGCCGGGCAGTGGTTCGTTACGTGCGGTAGTGTTTCATCCCTGATATTACAGCGCCGGCATGTCTTTGGGCCTTCGTTAAACCGGTATCCGTTTAGTGGGACAAGTCCTAGCCTCGCCCGGTGAATAAAGCGCCAGTCGGCGAACCTCGTGTATCTGCCTGTTAGGAGAAAGTGGCTGCTCGTGCGGCTAAGGGCGATGGTTTCGCACACTTTCCCCTGGTGTGGGGCCTCATGTAGAGTTCTTATGTGTCGCGCTTGGTGTGCATTCCGGAGGGTCCGGCAAACTAGGTTTCTGTGTCTGCTGTAGAGGACGGTGTTTTCTATCGTGATCCGAATATCAGGTCCGGTTGCCCATTCGCATTTGAGGTATCTAGTTGCCGTTCTCGCCCGGGTCCATGTGTTTTTTCTTTTGTTCGTTGTATCCCTGAATACTCCGTCTTGTGCTCCGTTCAAGTACGAGTCTGTTGTCACGTCGCTTGCATCTTGCCCCGTTCTGTCTTTTATTGTGTTCTTGAGGTCTTCGATTGCCAGTGACCTAATGACGGGGTCGGGGGATGTTAAGAGCTTGTAGGCCCCGTCGACCGCCATTATGTCACAATCAATTCCGGACTCTGGAATTCCTAGGCAGCCGGATTGCCTAGACCCGTAGATGTAATGATTTGAGGCGCGGGACGGAACGTTTAACGTGCGTTTTATCAGAGGGCGTATGTGGTTATCTAGTTTTTTCCAATCGCCCTTTGTTAATGCGCCAGTCCTCAGAGCGAATTGGGTTATGGGGAAAAAGAACGATTTTATGGCGTCGAGACGTTGCCATGGGGCGAGGCTGGATGTTAGAATCGCCTCTGCCGTTTCTATGTAATTCCGCAGTGTCGACCAGTCGGATATAATGTTGTGCCCAAAGGGTTTTCCAAGGAAGGTAACTGGTTCATGGGAGTTGACTGTGCTTACGTTTTCTCCTTCCAGTGTGATATTCGTCGCCCGACAGCCTACTGGGCTAGCTCCGCTGAAGTGCATTGCTTTGCATTTGTGGGCGTTAAACTTTAGGTTTATTGTTTTTGCCGCTGTTGTTATTGAGTTTATCCGGTTTTGGAGTGTGCAGGGGTCTTTGGCAATTAGGCAGATGTCGTCTGCAAACGCTAGAACGGCGTGTGCCGCCGCATTTTGATCTTGTTCGGCCTTTTGTAGGAGCGGGTTTACCGCTAGGTTAAAGAGCATCCCACTTAGAGGGCACCCCTGCCTCACCCCTGATTGGACAGGTATAGGTTCCGTTTCGCCGTCTTCGAGGACTATGGTGGTAGTGCTGTCTGTATAGATGTCGTTAATTATCGCCGTGATTTCTTCTCCCGCGTGCCCGTGCCGAAGAGCAGCAGTGATCGCCTCATGGGGGATGGTGCCGAATGCATTGCATATGTCTAACCATGCAATGCAGATGTCTGAATGTGTTCTCTTTGCTGTTTCCAGGTAGTTGGTTAGGGCATAGTGGTGTTCAAACACGCCGTCGTACGGGAGGAACCCTTTCTGCGAATGTGAGAGGACCGCGTGCTTCGTGACCCAGGCTTTGATTCTGTTGGTTAATAGGCCCGCGTATAATTTATATACAGTCCTTAGCAGCGAGATAGGCCTGTAGTTAGTGACTTCGTTAGGATTTCCGTTTTTGTGAATTAATACAGTCCTGGCCAATTTCCAGGCTTGCGGGATTTTCCTGTATTTCGCGCAGATGTTAAATATTATTGCCAGGAGTTTGCCCTCTGGGTCGACCGATCGCCAATGGCTGTATGACAGCCTGTCATCTCCTGGGGCGGTGTTTTCGCATCGTTTCAGTTTATTTTCCACTTCTTTGGCTGAAAATCCTCCTGTCATTACCGGGCTTCGCGGCTGTGGGTGTTCGTCGGCGAATATCTCGCTGTCACATGACGTCCGGCTCCATGTTTCGCTAAAATGCCTCTTAACTGTTTCGGCATTTAGGGGGCATTTCTGGCCTTCACCTTCCAGGATGAGTCTGACTGCTCGGCGTCTGTTTCGCCTGTATAGTTTTTGGATGAATTCGCAGTCGGTTATGTCTGCTTGTCTGACTTTCCTTGGCGTGTTTGTGGGCTGCGGTAGGTTTACAGCCTCTTGTACTTTTTTGGTCACTGATTCCAGGACGTCCGAGAATAGTGACCATTTTTCGGAGCTTGCGTCCTCTGATAGTAGTGTTCTAAGTATTCTCCGGTGTGATTGGACTTGGCTTAATTCTTCTTCCTCGTCATCATCGTCTCCACTGTCAGGCGGGGCTGGCTCGGGGTTAGGTTCCTCCGCTTGAAGGGAGGCCTTGTGATGGACCGGGGGTGGCTGGTGGGTCGGCAGTGGGTTGTGGGACTGGCGGCTTTCCTTGAGGGATCGCATGACGTGGGCGGTAATATGGTTTTGCAGGCCTCTCCTTGTGGTAAATGACTCCGGGCATCTATCACATAGGAATTCTGCTGTCTCATGTGGTGTTGGATTTCCTTGTGTGGTGCTCGTGTCCTGTACTGCGCCTGGACACGCATGTGCTGTGGGCCTAAGTCCAAGTTGTTTCCCACACGTCTTGCATATGTTAACGTCTTTTGTGGTCATAACGTTATGCTCTCTGTTTAAGTGCCTTTTTAGTGACTGTTTAGTCGTGGCCCAATTGGCGGCCTTGAATGCACGCTGGCAGCCGTCCTCCGTGCATTCAGCGTGGTTTAGGGGCGGAAATCTGATAAGTAGGATGTCATCTATTCGGGCGATTGAGTTTGTACTTTCGTAGAAAGTCTTCGTGATTTCTTCTATGTTGTGTTCTGCCATTATTGGTCTTCTATTATTGGCATTGATGGGCCAGCGCTTTTCAGCTTTTTGCTTATGTCCTGTGGTGCTGCCGGGGCTTTTGCTTTTACCGCAGCTTTCGTTCTCCTTTTCCTTTTGGGCTGAGATTCGCTTCCTTTCTCGTCCGAGGAGCTGTCACTCACTATGTTTGTTTGTGTTTCCATTTCCTCAGGAGGATTTGCGTTTTTTCTCTCCTTGGCTGGTGGCGCTGTTGGTGTTTTAAATTCCGCGATCAATTCCTCTAGTATTTGTCCATTCTCATCTTCTTTGGCGGTAGTGGTGGTTTTGTCTGTCTCCATCGGGTCAACTTCGTCCCTCTCATTGGCGGGGATTTGTAGTTTATTTTTCTGCTTTTTATCGGGGCGGGCTATTTCTGGAAATTTTATCGTTGACTCAATCCCAATTTTGTTGGCTGGACAGTCTTTCCCACGGTGGTCAGCCGAGCCACACCATTTGCACCCCATTGTGCAGTCTTCACTGACGTGTCCCTTATTTTTGCAATTAAAACACTGCCTCTCAGGGCAGGCTCCTGCAACGTGGTCCAGCGCCTGGCATAGGCGGCACCGTCTTTCCATCCCTTGGTAAGTAATATTGATTTTAACGGCCCCTATAAATATAGCGCTGGGGATCTTGTCCCCTTTCACGTATCCGAACATTTTCCCCGTCTGGAACCCGAAATTGTCAGTTATGTCGCCAACGTGCAATATTTCGCAATGTTCTGCAAGTTTGGCTTTAATGGTAGCCGCATCTATCATTATGGATGGGTTATATATCCATATTTTGGTGTTTCTGGGTACGAAAGCGGTGACTTTAAATTCTGTTTCGTCGACTAAAAATGGTGACTTTCGAATTAATTTATCAACTAACGTTGGTGAGGCCAGGACAACATGTATCTCGTTATTTACTTGTCTCATAGCCGTAATATCGGCTACTGTTGCGTCTATATTACGGCTGAGGCTATTGGCGAAGCTTTTCTTAATTTCGTCCGTGATCATTTGCGTTCCGATGGTAGGGGTGCACTTTACAGCGCGCCGCCTATCATATCCTACATTGCTCGTAGGCGTGAGGTTCAGAGCATTTCTGGCAGCGATTGCCGCAAACGAGGTTTTCGGTTGGATGTTTGGTCCAGGGTCTTCCCTGGCATCCGAATTCATGATGGGGCTGGCCGACTGGCCGGTCCCTTCCATGTTTGACACGTGGGTTCAAGGGATTTGGGGTTGACAAATCCCCAACCACAAGTACGACCCCGAAGGGCTGGTTTCACCCACGCGACACTTGTGGTTTTCGCCCTCCTCTCTTATCTATCGCTAGTGAACTAGCGAAATTGCCCAGAGACCACGATGGGACGTGAGAGGTAGGACTTGCTAATAGAGCTGTCACAGACAGACGGCGTTTCCTGATTGTCAATCAGGGCCTTTATTAGCCTTTGGTCTCGCCGGAAAAGGGTAAAGCGTAAAGCAAGTTGCTTACGCGACAATGACTTGTCGGCCTTGGCTGATTCGCCAAGGAACAAGACGAAACAAGAATCAATAGACAAAGTTGATGTAAAAACGAAAGTCGTGAGCTTTGTGATCTTTGGCTGATTCGCCAAAGTACAAAGTCAAGATAAAACCAAGCAAAGCAGAATGCAACAAGTCAACAGCAACGATAGGGCTGTTGGATAATAAGCACACTAGACTTTCAGTGTGACTTACACTGGAGTTCAAGTTGCTTACGTGACAAAGACTTGTCGGCCTTGGCTAATTCGCCAAGGAACAAGACGAAATGAAAAAACAAGGAACAAAGTTTAAAGAAAAACGAAAAACGTGAGCTTTGTGGTTTTTGGCTGATTCGCCAAAGTACAAAGTCACAACAAAACGAGGCAAAATGCCACAACAAGTGAAGAGAAACGATAAGGTTATTGGGTAGTAAGTACACTAGACTTCTGGTGCGACTTACACTGGAGGAGTGGAGCAGGGCTTATATGGCCCGGCCTGGATAAGGGGAATGTGAGAGGTAAGATTTTAGGGCGGGATAATTCAAGAACGGTGGGTGGTAGGGGTATGAAATTTGGTAGGTTTGGCGAGGATTAATAAGGTGGAGGAGATGCAGCAGTTAAGCTCGCTCTAGGAGCGCCGTTAACCGAAAAAACGGTTAAAGTGTTCTCTCCTGCTGCGGAAGTGCGACACTCAAGCTCGTACAAGTACGCCACTGTCTATAAGACAGATGTGTTCTCTTGTGTCACGGATAATGAAAAGGGATAGATATAGATACAACGAATGTTCAGAACAGTTGGAAAGACCAAGTAACTACACTTTGATCTTAGCCAAAAGGCCGAGAAGCGATAAAGATTCCTCGATCGGGACGGTCTTTTATTCCGGACACCATTGTAATCAACGGGGAGCATTGTTAAATGTTTCTGCGGCAATACGTCGAAACACGCGGTCCCCGCGAAACGCCTGAAATCCTGATCGGAAAGTGAGGTCAACCGTCGAATGCTTAAATATCGCGGGAAAGAAAACAATTGGCTTCAAAGATAAAAATATTTGAAATGTATCAACAGTTTTATTGTTACAGTACGTCCCCACCTAGCGGCACTTACCTGCACTCGCTGCAGGGTGATACGTAAATGTAAGAGAAAAAAATTAAATTCCTCACGTAAACACACGAGTTCCGTCAAATTGAGCAAAAAAGAAATGACGTCGTCTAAGAAACGAATAGACAGTCAGAGTTCGGTGCGAATTAAGTGGAATTGATAACGGTTACAATTTTTCACGTTGACGTTTCCATTGTTACGCGGTCTTTGTAAACAAAGTTAATATTTGTCTTTAAACAGTACGCGCTCACATGTACGCGACATTTAAAAATTTTCCCCATTTTTTAAATATATATTTATTTATTTAAATATATATAGAAGTAAAAAAAAATGGTGGATTTTTTTTTTTTTTTTTTTTTTTTTTTTTTTTTTTTTAACTCACAGAAGAGTGTATATATATATACATGTAAAGAAACTTTAGTAGAGAAGAAATTAAAATTATAAAATAATTCGATCCGCGGAATATTAATTTGTAAGTTTTTACTAATGTTCGCTTGCAACAGCTATGCTGCGTGCGTGCGGCGGCGAGGAAGACGTTCGTAGATTACAACGGGCAGTCGTGTTTTTTTTTTTTTTTTTTTTTTTTTTTTTTTTTTTTTTTTAACTCACAGAAGAGTGTATATATATATACATGTAAAGAAACTTTAGTAGAGAAGAAATTAAAATTATAAAATAATTCGATCCGCGGAATATTAATTTGTAAGTTTTACTAATGTTCGCTTGCAACAGCTATGCTGCGTGCGTGCGGCGGCGAGGAAGACGTTCGTAGATTACAACGAGCAGTCGTGTTTTTTTTTTTTTTTTTTTTTTTTTTTTTTTTTTTTTTTTTTTTTAACTCACAGAAGAGTGTATATATATATACATGTAAAGAAACTTTAGTAGAGAAGAAATTAAAATTATAAAATAATTCGATCCGCGGAATATTAATTTGTAAGTTTTTACTAATGTTCGCTTGCAACAGCTATGCTGCGTGCGTGCGGCGGCGAGGAAGACGTTCGTAGATTACAACGGGCAGTCGTGTTTTTTTTTTTTTTTTTTTTTTTTTTTTTTTTTTTTTTAACTCACAGAAGAGTGTATATATATATACATGTAAAGAACGGAATATTAATTTGTAAGTTTTTACTAATGTTCGCTTGCAACAGCTATGCTGCGTGCGTGCGGCGGCGAGGAAGACGTTCGTAGATTACAACGGGCAGTCGTGTTTTTTTTTTTTTTTTTTTTTTTTTTTTTTTTTTTTTTAACTCACAGAAGAGTGTATATATATATACATGTAAAGAAACTTTAGTAGAGAAGAAATTAAAATTATAAAATAATTCGATCCGCGGAATATTAATTTGTAAGTTTTTACTAATGTTCGCTTGCAACAGCTATGCTGCGTGCGTGCGGCGGCGAGGAAGACGTTCGTAGATTACAACGGGCAGTCGTGTTTTTTTTTTTTTTTTTTTTTTTTTTTTTTTTTTTTTTAACTCACAGAAGAGTGTATATATATATACATGTAAAGAAACTTTAGTAGAGAAGAAATTAAAATTATAAAATAATTCGATCCGCGGAATATTAATTTGTAAGTTTTTACTAATGTTCGCTTGCAACAGCTATGCTGCGTGCGTGCGGCGGCGAGGAAGACGTTCGTAGATTACAACGGGCAGTCGTGTTTTTTTTTTTTTTTTTTTTTTTTTTTTTTTTTTTTTTAACTCACAGAAGAGTGTATATATATATACATGTAAAGAAACTTTAGTAGAGAAGAAATTAAAATTATAAAATAATTCGATCCGCGGAATATTAATTTGTAAGTTTTTACTAATGTTCGCTTGCAACAGCTATGCTGCGTGCGTGCGGCGGCGAGGAAGACGTTCGTAGATTACAACGGGCAGTCGTGTTTTTTTTTTTTTTTTTTTTTTTTTTTTTTTTTTTTTTAACTCACAGAAGAGTGTATATATATATACATGTAAAGAAACTTTAGTAGAGAAGAAATTAAAATTATAAAATAATTCGATCCGCGGAATATTAATTTGTAAGTTTTTACTAATGTTCGCTTGCAACAGCTATGCTGCGTGCGTGCGGCGGCGAGGAAGACGTTCGTAGATTACAACGGGCAGTCGTGTTTTTTTTTTTTTTTTTTTTTTTTTTTTTTTTTTTTTTAACTCACAGAAGAGTGTATATATATATACATGTAAAGAAACTTTAGTAGAGAAGAAATTAAAATTATAAAATAATTCGATCCGCGGAATATTAATTTGTAAGTTTTTACTAATGTTCGCTTGCAACAGCTATGCTGCGTGCGTGCGGCGGCGAGGAAGACGTTCGTAGATTACAACGGGCAGTCGTGTTTTTTTTTTTTTTTTTTTTTTTTTTTTTTTTTTTTTTAACTCACAGAAGAGTGTATATATATATACATGTAAAGAAACTTTAGTAGAGAAGAAATTAAAATTATAAAATAATTCGATCCGCGGAATATTAATTTGTAAGTTTTTACTAATGTTCGCTTGCAACAGCTATGCTGCGTGCGTGCGGCGGCGAGGAAGACGTTCGTAGATTACAACGGGCAGTCGTGTTTTTTTTTTTTTTTTTTTTTTTTTTTTTTTTTTTTTTAACTCACAGAAGAGTGTATATATATATACATGTAAAGAAACTTTAGTAGAGAAGAAATTAAAATTATAAAATAATTCGATCCGCGGAATATTAATTTGTAAGTTTTTACTAATGTTCGCTTGCAACAGCTATGCTGCGTGCGTGCGGCGGCGAGGAAGACGTTCGTAGATTACAACGGGCAGTCGTGTTTTTTTTTTTTTTTTTTTTTTTTTTTTTTTTTTTTTTAACTCACAGAAGAGTGTATATATATATACATGTAAAGAAACTTTAGTAGAGAAGAAATTAAAATTATAAAATAATTCGATCCGCGGAATATTAATTTGTAAGTTTTTACTAATGTTCGCTTGCAACAGCTATGCTGCGTGCGTGCGGCGGCGAGGAAGACGTTCGTAGATTACAACGGGCAGTCGTGTTTTTTTTTTTTTTTTTTTTTTTTTTTTTTTTTTTTTTAACTCACAGAAGAGTGTATATATATATACATGTAAAGAAACTTTAGTAGAGAAGAAATTAAAATTATAAAATAATTCGATCCGCGGAATATTAATTTGTAAGTTTTTACTAATGTTCGCTTGCAACAGCTATGCTGCGTGCGTGCGGCGGCGAGGAAGACGTTCGTAGATTACAACGGGCAGTCGTGTTTTTTTTTTTTTTTTTTTTTTTTTTTTTTTTTTTTTTAACTCACAGAAGAGTGTATATATATATACATGTAAAGAAACTTTAGTAGAGAAGAAATTAAAATTATAAAATAATTCGATCCGCGGAATATTAATTTGTAAGTTTTTACTAATGTTCGCTTGCAACAGCTATGCTGCGTGCGTGCGGCGGCGAGGAAGACGTTCGTAGATTACAACGGGCAGTCGTGTTTTTTTTTTTTTTTTTTTTTTTTTTTTTTTTTTTTTTAACTCACAGAAGAGTGTATATATATATACATGTAAAGAAACTTTAGTAGAGAAGAAATTAAAATTATAAAATAATTCGATCCGCGGAATATTAATTTGTAAGTTTTTACTAATGTTCGCTTGCAACAGCTATGCTGCGTGCGTGCGGCGGCGAGGAAGACGTTCGTAGATTACAACGGGCAGTCGTGTTTTTTTTTTTTTTTTTTTTTTTTTTTTTTTTTTTTTTAACTCACAGAAGAGTGTATATATATATACATGTAAAGAAACTTTAGTAGAGAAGAAATTAAAATTATAAAATAATTCGATCCGCGGAATATTAATTTGTAAGTTTTTACTAATGTTCGCTTGCAACAGCTATGCTGCGTGCGTGCGGCGGCGAGGAAGACGTTCGTAGATTACAACGGGCAGTCGTGTTTTTTTTTTTTTTTTTTTTTTTTTTTTTTTTTTTTTTAACTCACAGAAGAGTGTATATATATATACATGTAAAGAAACTTTAGTAGAGAAGAAATTAAAATTATAAAATAATTCGATCCGCGGAATATTAATTTGTAAGTTTTTACTAATGTTCGCTTGCAACAGCTATGCTGCGTGCGTGCGGCGGCGAGGAAGACGTTCGTAGATTACAACGGGCAGTCGTGTTTTTTTTTTTTTTTTTTTTTTTTTTTTTTTTTTTTTTAACTCACAGAAGAGTGTATATATATATACATGTAAAGAAACTTTAGTAGAGAAGAAATTAAAATTATAAAATAATTCGATCCGCGGAATATTAATTTGTAAGTTTTTACTAATGTTCGCTTGCAACAGCTATGCTGCGTGCGTGCGGCGGCGAGGAAGACGTTCGTAGATTACAACGGGCAGTCGTGTTTTTTTTTTTTTTTTTTTTTTTTTTTTTTTTTTTTTTAACTCACAGAAGAGTGTATATATATATACATGTAAAGAAACTTTAGTAGAGAAGAAATTAAAATTATAAAATAATTCGATCCGCGGAATATTAATTTGTAAGTTTTTACTAATGTTCGCTTGCAACAGCTATGCTGCGTGCGTGCGGCGGCGAGGAAGACGTTCGTAGATTACAACGGGCAGTCGTGTTTTTTTTTTTTTTTTTTTTTTTTTTTTTTTTTTTTTTAACTCACAGAAGAGTGTATATATATATACATGTAAAGAAACTTTAGTAGAGAAGAAATTAAAATTATAAAATAATTCGATCCGCGGAATATTAATTTGTAAGTTTTTACTAATGTTCGCTTGCAACAGCTATGCTGCGTGCGTGCGGCGGCGAGGAAGACGTTCGTAGATTACAACGGGCAGTCGTGTTTTTTTTTTTTTTTTTTTTTTTTTTTTTTTTTTTTTTAACTCACAGAAGAGTGTATATATATATACATGTAAAGAAACTTTAGTAGAGAAGAAATTAAAATTATAAAATAATTCGATCCGCGGAATATTAATTTGTAAGTTTTTACTAATGTTCGCTTGCAACAGCTATGCTGCGTGCGTGCGGCGGCGAGGAAGACGTTCGTAGATTACAACGGGCAGTCGTGTTTTTTTTTTTTTTTTTTTTTTTTTTTTTTTTTTTTTTAACTCACAGAAGAGTGTATATATATATACATGTAAAGAAACTTTAGTAGAGAAGAAATTAAAATTATAAAATAATTCGATCCGCGGAATATTAATTTGTAAGTTTTTACTAATGTTCGCTTGCAACAGCTATGCTGCGTGCGTGCGGCGGCGAGGAAGACGTTCGTAGATTACAACGGGCAGTCGTGTTTTTTTTTTTTTTTTTTTTTTTTTTTTTTTTTTTTTTAACTCACAGAAGAGTGTATATATATATACATGTAAAGAAACTTTAGTAGAGAAGAAATTAAAATTATAAAATAATTCGATCCGCGGAATATTAATTTGTAAGTTTTTACTAATGTTCGCTTGCAACAGCTATGCTGCGTGCGTGCGGCGGCGAGGAAGACGTTCGTAGATTACAACGGGCAGTCGTGTTTTTTTTTTTTTTTTTTTTTTTTTTTTTTTTTTTTTTAACTCACAGAAGAGTGTATATATATATACATGTAAAGAAACTTTAGTAGAGAAGAAATTAAAATTATAAAATAATTCGATCCGCGGAATATTAATTTGTAAGTTTTTACTAATGTTCGCTTGCAACAGCTATGCTGCGTGCGTGCGGCGGCGAGGAAGACGTTCGTAGATTACAACGGGCAGTCGTGTTTTTTTTTTTTTTTTTTTTTTTTTTTTTTTTTTTTTTAACTCACAGAAGAGTGTATATATATATACATGTAAAGAAACTTTAGTAGAGAAGAAATTAAAATTATAAAATAATTCGATCCGCGGAATATTAATTTGTAAGTTTTTACTAATGTTCGCTTGCAACAGCTATGCTGCGTGCGTGCGGCGGCGAGGAAGACGTTCGTAGATTACAACGGGCAGTCGTGTTTTTTTTTTTTTTTTTTTTTTTTTTTTTTTTTTTTTTAACTCACAGAAGAGTGTATATATATATACATGTAAAGAAACTTTAGTAGAGAAGAAATTAAAATTATAAAATAATTCGATCCGCGGAATATTAATTTGTAAGTTTTTACTAATGTTCGCTTGCAACAGCTATGCTGCGTGCGTGCGGCGGCGAGGAAGACGTTCGTAGATTACAACGGGCAGTCGTGTTTTTTTTTTTTTTTTTTTTTTTTTTTTTTTTTTTTTTAACTCACAGAAGAGTGTATATATATATACATGTAAAGAAACTTTAGTAGAGAAGAAATTAAAATTATAAAATAATTCGATCCGCGGAATATTAATTTGTAAGTTTTTACTAATGTTCGCTTGCAACAGCTATGCTGCGTGCGTGCGGCGGCGAGGAAGACGTTCGTAGATTACAACGGGCAGTCGTGTTTTTTTTTTTTTTTTTTTTTTTTTTTTTTTTTTTTTTAACTCACAGAAGAGTGTATATATATATACATGTAAAGAAACTTTAGTAGAGAAGAAATTAAAATTATAAAATAATTCGATCCGCGGAATATTAATTTGTAAGTTTTTACTAATGTTCGCTTGCAACAGCTATGCTGCGTGCGTGCGGCGGCGAGGAAGACGTTCGTAGATTACAACGGGCAGTCGTGTTTTTTTTTTTTTTTTTTTTTTTTTTTTTTTTTTTTTAACTCACAGAAGAGTGTATATATATATACATGTAAAGAAACTTTAGTAGAGAAGAAATTAAAATTATAAAATAATTCGATCCGCGGAATATTAATTTGTAAGTTTTTACTAATGTTCGCTTGCAACAGCTATGCTGCGTGCGTGCGGCGGCGAGGAAGACGTTCGTAGATTACAACGGGCAGTCGTGTTTTTTTTTTTTTTTTTTTTTTTTTTTTTTTTTTTTTTAACTCACAGAAGAGTGTATATATATATACATGTAAAGAAACTTTAGTAGAGAAGAAATTAAAATTATAAAATAATTCGATCCGCGGAATATTAATTTGTAAGTTTTTACTAATGTTCGCTTGCAACAGCTATGCTGCGTGCGTGCGGCGGCGAGGAAGACGTTCGTAGATTACAACGGGCAGTCGTGTTTTTTTTTTTTTTTTTTTTTTTTTTTTTTTTTTTTTTAACTCACAGAAGAGTGTATATATATATACATGTAAAGAAACTTTAGTAGAGAAGAAATTAAAATTATAAAATAATTCGATCCGCGGAATATTAATTTGTAAGTTTTTACTAATGTTCGCTTGCAACAGCTATGCTGCGTGCGTGCGGCGGCGAGGAAGACGTTCGTAGATTACAACGGGCAGTCGTGTTTTTTTTTTTTTTTTTTTTTTTTTTTTTTTTTTTTTTAACTCACAGAAGAGTGTATATATATATACATGTAAAGAAACTTTAGTAGAGAAGAAATTAAAATTATAAAATAATTCGATCCGCGGAATATTAATTTGTAAGTTTTTACTAATGTTCGCTTGCAACAGCTATGCTGCGTGCGTGCGGCGGCGAGGAAGACGTTCGTAGATTACAACGGGCAGTCGTGTTTTTTTTTTTTTTTTTTTTTTTTTTTTTTTTTTTTTTAACTCACAGAAGAGTGTATATATATATACATGTAAAGAAACTTTAGTAGAGAAGAAATTAAAATTATAAAATAATTCGATCCGCGGAATATTAATTTGTAAGTTTTTACTAATGTTCGCTTGCAACAGCTATGCTGCGTGCGTGCGGCGGCGAGGAAGACGTTCGTAGATTACAACGGGCAGTCGTGTTTTTTTTTTTTTTTTTTTTTTTTTTTTTTTTTTTTTTAACTCACAGAAGAGTGTATATATATATACATGTAAAGAAACTTTAGTAGAGAAGAAATTAAAATTATAAAATAATTCGATCCGCGGAATATTAATTTGTAAGTTTTTACTAATGTTCGCTTGCAACAGCTATGCTGCGTGCGTGCGGCGGCGAGGAAGACGTTCGTAGATTACAACGGGCAGTCGTGTTTTTTTTTTTTTTTTTTTTTTTTTTTTTTTTTTTTTTAACTCACAGAAGAGTGTATATATTATACATGTAAAGAAACTTTAGTAGAGAAGAAATTAAAATTATAAAATAATTCGATCCGCGGAATATTAATTTGTAAGTTTTTACTAATGTTCGCTTGCAACAGCTATGCTGCGTGCGTGCGGCGGCGAGGAAGACGTTCGTAGATTACAACGGGCAGTCGTGTTTTTTTTTTTTTTTTTTTTTTTTTTTTTTTTTTTTTAACTCACAGAAGAGTGTATATATATATACATGTAAAGAAACTTTAGTAGAGAAGAAATTAAAATTATAAAATAATTCGATCCGCGGAATATTAATTTGTAAGTTTTTACTAATGTTCGCTTGCAACAGCTATGCTGCGTGCGTGCGGCGGCGAGGAAGACGTTCGTAGATTACAACGGGCAGTCGTGTTTTTTTTTTTTTTTTTTTTTTTTTTTTTTTTTTTTTTAACTCACAGAAGAGTGTATATATATATACATGTAAAGAAACTTTAGTAGAGAAGAAATTAAAATTATAAAATAATTCGATCCGCGGAATATTAATTTGTAAGTTTTTACTAATGTTCGCTTGCAACAGCTATGCTGCGTGCGTGCGGCGGCGAGGAAGACGTTCGTAGATTACAACGGGCAGTCGTGTTTTTTTTTTTTTTTTTTTTTTTTTTTTTTTTTTTTTTAACTCACAGAAGAGTGTATATATATATACATGTAAAGAAACTTTAGTAGAGAAGAAATTAAAATTATAAAATAATTCGATCCGCGGAATATTAATTTGTAAGTTTTTACTAATGTTCGCTTGCAACAGCTATGCTGCGTGCGTGCGGCGGCGAGGAAGACGTTCGTAGATTACAACGGGCAGTCGTGTTTTTTTTTTTTTTTTTTTTTTTTTTTTTTTTTTTTTAACTCACAGAAGAGTGTATATATATATACATGTAAAGAAACTTTAGTAGAGAAGAAATTAAAATTATAAAATAATTCGATCCGCGGAATATTAATTTGTAAGTTTTTACTAATGTTCGCTTGCAACAGCTATGCTGCGTGCGTGCGGCGGCGAGGAAGACGTTCGTAGATTACAACGGGCAGTCGTGTTTTTTTTTTTTTTTTTTTTTTTTTTTTTTTTTTTTTAACTCACAGAAGAGTGTATATATATATACATGTAAAGAAACTTTAGTAGAGAAGAAATTAAAATTATAAAATAATTCGATCCGCGGAATATTAATTTGTAAGTTTTTACTAATGTTCGCTTGCAACAGCTATGCTGCGTGCGTGCGGCGGCGAGGAAGACGTTCGTAGATTACAACGGGCAGTCGTGTTTTTTTTTTTTTTTTTTTTTTTTTTTTTTTTTTTTTTAACTCACAGAAGAGTGTATATATATATACATGTAAAGAAACTTTAGTAGAGAAGAAATTAAAATTATAAAATAATTCGATCCGCGGAATATTAATTTGTAAGTTTTTACTAATGTTCGCTTGCAACAGCTATGCTGCGTGCGTGCGGCGGCGAGGAAGACGTTCGTAGATTACAACGGGCAGTCGTGTTTTTTTTTTTTTTTTTTTTTTTTTTTTTTTTTTTTTTTAACTCACAGAAGAGTGTATATATATATACATGTAAAGAAACTTTAGTAGAGAAGAAATTAAAATTATAAAATAATTCGATCCGCGGAATATTAATTTGTAAGTTTTTACTAATGTTCGCTTGCAACAGCTATGCTGCGTGCGTGCGGCGGCGAGGAAGACGTTCGTAGATTACAACGGGCAGTCGTGTTTTTTTTTTTTTTTTTTTTTTTTTTTTTTTTTTTTTAACTCACAGAAGAGTGTATATATATATACATGTAAAGAAACTTTAGTAGAGAAGAAATTAAAATTATAAAATAATTCGATCCGCGGAATATTAATTTGTAAGTTTTTACTAATGTTCGCTTGCAACAGCTATGCTGCGTGCGTGCGGCGGCGAGGAAGACGTTCGTAGATTACAACGGGCAGTCGTGTTTTTTTTTTTTTTTTTTTTTTTTTTTTTTTTTTTTTTAACTCACAGAAGAGTGTATATATATATACATGTAAAGAAACTTTAGTAGAGAAGAAATTAAAATTATAAAATAATTCGATCCGCGGAATATTAATTTGTAAGTTTTTACTAATGTTCGCTTGCAACAGCTATGCTGCGTGCGTGCGGCGGCGAGGAAGACGTTCGTAGATTACAACGGGCAGTCGTGTTTTTTTTTTTTTTTTTTTTTTTTTTTTTTTTTTTTTTAACTCACAGAAGAGTGTATATATATATACATGTAAAGAAACTTTAGTAGAGAAGAAATTAAAATTATAAAATAATTCGATCCGCGGAATATTAATTTGTAAGTTTTTACTAATGTTCGCTTGCAACAGCTATGCTGCGTGCGTGCGGCGGCGAGGAAGACGTTCGTAGATTACAACGGGCAGTCGTGTTTTTTTTTTTTTTTTTTTTTTTTTTTTTTTTTTTTTTAACTCACAGAAGAGTGTATATATATATACATGTAAAGAAACTTTAGTAGAGAAGAAATTAAAATTATAAAATAATTCGATCCGCGGAATATTAATTTGTAAGTTTTTACTAATGTTCGCTTGCAACAGCTATGCTGCGTGCGTGCGGCGGCGAGGAAGACGTTCGTAGATTACAACGGGCAGTCGTGTTTTTTTTTTTTTTTTTTTTTTTTTTTTTTTTTTTTTTAACTCACAGAAGAGTGTATATATATATACATGTAAAGAAACTTTAGTAGAGAAGAAATTAAAATTATAAAATAATTCGATCCGCGGAATATTAATTTGTAAGTTTTTACTAATGTTCGCTTGCAACAGCTATGCTGCGTGCGTGCGGCGGCGAGGAAGACGTTCGTAGATTACAACGGGCAGTCGTGTTTTTTTTTTTTTTTTTTTTTTTTTTTTTTTTTTTTTTTTAACTCACAGAAGAGTGTATATATATATACATGTAAAGAAACTTTAGTAGAGAAGAAATTAAAATTATAAAATAATTCGATCCGCGGAATATTAATTTGTAAGTTTTTACTAATGTTCGCTTGCAACAGCTATGCTGCGTGCGTGCGGCGGCGAGGAAGACGTTCGTAGATTACAACGGGCAGTCGTGTTTTTTTTTTTTTTTTTTTTTTTTTTTTTTTTTTTTTTAACTCACAGAAGAGTGTATATATATATACATGTAAAGAAACTTTAGTAGAGAAGAAATTAAAATTATAAAATAATTCGATCCGCGGAATATTAATTTGTAAGTTTTTACTAATGTTCGCTTGCAACAGCTATGCTGCGTGCGTGCGGCGGCGAGGAAGACGTTCGTAGATTACAACGGGCAGTCGTGTTTTTTTTTTTTTTTTTTTTTTTTTTTTTTTTTTTTTTTAACTCACAGAAGAGTGTATATATATATACATGTAAAGAAACTTTAGTAGAGAAGAAATTAAAATTATAAAATAATTCGATCCGCGGAATATTAATTTGTAAGTTTTTACTAATGTTCGCTTGCAACAGCTATGCTGCGTGCGTGCGGCGGCGAGGAAGACGTTCGTAGATTACAACGGGCAGTCGTGTTTTTTTTTTTTTTTTTTTTTTTTTTTTTTTTTTTTTTTAACTCACAGAAGAGTGTATATATATATACATGTAAAGAAACTTTAGTAGAGAAGAAATTAAAATTATAAAATAATTCGATCCGCGGAATATTAATTTGTAAGTTTTTACTAATGTTCGCTTGCAACAGCTATGCTGCGTGCGTGCGGCGGCGAGGAAGACGTTCGTAGATTACAACGGGCAGTCGTGTTTTTTTTTTTTTTTTTTTTTTTTTTTTTTTTTTTTTTAACTCACAGAAGAGTGTATATATATATACATGTAAAGAAACTTTAGTAGAGAAGAAATTAAAATTATAAAATAATTCGATCCGCGGAATATTAATTTGTAAGTTTTTACTAATGTTCGCTTGCAACAGCTATGCTGCGTGCGTGCGGCGGCGAGGAAGACGTTCGTAGATTACAACGGGCAGTCGTGTTTTTTTTTTTTTTTTTTTTTTTTTTTTTTTTTTTTTAACTCACAGAAGAGTGTATATATATATACATGTAAAGAAACTTTAGTAGAGAAGAAATTAAAATTATAAAATAATTCGATCCGCGGAATATTAATTTGTAAGTTTTTACTAATGTTCGCTTGCAACAGCTATGCTGCGTGCGTGCGGCGGCGAGGAAGACGTTCGTAGATTACAACGGGCAGTCGTGTTTTTTTTTTTTTTTTTTTTTTTTTTTTTTTTTTTTTAACTCACAGAAGAGTGTATATATATATACATGTAAAGAAACTTTAGTAGAGAAGAAATTAAAATTATAAAATAATTCGATCCGCGGAATATTAATTTGTAAGTTTTTACTAATGTTCGCTTGCAACAGCTATGCTGCGTGCGTGCGGCGGCGAGGAAGACGTTCGTAGATTACAACGGGCAGTCGTGTTTTTTTTTTTTTTTTTTTTTTTTTTTTTTTTTTTTTAACTCACAGAAGAGTGTATATATATATACATGTAAAGAAACTTTAGTAGAGAAGAAATTAAAATTATAAAATAATTCGATCCGCGGAATATTAATTTGTAAGTTTTTACTAATGTTCGCTTGCAACAGCTATGCTGCGTGCGTGCGGCGGCGAGGAAGACGTTCGTAGATTACAACGGGCAGTCGTGTTTTTTTTTTTTTTTTTTTTTTTTTTTTTTTTTTTTTTAACTCACAGAAGAGTGTATATATATATACATGTAAAGAAACTTTAGTAGAGAAGAAATTAAAATTATAAAATAATTCGATCCGCGGAATATTAATTTGTAAGTTTTTACTAATGTTCGCTTGCAACAGCTATGCTGCGTGCGTGCGGCGGCGAGGAAGACGTTCGTAGATTACAACGGGCAGTCGTGTTTTTTTTTTTTTTTTTTTTTTTTTTTTTTTTTTTTAACTCACAGAAGAGTGTAATATATATACATGTAAAGAAACTTTAGTAGAGAAGAAATTAAAATTATAAAATAATTCGATCCGCGGAATATTAATTTGTAAGTTTTTACTAATGTTCGCTTGCAACAGCTATGCTGCGTGCGTGCGGCGGCGAGGAAGACGTTCGTAGATTACAACGGGCAGTCGTGTTTTTTTTTTTTTTTTTTTTTTTTTTTTTTTTTTTTTTAACTCACAGAAGAGTGTATATATATATACATGTAAAGAAACTTTAGTAGAGAAGAAATTAAAATTATAAAATAATTCGATCCGCGGAATATTAATTTGTAAGTTTTTACTAATGTTCGCTTGCAACAGCTATGCTGCGTGCGTGCGGCGGCGAGGAAGACGTTCGTAGATTACAACGGGCAGTCGTGTTTTTTTTTTTTTTTTTTTTTTTTTTTTTTTTTTTTTTAACTCACAGAAGAGTGTATATATATATACATGTAAAGAAACTTTAGTAGAGAAGAAATTAAAATTATAAAATAATTCGATCCGCGGAATATTAATTTGTAAGTTTTTACTAATGTTCGCTTGCAACAGCTATGCTGCGTGCGTGCGGCGGCGAGGAAGACGTTCGTAGATTACAACGGGCAGTCGTGTTTTTTTTTTTTTTTTTTTTTTTTTTTTTTTTTTTTTTAACTCACAGAAGAGTGTATATATATATACATGTAAAGAAACTTTAGTAGAGAAGAAATTAAAATTATAAAATAATTCGATCCGCGGAATATTAATTTGTAAGTTTTTACTAATGTTCGCTTGCAACAGCTATGCTGCGTGCGTGCGGCGGCGAGGAAGACGTTCGTAGATTACAACGGGCAGTCGTGTTTTTTTTTTTTTTTTTTTTTTTTTTTTTTTTTTTTTAACTCACAGAAGAGTGTATATATATATACATGTAAAGAAACTTTAGTAGAGAAGAAATTAAAATTATAAAATAATTCGATCCGCGGAATATTAATTTGTAAGTTTTTACTAATGTTCGCTTGCAACAGCTATGCTGCGTGCGTGCGGCGGCGAGGAAGACGTTCGTAGATTACAACGGGCAGTCGTGTTTTTTTTTTTTTTTTTTTTTTTTTTTTTTTTTTTTTTAACTCACAGAAGAGTGTATATATATATACATGTAAAGAAACTTTAGTAGAGAAGAAATTAAAATTATAAAATAATTCGATCCGCGGAATATTAATTTGTAAGTTTTTACTAATGTTCGCTTGCAACAGCTATGCTGCGTGCGTGCGGCGGCGAGGAAGACGTTCGTAGATTACAACGGGCAGTCGTGTTTTTTTTTTTTTTTTTTTTTTTTTTTTTTTTTTTTTTAACTCACAGAAGAGTGTATATATATATACATGTAAAGAAACTTTAGTAGAGAAGAAATTAAAATTATAAAATAATTCGATCCGCGGAATATTAATTTGTAAGTTTTTACTAATGTTCGCTTGCAACAGCTATGCTGCGTGCGTGCGGCGGCGAGGAAGACGTTCGTAGATTACAACGGGCAGTCGTGTTTTTTTTTTTTTTTTTTTTTTTTTTTTTTTTTTTTTTAACTCACAGAAGAGTGTATATATATATACATGTAAAGAAACTTTAGTAGAGAAGAAATTAAAATTATAAAATAATTCGATCCGCGGAATATTAATTTGTAAGTTTTTACTAATGTTCGCTTGCAACAGCTATGCTGCGTGCGTGCGGCGGCGAGGAAGACGTTCGTAGATTACAACGGGCAGTCGTGTTTTTTTTTTTTTTTTTTTTTTTTTTTTTTTTTTTTTAACTCACAGAAGAGTGTATATATATATACATGTAAAGAAACTTTAGTAGAGAAGAAATTAAAATTATAAAATAATTCGATCCGCGGAATATTAATTTGTAAGTTTTTACTAATGTTCGCTTGCAACAGCTATGCTGCGTGCGTGCGGCGGCGAGGAAGACGTTCGTAGATTACAACGGGCAGTCGTGTTTTTTTTTTTTTTTTTTTTTTTTTTTTTTTTTTTTTAACTCACAGAAGAGTGTATATATATATACATGTAAAGAAACTTTAGTAGAGAAGAAATTAAAATTATAAAATAATTCGATCCGCGGAATATTAATTTGTAAGTTTTTACTAATGTTCGCTTGCAACAGCTATGCTGCGTGCGTGCGGCGGCGAGGAAGACGTTCGTAGATTACAACGGGCAGTCGTGTTTTTTTTTTTTTTTTTTTTTTTTTTTTTTTTTTTAACTCACAGAAGAGTGTATATATATATACATGTAAAGAAACTTTAGTAGAGAAGAAATTAAAATTATAAAATAATTCGATCCGCGGAATATTAATTTGTAAGTTTTTACTAATGTTCGCTTGCAACAGCTATGCTGCGTGCGTGCGGCGGCGAGGAAGACGTTCGTAGATTACAACGGGCAGTCGTGTTTTTTTTTTTTTTTTTTTTTTTTTTTTTTTTTTTTTAACTCACAGAAGAGTGTATATATATATACATGTAAAGAAACTTTAGTAGAGAAGAAATTAAAATTATAAAATAATTCGATCCGCGGAATATTAATTTGTAAGTTTTTACTAATGTTCGCTTGCAACAGCTATGCTGCGTGCGTGCGGCGGCGAGGAAGACGTTCGTAGATTACAACGGGCAGTCGTGTTTTTTTTTTTTTTTTTTTTTTTTTTTTTTTTTTTTAACTCACAGAAGAGTGTATATATATATACATGTAAAGAAACTTTAGTAGAGAAGAAATTAAAATTATAAAATAATTCGATCCGCGGAATATTAATTTGTAAGTTTTTACTAATGTTCGCTTGCAACAGCTATGCTGCGTGCGTGCGGCGGCGAGGAAGACGTTCGTAGATTACAACGGGCAGTCGTGTTTTTTTTTTTTTTTTTTTTTTTTTTTTTTTTTTTTAACTCACAGAAGAGTGTATATATATATACATGTAAAGAAACTTTAGTAGAGAAGAAATTAAAATTATAAAATAATTCGATCCGCGGAATATTAATTTGTAAGTTTTTACTAATGTTCGCTTGCAACAGCTATGCTGCGTGCGTGCGGCGGCGAGGAAGACGTTCGTAGATTACAACGGGCAGTCGTGTTTTTTTTTTTTTTTTTTTTTTTTTTTTTTTTTTTTTTAACTCACAGAAGAGTGTATATATATATACATGTAAAGAAACTTTAGTAGAGAAGAAATTAAAATTATAAAATAATTCGATCCGCGGAATATTAATTTGTAAGTTTTTACTAATGTTCGCTTGCAACAGCTATGCTGCGTGCGTGCGGCGGCGAGGAAGACGTTCGTAGATTACAACGGGCAGTCGTGTTTTTTTTTTTTTTTTTTTTTTTTTTTTTTTTTTTTTAACTCACAGAAGAGTGTATATATATATACATGTAAAGAAACTTTAGTAGAGAAGAAATTAAAATTATAAAATAATTCGATCCGCGGAATATTAATTTGTAAGTTTTTACTAATGTTCGCTTGCAACAGCTATGCTGCGTGCGTGCGGCGGCGAGGAAGACGTTCGTAGATTACAACGGGCAGTCGTGTTTTTTTTTTTTTTTTTTTTTTTTTTTTTTTTTTTTAACTCACAGAAGAGTGTATATATATATACATGTAAAGAAACTTTAGTAGAGAAGAAATTAAAATTATAAAATAATTCGATCCGCGGAATATTAATTTGTAAGTTTTTACTAATGTTCGCTTGCAACAGCTATGCTGCGTGCGTGCGGCGGCGAGGAAGACGTTCGTAGATTACAACGGGCAGTCGTGTTTTTTTTTTTTTTTTTTTTTTTTTTTTTTTTTTTTTTAACTCACAGAAGAGTGTATATATATATACATGTAAAGAAACTTTAGTAGAGAAGAAATTAAAATTATAAAATAATTCGATCCGCGGAATATTAATTTGTAAGTTTTTACTAATGTTCGCTTGCAACAGCTATGCTGCGTGCGTGCGGCGGCGAGGAAGACGTTCGTAGATTACAACGGGCAGTCGTGTTTTTTTTTTTTTTTTTTTTTTTTTTTTTTTTTTTTTAACTCACAGAAGAGTGTATATATATATACATGTAAAGAAACTTTAGTAGAGAAGAAATTAAAATTATAAAATAATTCGATCCGCGGAATATTAATTTGTAAGTTTTTACTAATGTTCGCTTGCAACAGCTATGCTGCGTGCGTGCGGCGGCGAGGAAGACGTTCGTAGATTACAACGGGCAGTCGTGTTTTTTTTTTTTTTTTTTTTTTTTTTTTTTTTTTTTTAACTCACAGAAGAGTGTATATATATATACATGTAAAGAAACTTTAGTAGAGAAGAAATTAAAATTATAAAATAATTCGATCCGCGGAATATTAATTTGTAAGTTTTTACTAATGTTCGCTTGCAACAGCTATGCTGCGTGCGTGCGGCGGCGAGGAAGACGTTCGTAGATTACAACGGGCAGTCGTGTTTTTTTTTTTTTTTTTTTTTTTTTTTTTTTTTTTTTTAACTCACAGAAGAGTGTATATATATATACATGTAAAGAAACTTTAGTAGAGAAGAAATTAAAATTATAAAATAATTCGATCCGCGGAATATTAATTTGTAAGTTTTTACTAATGTTCGCTTGCAACAGCTATGCTGCGTGCGTGCGGCGGCGAGGAAGACGTTCGTAGATTACAACGGGCAGTCGTGTTTTTTTTTTTTTTTTTTTTTTTTTTTTTTTTTTTTAACTCACAGAAGAGTGTATATATATATACATGTAAAGAAACTTTAGTAGAGAAGAAATTAAAATTATAAAATAATTCGATCCGCGGAATATTAATTTGTAAGTTTTTACTAATGTTCGCTTGCAACAGCTATGCTGCGTGCGTGCGGCGGCGAGGAAGACGTTCGTAGATTACAACGGGCAGTCGTGTTTTTTTTTTTTTTTTTTTTTTTTTTTTTTTTTTTTTAACTCACAGAAGAGTGTATATATATATACATGTAAAGAAACTTTAGTAGAGAAGAAATTAAAATTATAAAATAATTCGATCCGCGGAATATTAATTTGTAAGTTTTTACTAATGTTCGCTTGCAACAGCTATGCTGCGTGCGTGCGGCGGCGAGGAAGACGTTCGTAGATTACAACGGGCAGTCGTGTTTTTTTTTTTTTTTTTTTTTTTTTTTTTTTTTTTTTTAACTCACAGAAGAGTGTATATATATATACATGTAAAGAAACTTTAGTAGAGAAGAAATTAAAATTATAAAATAATTCGATCCGCGGAATATTAATTTGTAAGTTTTTACTAATGTTCGCTTGCAACAGCTATGCTGCGTGCGTGCGGCGGCGAGGAAGACGTTCGTAGATTACAACGGGCAGTCGTGTTTTTTTTTTTTTTTTTTTTTTTTTTTTTTTTTTTTTTTAACTCACAGAAGAGTGTATATATATATACATGTAAAGAAACTTTAGTTGAGAAGAAATTAAAATTATAAAATAATTCGATCCGCGGAATATTAATTTGTAAGTTTTTACTAATGTTCGCTTGCAACAGCTATGCTGCGTGCGTGCGGCGGCGAGGAAGACGTTCGTAGATTACAACGGGCAGTCGTGTTTTTTTTTTTTTTTTTTTTTTTTTTTTTTTTTTTTTTTTTTAACTCACAGAAGAGTGTATATATATATACATGTAAAGAAACTTTAGTAGAGAAGAAATTAAAATTATAAAATAATTCGATCCGCGGAATATTAATTTGTAAGTTTTTACTAATGTTCGCTTGCAACAGCTATGCTGCGTGCGTGCGGCGGCGAGGAAGACGTTCGTAGATTACAACGGGCAGTCGTGTTTTGCGATGGCCGCCCAAGAGGCGCTCTGCTAGGTGGAATAAACGTATATTGATACATTGTTTATAAATGTATATCGAAATCCAGACGTCGGATTTTACGTCTAAATTATAATAAAACCGAGATAGATTTATGGGAAAGTGACAGAATTAAAAGAGGCTTTAACGGCAACGAACCCTGTTTTCAATATAGCTACGCAGTTTCCGTCAACAACGAATATTAATTACACTTCCTTTGAGCCGAAAGAAATGAGCGGAAAAAGTACGATGTTTTTGAATACATATGTATCAGATACATATTCGTAAAAGGCGCGTTATCCTATCGTACTTGCGTGCGTGCGTGCGGCGGCGACGACGACGTTCGCGAAATACAAAAGATATATAGGGAGCGTGTCCAGCTGGTGGCCACGGACAACGGCTTCTCCGGAAAATTACTTGTACTCGCTGGTGCCCGGTCCTGCCTGCGAGAAGATGATTGCGAGAGAGGTGAATCCTGTACGGATGCGAAATCGCAGTTATTTCAAAATTTACCTGCCTTCCAACTCAATATTGATACGTCAGAATGTTAAACTTCTTTCTTTGTTTGAATTTCAATAAGGTGGGCCGATCCCGGCGATACTGCAAAGCCGGGCCAACCGTGACAGATGTGGAGCAAGCTCCTAACACTCCGTCATTTTCCAAAAATGAGTTTAATATTCTGGTGGTGCGATGCACCACGTATCAGATATTAAGCTGATAAGAACAGATACTACACTTTGATCTTAGCCAAAAGGCCGAGAAGCGATAAAGATTCCTCGATCGGGACGGTCTTTTATTCCGGACACCATTGTAATCAACGGGGAGCATTGTTAAATGTTTCTGCGGCAATACGTCGAAACACGCGGTCCCCGCGAAACGCCTGAAATCCTGATCGGAAAGTGAGGTCAACCGTCGAATGCTTAAATATCGCGGAAAGGAAACAATTGGCTTCAAAGATAAAAATATTTGAAATGTATCAACAGTTTTATTGTTACAGTACGTCCCCACCTAGCGGCACTTACCTGCACTCGCTGCAGGGTGATACGTAAATGTAAGAGAAAAAAATTAAATTCCTCACGTAAACACACGAGTTCCGTCAAATTGAGCAAAAAAGAAATGACGTCGTCTAAGAAACGAATAGACAGTCAGAGTTCGGTGCGAATTAAGTGGAATTGATAACGGTTACAAATTTTTCACGTTGACGTTTCCATTGTTACGCGGTCTTTGTAAACAAAGTTAATATTTGTCTTTAAACAGTACGCGCTCACATGTACGCGACATTTAAAAATTTTCCCCATTTTTAAATATATATTTATTTATTTAAATATATATAGAAGTAAAAAAAAATGGTGGATTTTTTTTTTTTTTTTTTTTTTTTTTTTTTTTTTTTTTAACTCACAGAAGAGTGTATATATATATACATGTAAAGAAACTTAGTAGAGAAGAATTAAAATTATAAAATAATTCGATCCGCGGAATATTAATTTGTAAGTTTTTACTAATGTTCGCTTGCAACAGCTATGCTGCGTGCGTGCGGCGGCGAGGAAGACGTTCGTAGATTACAACGGGCAGTCGTGTTTTTTTTTGTTTTTTTTTTTTTTTTTTTTTTTTTTTTAACTCACAGAAGAGTGTATATATATATATACATGTAAAGAAACTTTAGTAGAGAAGAAATTAAAATTATAAAATAATTCGATCCGCGGAATATTAATTTGTAAGTTTTTACTAATGTTCGCTTGCAACAGCTATGCTGCGTGCGTGCGGTGGCGAGGAAGACGTTCGTAGATTACAACGGGCAGTCGTGTTTTTTTTTTTTTTTTTTTTTTTTTTTTTTTTTTTTTTTTTTAACTCACAGAAGAGTGTATATATATATACATGTAAAGAAACTTTAGTAGAGAAGAAATTAAAATTATAAAATAATTCGATCCGCGGAATATTAATTTGTAAGTTTTTACTAATGTTCGCTTGCAACAGCTATGCTGCGTGCGTGCGGCGGCGAGGAAGACGTTCGTAGATTACAACGGGCAGTCGTGTTTTTTTTTTTTTTTTTTTTTTTTTTTTTTTTTTTTTTTTTAACTCACAGAAGAGTGTATATATATATACATGTAAAGAAACTTTAGTAGAGAAGAAATTAAAATTATAAAATAATTCGATCCGCGGAATATTAATTTGTAAGTTTTTACTAATGTTCGCTTGCAACAGCTATGCTGCGTGCGTGCGGCGGCGAGGAAGACGTTCGTAGATTACAACGGGCAGTCGTGTTTTTTTTTTTTTTTTTTTTTTTTTTTTTTTTTTTTTTAACTCACAGAAGAGTGTATATATATATACATGTAAAGAAACTTTAGTAGAGAAGAAATTAAAATTATAAAATAATTCGATCCGCGGAATATTAATTTGTAAGTTTTTACTAATGTTCGCTTTGCAACAGCTATGCTGCGTGCGTGCGGCGGCGAGAAGACGTTCGTAGATTACAACGGGCAGTCGTGTTTTTTTTTTTTTTTTTTTTTTTTTTTAACTCACAGAAGAGTGTATATATATATACATGTAAAGAAACTTTAGTAGAGAAGAAATTAAAATTATAAAATAATTCGATCCGCGGAATATTAATTTGTAAGTTTTTACTAATGTTCGCTTGCAACAGCTATGCTGCGTGCGTGCGGCGGCGAGGAAGACGTTCGTAGATTACAACGGCAGTCGTGTTTTTTTTTTTTTTTTTTTTTTTTTTTTTTTTTTTTTTTAACTCACAGAAGAGTGTATATATATATACATGTAAAGAAACTTTAGTAGAGAAGAAATTAAAATTATAAAATAATTCGATCCGCGGAATATTAATTTGTAAGTTTTTACTAATGTTCGCTTGCAACAGCTATGCTGCGTGCGTGCGGCGGCGAGGAAGACGTTCGTAGATTACAACGGGCAGTCGTGTTTTTTTTTTTTTTTTTTTTTTTTTTTTTTTTTTTTTTTTTTAACTCACAGAAGAGTGTATATATATATACATGTAAAGAAACTTTAGTAGAGAAGAAATTAAAATTATAAAATAATTCGATCCGCGGAATATTAATTTGTAAGTTTTTACTAATGTTCGCTTGCAACAGCTATGCTGCGTGCGTGCGGCGGCGAGGAAGACGTTCGTAGATTACAACGGCAGTCGTGTTTTTTTTTTTTTTTTTTTTTTTTTTTTTTTTTTTTTAACTCACAGAAGAGTGTATATATATATACATGTAAAGAAACTTTAGTAGAGAAGAAATTAAAATTATAAAATAATTCGATCCGCGGAATATTAATTTGTAAGTTTTTACTAATGTTCGCTTGCAACAGCTATGCTGCGTGCGTGCGGCGGCGAGGAAGACGTTCGTAGATTACAACGGCAGTCGTGTTTTTTTTTTTTTTTTTTTTTTTTTTTTTTTTTTTAACTCACAGAAGAGTGTATATATATATACATGTAAAGAAACTTTAGTAGAGAAGAAATTAAAATTATAAAATAATTCGATCCGCGGAATATTAATTTGTAAGTTTTTACTAATGTTCGCTTGCAACAGCTATGCTGCGTGCGTGCGGCGGCGAGGAAGACGTTCGTAGATTACAACGGGCAGTCGTGTTTTTTTTTTTTTTTTTTTTTTTTTTTTTTTTTTTTAACTCACAGAAGAGTGTATATATATATACATGTAAAGAAACTTTAGTAGAGAAGAAATTAAAATTATAAAATAATTCGATCCGCGGAATATTAATTTGTAAGTTTTTACTAATGTTCGCTTGCAGCAGCTATGCTGCGTGCGTGCGGCGGCGAGGAAGACGTTCGTAGATTACAACGGGCAGTCGTGTTTTTTTTTTTTTTTTTTTTTTTTTTTTTTTTTTTTTTTTAACTCACAGAAGAGTGTATATATATATATACATGTAAAGAAACTTTAGTAGAGAAGAAATTAAAATTATAAAATAATTCGATCCGCGGAATATTAATTTGTAAGTTTTTACTAATGTTCGCTTGCAACAGCTATGCTGCGTGCGTGCGGCGGCGAGGAAGACGTTCGTAGATTACAACGGGCAGTCGTGTTTTTTTTTTTTTTTTTTTTTTTTTTTTTTTTTTTTTTTTAACTCACAGAAGAGTGTATATATATATACATGTAAAGAAACTTTAGTAGAGAAGAAATTAAAATTATAAAATAATTCGATCCGCGGAATATTAATTTGTAAGTTTTTACTAATGTTCGCTTGCAACAGCTATGCTGCGTGCGTGCGGCGGCGAGGAAGACGTTCGTAGATTACAACGGGCAGTCGTGTTTTTTTTTTTTTTTTTTTTTTTTTTTTTTTTTTTTTTAACTCACAGAAGAGTGTATATATATATACATGTAAAGAAACTTTAGTAGAGAAGAAATTAAAATTATAAAATAATTCGATCCGCGGAATATTAATTTGTAAGTTTTTACTAATGTTCGCTTAGCAACAGCTATGCTGCGTGCGTGCGGCGGCGAGGAAGACGTTCGTAGATTACAACGGGCAGTCGTGTTTTTTTTTTTTTTTTTTTTTTTTTTTTTTTTTTTTTAACTCACAGAAGAGTGTATATATATATACATGTAAAGAAACTTTAGTAGAGAAGAAATTAAAATTATAAAATAATTCGATCCGCGGAATATTAATTTGTAAGTTTTTACTAATGTTCGCTTGCAACAGCTATGCTGCGTGCGTGCGGCGGCGAGGAAGACGTTCGTAGATTACAACGGGCAGTCGTGTTTTTTTTTTTTTTTTTTTTTTTTTTTTTTTTTTAACTCACAGAAGAGTGTATATATATATACATGTAAAGAAACTTTAGTAGAGAAGAAATTAAAATTATAAAATAATTCGATCCGCGGAATATTAATTTGTAAGTTTTTACTAATGTTCGCTTGCAACAGCTATGCTGCGTGCGTGCGGCGGCGAGGAAGACGTTCGTAGATTACAACGGGCAGTCGTGTTTTTTTTTTTTTTTTTTTTTTTTTTTTTTTTTTTTTAACGCACAGAAGAGTGTATATATATATACATGTAAAGAAACTTTAGTAGAGAAGAAATTAAAGAAACTTTAGTAGAGAAGAAATTAAAATTATAAAATAATTCGATCCGCGGAATATTAATTTGTAAGTTTTTACTAATGTTCGCTTGCAACAGCTATGCTGCGTGCGTGCGGCGGCGAGGAAGACGTTCGTAGATTACAACGGGCAGTCGTGTTTTTTTTTTTTTTTTTTTTTTTTTTTTTTTTTTTTTTAACTTACAGAAGAGTGTATATATATATACATGTAAAGAAACTTTAGTAGAGAAGAAATTAAAATTATAAAATAATTCGATCCGCGGAATATTAATTTGTAAGTTTTTACTAATGTTCGCTTGCAACAGCTATGCTGCGTGCGTGCGGCGGCGAGGAAGACGTTCGTAGATTACAACGGGCAGTCGTGTTTTTTTTTTTTTTTTTTTTTTTTTTTTTTTTTTTAACTCACAGAAGAGTGTATATATATATACATGTAAAGAAACTTTAGTAGAGAAGAAATTAAAATTATAAAATAATTCGATCCGCGGAATATTAATTTGTAAGTTTTTACTAATGTTCGCTTGCAACAGCTATGCTGCGTGCGTGCGGCGGCGAGGAAGACGTTCGTAGATTACAACGGGCAGTCGTGTTTTTTTTTTTTTTTTTTTTTTTTTTTTTAACTCACAGAAGAGTGTATATATATATACATGTAAAGAAACTTTAGTAGAGAAGAAATTAAAATTATAAAATAATTCGATCCGCGGAATATTAATTTGTAAGTTTTTACTAATGTTCGCTTGCAACAGCTATGCTGCGTGCGTGCGGCGGCGAGGAAGACGTTCGTAGATTACAACGGGCAGTCGTGTTTTTTTTTTTTTTTTTTTTTTTTTTTTTTTTTTTTTTTTTAACTCACAGAAGAGTGTATATATATATACATGTAAAGAAACTTCAGTAGAGAAGAAATTAAAATTATAAAATAATTCGATCCGCGGAATATTAATTTGTAAGTTTTTACTAATGTTCGCTTGCAACAGCTATGCTGCGTGCGTGCGGCGGCGAGGAAGACGTTCGTAGATTACAACGGGCAGTCGTGTTTTTTTTTTTTTTTTTTTTTTTTTTTTTTTTTTTTTTTTTTTTTAACTCACAGAAGAGTGTATATATATATACATGTAAAGAAACTTTAGTAGAGAAGAAATTAAAATTATAAAATAATTCGATCCGCGGAATATTAATTTGTAAGTTTTTACTAATGTTCGCTTGCAACAGCTATGCTGCGTGCGTGCGGCGGCGAGGAAGACGTTCGTAGATTACAACGGGCAGTCGTGTTTTTTTTTTTTTTTTTTTTTTTTTTTTTTTTTTTTTTTTTAACTCACAGAAGAGTGTATATATATATACATGTAAAGAAACTTTAGTAGAGAAGAAATTAAAATTATAAAATAATTCGATCCGCGGAATATTAATTTGTAAGTTTTTACTAATGTTCGCTTGCAACAGCTATGCTGCGTGCGTGCGGCGGCGAGGAAGACGTTCGTAGATTACAACGGGCAGTCGTGTTTTTTTTTTTTTTTTTTTTTTTTTTTTTTTTTTTTTAACTCACAGAAGAGTGTATATATATATACATGTAAAGAAACTTTAGTAGAGAAGAAATTAAAATTATAAAATAATTCGATCCGCGGAATATTAATTTGTAAGTTTTTACTAATGTTCGCTTGCAACAGCTATGCTGCGTGCGTGCGGCGGCGAGGAAGACGTTCGTAGATTACAACGGGCAGTCGTGTTTTTTTTTTTTTTTTTTTTTTTTTTTTTTTTTTTTTTTTAACTCACAGAAGAGTGTATATATATATACATGTAAAGAAACTTTAGTAGAGAAGAAATTAAAATTATAAAATAATTCGATCCGCGGAATATTAATTTGTAAGTTTTTACTAATGTTCGCTTGCAACAGCTATGCTGCGTGCGTGCGGCGGCGAGGAAGACGTTCGTAGATTACAACGGGCAGTCGTGTTTTTTTTTTTTTTTTTTTTTTTTTTTTTAACTCACAGAAGAGTGTATATATATATACATGTAAAGAAACTTTAGTAGAGAAGAAATTAAAATTATAAAATAATTCGATCCGCGGAATATTAATTTGTAAGTTTTTACTAATGTTCGCTTGCAACAGCTATGCTGCGTGCGTGCGGCGGCGAGGAAGACGTTCGTAGATTACAACGGGCAGTCGTGTTTTTTTTTTTTTTTTTTTTTTTTTTTTTTTTTTTTTTTTAACTCACAGAAGAGTGTATATATATATACATGTAAAGAAACTTTAGTAGAGAAGAAATTAAAATTATAAAATAATTCGATCCGCGGAATATTAATTTGTAAGTTTTTACTAATGTTCGCTTGCAACAGCTATGCTGCGTGCGTGCGGCGGCGAGGAAGACGTTCGTAGATTACAACGGGCAGTCGTGTTTTTTTTTTTTTTTTTTTTTTTTTTTTTTTTTTTTTAACTCACAGAAGAGTGTATATATATATACATGTAAAGAAACTTTAGTAGAGAAGAAATTAAAATTATAAAATAATTCGATCCGCGGAATATTAATTTGTAAGTTTTTACTAATGTTCGCTTGCAACAGCTATGCTGCGTGCGTGCGGCGGCGAGGAAGACGTTCGTAGATTACAACGGGAAGTCGTGTTTTTTTTTTTTTTTTTTTTTTTTTTTTTTTTTTTTTTAACTCACAGAAGAGTGTATATATATATACATGTAAAGAAACTTTAGTAGAGAAGAAATTAAAATTATAAAATAATTCGATCCGCGGAATATTAATTTGTAAGTTTTTACTAATGTTCGCTTGCAACAGCTATGCTGCGTGCGTGCGGCGGCGAGGAAGACGTTCGTAGATTACAACGGGCAGTCGTGTTTTTTTTTTTTTTTTTTTTTTTTTTTTTTTTTTTTTTTAACTCACAGAAGAGTGTATATATATATACATGTAAAGAAACTTTAGTAGAGAAGAAATTAAAATTATAAAATAATTCGATCCGCGGAATATTAATTTGTAAGTTTTTACTAATGTTCGCTTGCAACAGCTATGCTGCGTGCGTGCGGCGGCGAGGAAGACGTTCGTAGATTACAACGGGCAGTCGTGTTTTTTTTTTTTTTTTTTTTTTTTTTTTTTTTTTTTTTTAACTCACAGAAGAGTGTATATATATATACATGTAAAGAAACTTTAGTAGAGAAGAAATTAAAATTATAAAATAATTCGATCCGCGGAATATTAATTTGTAAGTTTTTACTAATGTTCGCTTGCAACAGCTATGCTGCGTGCGTGCGGCGGCGAGGAAGACGTTCGTAGATTACAACGGGCAGTCGTGTTTTTTTTTTTTTTTTTTTTTTTTTTTTTTTTTTTTTTTAACTCACAGAAGAGTGTATATATATATACATGTAAAGAAACTTTAGTAGAGAAGAAATTAAAATTATAAAATAATTCGATCCGCGGAATATTAATTTGTAAGTTTTTACTAATGTTCGCTTGCAACAGCTATGCTGCGTGCGTGCGGCGGCGAGGAAGACGTTCGTAGATTACAACGGGCAGTCGTGTTTTTTTTTTTTTTTTTTTTTTTTTTTTTTTTTTTTTAACTCACAGAAGAGTGTATATATATATACATGTAAAGAAACTTTAGTAGAGAAGAAATTAAAATTATAAAATAATTCGATCCGCGGAATATTAATTTGTAAGTTTTTACTAATGTTCGCTTGCAACAGCTATGCTGCGTGCGTGCGGCGGCGAGGAAGACGTTCGTAGATTACAACGGGCAGTCGTGTTTTTTTTTTTTTTTTTTTTTTTTTTTTTTTTTTTTTTAACTCACAGAAGAGTGTATATATATATACATGTAAAGAAACTTTAGTAGAGAAGAAATTAAAATTATAAAATAATTCGATCCGCGGAATATTAATTTGTAAGTTTTTACTAATGTTCGCTTGCAACAGCTATGCTGCGTGCGTGCGGCGGCGAGGAAGACGTTCGTAGATTACAACGGGCAGTCGTGTTTTTTTTTTTTTTTTTTTTTTTTTTTTTTTTTTTTTTTTTAACTCACAGAAGAGTGTATATATATATACATGTAAAGAAACTTTAGTAGAGAAGAAATTAAAATTATAAAATAATTCGATCCGCGGAATATTAATTTGTAAGTTTTTACTAATGTTCGCTTGCAACAGCTATGCTGCGTGCGTGCGGCGGCGAGGAAGACGTTCGTAGATTACAACGGGCAGTCGTGTTTTTTTTTTTTTTTTTTTTTTTTTTTTTTTTTTTTTTTTAACTCACAGAAGAGTGTATATATATATACATGTAAAGAAACTTTAGTAGAGAAGAAATTAAAATTATAAAATAATTCGATCCGCGGAATATTAATTTGTAAGTTTTTACTAATGTTCGCTTGCAACAGCTATGCTGCGTGCGTGCGGCGGCGAGGAAGACGTTCGTAGATTACAACGGGCAGTCGTGTTTTTTTTTTTTTTTTTTTTTTTTTTTTTTTTTTTTTTTTTAACTCACAGAAGAGTGTATATATATATACATGTAAAGAAACTTTAGTAGAGAAGAAATTAAAATTATAAAATAATTCGATCCGCGGAATATTAATTTGTAAGTTTTTACTAATGTTCGCTTGCAACAGCTATGCTGCGTGCGTGCGGCGGCGAGGAAGACGTTCGTAGATTACAACGGGCAGTCGTGTTTTTTTTTTTTTTTTTTTTTTTTTTTTTTTTTTTTTTTAACTCACAGAAGAGTGTATATATATATACATGTAAAGAAACTTTAGTAGAGAAGAAATTAAAATTATAAAATAATTCGATCCGCGGAATATTAATTTGTAAGTTTTTACTAATGTTCGCTTGCAACAGCTATGCTGCGTGCGTGCGGCGGCGAGGAAGACGTTCGTAGATTACAACGGGCAGTCGTGTTTTTTTTTTTTTTTTTTTTTTTTTTTTTTTTTTTTTTTAACTCACAGAAGAGTGTATATATATATACATGTAAAGAAACTTTAGTAGAGAAGAAATTAAAATTATAAAATAATTCGATCCGCGGAATATTAATTTGTAAGTTTTTACTAATGTTCGCTTGCAACAGCTATGCTGCGTGCGTGCGGCGGCGAGGAAGACGTTCGTAGATTACAACGGGCAGTCGTGTTTTTTTTTTTTTTTTTTTTTTTTTTTTTTTTTTTTTTAACTCACAGAAGAGTGTATATATATATACATGTAAAGAAACTTTAGTAGAGAAGAAATTAAAATTATAAAATAATTCGATCCGCGGAATATTAATTTGTAAGTTTTTACTAATGTTCGCTTGCAACAGCTATGCTGCGTGCGTGCGGCGGCGAGGAAGACGTTCGTAGATTACAACGGGCAGTCGTGTTTTTTTTTTTTTTTTTTTTTTTTTTTTTTTTTTTAACTCACAGAAGAGTGTATATATATATACATGTAAAGAAACTTTAGTAGAGAAGAAATTAAAATTATAAAATAATTCGATCCGCGGAATATTAATTTGTAAGTTTTTACTAATGTTCGCTTGCAACAGCTATGCTGCGTGCGTGCGGCGGCGAGGAAGACGTTCGTAGATTACAACGGGCAGTCGTGTTTTTTTTTTTTTTTTTTTTTTTTTTTTTTTTTTTTTTTAACTCACAGAAGAGTGTATATATATATACATGTAAAGAAACTTTAGTAGAGAAGAAATTAAAATTATAAAATAATTCGATCCGCGGAATATTAATTTGTAAGTTTTTACTAATGTTCGCTTGCAACAGCTATGCTGCGTGCGTGCGGCGGCGAGGAAGACGTTCGTAGATTACAACGGGCAGTCGTGTTTTTTTTTTTTTTTTTTTTTTTTTTTTTTTTTTTTTTTAACTCACAGAAGAGTGTATATATATATACATGTAAAGAAACTTTAGTAGAGAAGAAATTAAAATTATAAAATAATTCGATCCGCGGAATATTAATTTGTAAGTTTTTACTAATGTTCGCTTGCAACAGCGCTATGCTGCGTGCGTGCGGCGGCGAGGAAGACGTTCGTAGATTACAACGGGCAGTCGTGTTTTTTTTTTTTTTTTTTTTTTTTTTTTTTTTTTTTTTAACTCACAGAAGAGTGTATATATATATACATGTAAAGAAACTTTAGTAGAGAAGAAATTAAAATTATAAAATAATTCGATCCGCGGAATATTAATTTGTAAGTTTTTACTAATGTTCGCTTGCAACAGCTATGCTGCGTGCGTGCGGCGGCGAGGAAGACGTTCGTAGATTACAACGGGCAGTCGTGTTTTTTTTTTTTTTTTTTTTTTTTTTTTTTTTTTTTTTAACTCACAGAAGAGTGTATATATATATACATGTAAAGAAACTTTAGTAGAGAAGAAATTAAAATTATAAAATAATTCGATCCGCGGAATATTAATTTGTAAGTTTTTACTAATGTTCGCTTGCAACAGCTATGCTGCGTGCGTGCGGCGGCGAGGAAGACGTTCGTAGATTACAACGGGCAGTCGTGTTTTTTTTTTTTTTTTTTTTTTTTTTTTTTTTTTTTTTTAACTCACAGAAGAGTGTATATATATATACATGTAAAGAAACTTTAGTAGAGAAGAAATTAAAATTATAAAATAATTCGATCCGCGGAATATTAATTTGTAAGTTTTTACTAATGTTCGCTTGCAACAGCTATGCTGCGTGCGTGCGGCGGCGAGGAAGACGTTCGTAGATTACAACGGGCAGTCGTGTTTTTTTTTTTTTTTTTTTTTTTTTTTTTTTTTTTTTTTAACTCACAGAAGAGTGTATATATATATACATGTAAAGAAACTTTAGTAGAGAAGAAATTAAAATTATAAAATAATTCGATCCGCGGAATATTAATTTGTAAGTTTTTACTAATGTTCGCTTGCAACAGCTATGCTGCGTGCGTGCGGCGGCGAGGAAGACGTTCGTAGATTACAACGGGCAGTCGTGTTTTTTTTTTTTTTTTTTTTTTTTTTTTTTTTTTTTTAACTCACAGAAGAGTGTATATATATATACATGTAAAGAAACTTTAGTAGAGAAGAAATTAAAATTATAAAATAATTCGATCCGCGGAATATTAATTTGTAAGTTTTTACTAATGTTCGCTTGCAACAGCTATGCTGCGTGCGTGCGGCGGCGAGGAAGACGTTCGTAGATTACAACGGAAAGTCGTGTTTTTTTTTTTTTTTTTTTTTTTTTTTTTTTTTTTTTAACTCACAGAAGAGTGTATATATATATACATGTAAAGAAACTTTAGTAGAGAAGAAATTAAAATTATAAAATAATTCGATCCGCGGAATATTAATTTGTAAGTTTTTACTAATGTTCGCTTGCAACAGCTATGCTGCGTGCGTGCGGCGGCGAGGAAGACGTTCGTAGATTACAACGGGCAGTCGTGTTTTTTTTTTTTTTTTTTTTTTTTTTTTTTTTTTTTTAACTCACAGAAGAGTGTATATATATATACATGTAAAGAAACTTTAGTAGAGAAGAAATTAAAATTATAAAATAATTCGATCCGCGGAATATTAATTTGTAAGTTTTTACTAATGTTCGCTTGCAACAGCTATGCTGCGTGCGTGCGGCGGCGAGGAAGACGTTCGTAGATTACAACGGGCAGTCGTGTTTTTTTTTTTTTTTTTTTTTTTTTTTTTTTTTTTTTTAACTCACAGAAGAGTGTATATATATATACATGTAAAGAAACTTTAGTAGAGAAGAAATTAAAATTATAAAATAATTCGATCCGCGGAATATTAATTTGTAAGTTTTTACTAATGTTCGCTTGCAACAGCTATGCTGCGTGCGTGCGGCGGCGAGGAAGACGTTCGTAGATTACAACGGGCAGTCGTGTTTTTTTTTTTTTTTTTTTTTTTTTTTTTTTTTTTTTTAACTCACAGAAGAGTGTATATATATATACATGTAAAGAAACTTTAGTAGAGAAGAAATTAAAATTATAAAATAATTCGATCCGCGGAATATTAATTTGTAAGTTTTTACTAATGTTCGCTTGCAACAGCTATGCTGCGTGCGTGCGGCGGCGAGGAAGACGTTCGTAGATTACAACGGGCAGTCGTGTTTTTTTTTTTTTTTTTTTTTTTTTTTTTTTTAACTCACAGAAGAGTGTATATATATATACATGTAAAGAAACTTTAGTAGAGAAGAAATTAAAATTATAAAATAATTCGATCCGCGGAATATTAATTTGTAAGTTTTTACTAATGTTCGCTTGCAACAGCTATGCTGCGTGCGTGCGGCGGCGAGGAAGACGTTCGTAGATTACAACGGGCAGTCGTGTTTTTTTTTTTTTTTTTTTTTTTTTTTTTAACTCACAGAAGAGTGTATATATATATACATGTAAAGAAACTTTAGTAGAGAAGAAATTAAAATTATAAAATAATTCGATCCGCGGAATATTAATTTGTAAGTTTTTACTAATGTTCGCTTGCAACAGCTATGCTGCGTGCGTGCGGCGGCGAGGAAGACGTTCGTAGATTACAACGGGCAGTCGTGTTTTTTTTTTTTTTTTTTTTTTTTTTTTTTTTTTTTTTTTAACTCACAGAAGAGTGTATATATATATACATGTAAAGAAACTTTAGTAGAGAAGAAATTAAAATTATAAAATAATTCGATCCGCGGAATATTAATTTGTAAGTTTTTACTAATGTTCGCTTGCAACAGCTATGCTGCGTGCGTGCGGCGGCGAGGAAGACGTTCGTAGATTACAACGGGCAGTCGTGTTTTTTTTTTTTTTTTTTTTTTTTTTTTTTTTTTTTTTTTTTAACTCACAGAAGAGTGTATATATATATACATGTAAAGAAACTTTAGTAGAGAAGAAATTAAAATTATAAAATAATTCGATCCGCGGAATATTAATTTGTAAGTTTTTACTAATGTTCGCTTGCAACAGCTATGCTGCGTGCGTGCGGCGGCGAGGAAGACGTTCGTAGATTACAACGGGCAGTCGTGTTTTTTTTTTTTTTTTTTTTTTTTTTTTTTTTTTTTTTTAACTCACAGAAGAGTGTATATATATATACATGTAAAGAAACTTTTGTAGAGAAGAAATTAAAATTATAAAATAATTCGATCCGCGGAATATTAATTTGTAAGTTTTTACTAATGTTCGCTTGCAACAGCTATGCTGCGTGCGTGCGGCGGCGAGGAAGACGTTCGTAGATTACAACGGGCAGTCGTGTTTTTTTTTTTTTTTTTTTTTTTTTTTTTTTTTTTTAACTCACAGAAGAGTGTATATATATATACATGTAAAGAAACTTTAGTAGAGAAGAAATTAAAATTATAAAATAATTCGATCCGCGGAATATTAATTTGTAAGTTTTTACTAATGTTCGCTTGCAACAGCTATGCTGCGTGCGTGCGGCGGCGAGGAAGACGTTCGTAGATTACAACGGGCAGTCGTGTTTTTTTTTTTTTTTTTTTTTTTTTTTTTTTTTAACTCACAGAAGAGTGTGTATATATATACATGTAAAGAAACTTTAGTAGAGAAGAAATTAAAATTATAAAATAATTCGATCCGCGGAATATTAATTTGTAAGTTTTTACTAATGTTCGCTTGCAACAGCTATGCTGCGTGCGTGCGGCGGCGAGGAAGACGTTCGTAGATTACAACGGGCAGTCGTGTTTTTTTTTTTTTTTTTTTTTTTTTTTTTTTTTTTTTTTTAACTCACAGAAGAGTGTATATATATATACATGTAAAGAAACTTTAGTAGAGAAGAAATTAAAATTATAAAATAATTCGATCCGCGGAATATTAATTTGTAAGTTTTTACTAATGTTCGCTTGCAACAGCTATGCTGCGTGCGTGCGGCGGCGAGGAAGACGTTCGTAGATTACAACGGGCAGTCGTGTTTTTTTTTTTTTTTTTTTTTTTTTTTTTTTTTTTTTTTTTTAACTCACAGAAGAGTGTATATATATATACATGTAAAGAAACTTTAGTAGAGAAGAAATTAAAATTATAAAATAATTCGATCCGCGGAATATTAATTTGTAAGTTTTTACTAATGTTCGCTTGCAACAGCTATGCTGCGTGCGTGCGGCGGCGAGGAAGACGTTCGTAGATTACAACGGGCAGTCGTGTTTTTTTTTTTTTTTTTTTTTTTTTTTTTAACTCACAGAAGAGTGTATATATATATACATGTAAAGAAACTTTAGTAGAGAAGAAATTAAAATTATAAAATAATTCGATCCGCGGAATATTAATTTGTAAGTTTTTACTAATGTTCGCTTGCAACAGCTATGCTGCGTGCGTGCGGCGGCGAGGAAGACGTTCGTAGATTACAACGGGCAGTCGTGTTTTTTTTTTTTTTTTTTTTTTTTTTTTAACTCACAGAAGAGTGTATATATATATACATGTAAAGAAACTTTAGTAGAGAAGAAATTAAAATTATAAAATAATTCGATCCGCGGAATATTAATTTGTAAGTTTTTACTAATGTTCGCTTGCAACAGCTATGCTGCGTGCGTGCGGCGGCGAGGAAGACGTTCGTAGATTACAACGGGCAGTCGTGTTTTTTTTTTTTTTTTTTTTTTTTTTTTTTTTAACTCACAGAAGAGTGTATATATATATACATGTAAAGAAACTTTAGTAGAGAAGAAATTAAAATTATAAAATAATTCGATCCGCGGAATATTAATTTGTAAGTTTTTACTAATGTTCGCTTGCAACAGCTATGCTGCGTGCGTGCGGCGGCGAGGAAGACGTTCGTAGATTACAACGGGCAGTCGTGTTTTTTTTTTTTTTTTTTTTTTTTTTTTTTTTTTTTTTTTTTTTTAACTCACAGAAGAGTGTATATATATATACATGTAAAGAAACTTTAGTAGAGAAGAAATTAAAATTATAAAATAATTCGATCCGCGGAATATTAATTTGTAAGTTTTTACTAATGTTCGCTTGCAACAGCTATGCTGCGTGCGTGCGGCGGCGAGGAAGACGTTCGTAGATTACAACGGGCAGTCGTGTTTTTTTTTTTTTTTTTTTTTTTTTTTTTTTTTTTTTTTTTTAACTCACAGAAGAGTGTATATATATATACATGTAAAGAAACTTTAGTAGAGAAGAAATTAAAATTATAAAATAATTCGATCCGCGGAATATTAATTTGTAAGTTTTTACTAATGTTCGCTTGCAACAGCTATGCTGCGTGCGTGCGGCGGCGAGGAAGACGTTCGTAGATTACAACGGGCAGTCGTGTTTTTTTTTTTTTTTTTTTTTTTTTTTTTTTTTTTTTTTTAACTCACAGAAGAGTGTATATATATATACATGTAAAGAAACTTTAGTAGAGAAGAAATTAAAATTATAAAATAATTCGATCCGCGGAATATTAATTTGTAAGTTTTTACTAATGTTCGCTTGCAACAGCTATGCTGCGTGCGTGCGGCGGCGAGGAAGACGTTCGTAGATTACAACGGGCAGTCGTGTTTTTTTTTTTTTTTTTTTTTTTTTTTTTTTTTAACTCACAGAAGAGTGTATATATATATACATGTAAAGAAACTTTAGTAGAGAAGAAATTAAAATTATAAAATAATTCGATCCGCGGAATATTAATTTGTAAGTTTTTACTAATGTTCGCTTGCAACAGCTATGCTGCGTGCGTGCGGCGGCGAGGAAGACGTTCGTAGATTACAACGGGCAGTCGTGTTTTTTTTTTTTTTAACTCACAGAAGAGTGTATATATATATACATGTAAAGAAACTTTAGTAGAGAAGAAATTAAA
>JAYJMR010000031.1:215000-260203 GCA_037074705.1 Zhengitettix transpicula
TAATTTGTAAGTTTTTACTAATGTTCGCTTGCAACAGCTATGCTGCGTGCGTGCGGCGGCGAGGAAGACGTTCGTAGATTACAACGGGCAGTCGTGTTTTTTTTTTTTTTTTTTTTTTTTTTTTTTTTTTTTTAACTCACAGAAGAGTGTATATATATATACATGTAAAGAAACTTTAGTAGAGAAGAAATTAAAATTATAAAATAATTCGATCCGCGGAATATTAATTTGTAAGTTTTTACTAATGTTCGCTTGCAACAGCTATGCTGCGTGCGTGCGGCGGCGAGGAAGACGTTCGTAGATTACAACGGGCAGTCGTGTTTTTTTTTTTTTTTTTTTTTTTTTTTTTTTTTTTTTTAACTCACAGAAGAGTGTATATATATATACATGTAAAGAAACTTTAGTAGAGAAGAAATTAAAATTATAAAATAATTCGATCCGCGGAATATTAATTTGTAAGTTTTTACTAATGTTCGCTTGCAACAGCTATGCTGCGTGCGTGCGGCGGCGAGGAAGACGTTCGTAGATTACAACGGGCAGTCGTGTTTTTTTTTTTTTTTTTTTTTTTTTTTTTTTTTTTTTTAACTCACAGAAGAGTGTATATATATGTAAAGAAACTTTAGTAGAGAAGAAATTAAAATTATAAAATAATTCGATCCGCGGAATATTAATTTGTAAGTTTTTACTAATGTTCGCTTGCAACAGCTATGCTGCGTGCGTGCGGCGGCGAGGAAGACGTTCGTAGATTACAACGGGCAGTCGTGTTTTTTTTTTTTTTTTTTTTTTTTTTTTTTTTTTTTTTAACTCACAGAAGAGTGTATATATATATACATGTAAAGAAACTTTAGTAGAGAAGAAATTAAAATTATAAAATAATTCGATCCGCGGAATATTAATTTGTAAGTTTTTACTAATGTTCGCTTGCAACAGCTATGCTGCGTGCGTGCGGCGGCGAGGAAGACGTTCGTAGATTACAACGGGCAGTCGTGTTTTTTTTTTTTTTTTTTTTTTTTTTTTTTTTTTTTTTAACTCACAGAAGAGTGTATATATATATACATGTAAAGAAACTTTAGTAGAGAAGAAATTAAAATTATAAAATAATTCGATCCGCGGAATATTAATTTGTAAGTTTTTACTAATGTTCGCTTGCAACAGCTATGCTGCGTGCGTGCGGCGGCGAGGAAGACGTTCGTAGATTACAACGGGCAGTCGTGTTTTTTTTTTTTTTTTTTTTTTTTTTTTTTTTTTTTTTAACTCACAGAAGAGTGTATATATATATACATGTAAAGAAACTTTAGTAGAGAAGAAATTAAAATTATAAAATAATTCGATCCGCGGAATATTAATTTGTAAGTTTTTACTAATGTTCGCTTGCAACAGCTATGCTGCGTGCGTGCGGCGGCGAGGAAGACGTTCGTAGATTACAACGGGCAGTCGTGTTTTTTTTTTTTTTTTTTTTTTTTTTTTTTTTTTTTTTAACTCACAGAAGAGTGTATATATATATACATGTAAAGAAACTTTAGTAGAGAAGAAATTAAAATTATAAAATAATTCGATCCGCGGAATATTAATTTGTAAGTTTTTACTAATGTTCGCTTGCAACAGCTATGCTGCGTGCGTGCGGCGGCGAGGAAGACGTTCGTAGATTACAACGGGCAGTCGTGTTTTTTTTTTTTTTTTTTTTTTTTTTTTTTTTTTTTTTAACTCACAGAAGAGTGTATATATATATACATGTAAAGAAACTTTAGTAGAGAAGAAATTAAAATTATAAAATAATTCGATCCGCGGAATATTAATTTGTAAGTTTTTACTAATGTTCGCTTGCAACAGCTATGCTGCGTGCGTGCGGCGGCGAGGAAGACGTTCGTAGATTACAACGGGCAGTCGTGTTTTTTTTTTTTTTTTTTTTTTTTTTTTTTTTTTTTTTAACTCACAGAAGAGTGTATATATATATACATGTAAAGAAACTTTAGTAGAGAAGAAATTAAAATTATAAAATAATTCGATCCGCGGAATATTAATTTGTAAGTTTTTACTAATGTTCGCTTGCAACAGCTATGCTGCGTGCGTGCGGCGGCGAGGAAGACGTTCGTAGATTACAACGGGCAGTCGTGTTTTTTTTTTTTTTTTTTTTTTTTTTTTTTTTTTTTTTAACTCACAGAAGAGTGTATATATATATACATGTAAAGAAACTTTAGTAGAGAAGAAATTAAAATTATAAAATAATTCGATCCGCGGAATATTAATTTGTAAGTTTTTACTAATGTTCGCTTGCAACAGCTATGCTGCGTGCGTGCGGCGGCGAGGAAGACGTTCGTAGATTACAACGGGCAGTCGTGTTTTTTTTTTTTTTTTTTTTTTTTTTTTTTTTTTTTTTAACTCACAGAAGAGTGTATATATATATACATGTAAAGAAACTTTAGTAGAGAAGAAATTAAAATTATAAAATAATTCGATCCGCGGAATATTAATTTGTAAGTTTTTACTAATGTTCGCTTGCAACAGCTATGCTGCGTGCGTGCGGCGGCGAGGAAGACGTTCGTAGATTACAACGGGCAGTCGTGTTTTTTTTTTTTTTTTTTTTTTTTTTTTTTTTTTTTTTAACTCACAGAAGAGTGTATATATATATACATGTAAAGAAACTTTAGTAGAGAAGAAATTAAAATTATAAAATAATTCGATCCGCGGAATATTAATTTGTAAGTTTTTACTAATGTTCGCTTGCAACAGCTATGCTGCGTGCGTGCGGCGGCGAGGAAGACGTTCGTAGATTACAACGGGCAGTCGTGTTTTTTTTTTTTTTTTTTTTTTTTTTTTTTTTTTTTTTAACTCACAGAAGAGTGTATATATATATACATGTAAAGAAACTTTAGTAGAGAAGAAATTAAAATTATAAAATAATTCGATCCGCGGAATATTAATTTGTAAGTTTTTACTAATGTTCGCTTGCAACAGCTATGCTGCGTGCGTGCGGCGGCGAGGAAGACGTTCGTAGATTACAACGGGCAGTCGTGTTTTTTTTTTTTTTTTTTTTTTTTTTTTTTTTTTTTTTAACTCACAGAAGAGTGTATATATATATACATGTAAAGAAACTTTAGTAGAGAAGAAATTAAAATTATAAAATAATTCGATCCGCGGAATATTAATTTGTAAGTTTTTACTAATGTTCGCTTGCAACAGCTATGCTGCGTGCGTGCGGCGGCGAGGAAGACGTTCGTAGATTACAACGGGCAGTCGTGTTTTTTTTTTTTTTTTTTTTTTTTTTTTTTTTTTTTTTAACTCACAGAAGAGTGTATATATATATACATGTAAAGAAACTTTAGTAGAGAAGAAATTAAAATTATAAAATAATTCGATCCGCGGAATATTAATTTGTAAGTTTTTACTAATGTTCGCTTGCAACAGCTATGCTGCGTGCGTGCGGCGGCGAGGAAGACGTTCGTAGATTACAACGGGCAGTCGTGTTTTTTTTTTTTTTTTTTTTTTTTTTTTTTTTTTTTTTAACTCACAGAAGAGTGTATATATATATACATGTAAAGAAACTTTAGTAGAGAAGAAATTAAAATTATAAAATAATTCGATCCGCGGAATATTAATTTGTAAGTTTTTACTAATGTTCGCTTGCAACAGCTATGCTGCGTGCGTGCGGCGGCGAGGAAGACGTTCGTAGATTACAACGGGCAGTCGTGTTTTTTTTTTTTTTTTTTTTTTTTTTTTTTTTTTTTTTAACTCACAGAAGAGTGTATATATATATACATGTAAAGAAACTTTAGTAGAGAAGAAATTAAAATTATAAAATAATTCGATCCGCGGAATATTAATTTGTAAGTTTTTACTAATGTTCGCTTGCAACAGCTATGCTGCGTGCGTGCGGCGGCGAGGAAGACGTTCGTAGATTACAACGGGCAGTCGTGTTTTTTTTTTTTTTTTTTTTTTTTTTTTTTTTTTTTTTAACTCACAGAAGAGTGTATATATATATACATGTAAAGAAACTTTAGTAGAGAAGAAATTAAAATTATAAAATAATTCGATCCGCGGAATATTAATTTGTAAGTTTTTACTAATGTTCGCTTGCAACAGCTATGCTGCGTGCGTGCGGCGGCGAGGAAGACGTTCGTAGATTACAACGGGCAGTCGTGTTTTTTTTTTTTTTTTTTTTTTTTTTTTTTTTTTTTTTAACTCACAGAAGAGTGTATATATATATACATGTAAAGAAACTTTAGTAGAGAAGAAATTAAAATTATAAAATAATTCGATCCGCGGAATATTAATTTGTAAGTTTTTACTAATGTTCGCTTGCAACAGCTATGCTGCGTGCGTGCGGCGGCGAGGAAGACGTTCGTAGATTACAACGGGCAGTCGTGTTTTTTTTTTTTTTTTTTTTTTTTTTTTTTTTTTTTTTAACTCACAGAAGAGTGTATATATATATACATGTAAATGTAAAGAAACTTTAGTAGAGAAGAAATTAAAATTATAAAATAATTCGATCCGCGGAATATTAATTTGTAAGTTTTTACTAATGTTCGCTTGCAACAGCTATGCTGCGTGCGTGCGGCGGCGAGGAAGACGTTCGTAGATTACAACGGGCAGTCGTGTTTTTTTTTTTTTTTTTTTTTTTTTTTTTTTTTTTTTTAACTCACAGAAGAGTGTATATATATATACATGTAAAGAAACTTTAGTAGAGAAGAAATTAAAATTATAAAATAATTCGATCCGCGGAATATTAATTTGTAAGTTTTTACTAATGTTCGCTTGCAACAGCTATGCTGCGTGCGTGCGGCGGCGAGGAAGACGTTCGTAGATTACAACGGGCAGTCGTGTTTTTTTTTTTTTTTTTTTTTTTTTTTTTTTTTTTTTTAACTCACAGAAGAGTGTATATATATATACATGTAAAGAAACTTTAGTAGAGAAGAAATTAAAATTATAAAATAATTCGATCCGCGGAATATTAATTTGTAAGTTTTTACTAATGTTCGCTTGCAACAGCTATGCTGCGTGCGTGCGGCGGCGAGGAAGACGTTCGTAGATTACAACGGGCAGTCGTGTTTTTTTTTTTTTTTTTTTTTTTTTTTTTTTTTTTTTTAACTCACAGAAGAGTGTATATATATATACATGTAAAGAAACTTTAGTAGAGAAGAAATTAAAATTATAAAATAATTCGATCCGCGGAATATTAATTTGTAAGTTTTTACTAATGTTCGCTTGCAACAGCTATGCTGCGTGCGTGCGGCGGCGAGGAAGACGTTCGTAGATTACAACGGGCAGTCGTGTTTTTTTTTTTTTTTTTTTTTTTTTTTTTTTTTTTTTTAACTCACAGAAGAGTGTATATATATATACATGTAAAGAAACTTTAGTAGAGAAGAAATTAAAATTATAAAATAATTCGATCCGCGGAATATTAATTTGTAAGTTTTTACTAATGTTCGCTTGCAACAGCTATGCTGCGTGCGTGCGGCGGCGAGGAAGACGTTCGTAGATTACAACGGGCAGTCGTGTTTTTTTTTTTTTTTTTTTTTTTTTTTTTTTTTTTTTTAACTCACAGAAGAGTGTATATATATATACATGTAAAGAAACTTTAGTAGAGAAGAAATTAAAATTATAAAATAATTCGATCCGCGGAATATTAATTTGTAAGTTTTTACTAATGTTCGCTTGCAACAGCTATGCTGCGTGCGTGCGGCGGCGAGGAAGACGTTCGTAGATTACAACGGGCAGTCGTGTTTTTTTTTTTTTTTTTTTTTTTTTTTTTTTTTTTTTTAACTCACAGAAGAGTGTATATATATATACATGTAAAGAAACTTTAGTAGAGAAGAAATTAAAATTATAAAATAATTCGATCCGCGGAATATTAATTTGTAAGTTTTTACTAATGTTCGCTTGCAACAGCTATGCTGCGTGCGTGCGGCGGCGAGGAAGACGTTCGTAGATTACAACGGGCAGTCGTGTTTTTTTTTTTTTTTTTTTTTTTTTTTTTTTTTTTTTAACTCACAGAAGAGTGTATATATATATACATGTAAAGAAACTTTAGTAGAGAAGAAATTAAAATTATAAAATAATTCGATCCGCGGAATATTAATTTGTAAGTTTTTACTAATGTTCGCTTGCAACAGCTATGCTGCGTGCGTGCGGCGGCGAGGAAGACGTTCGTAGATTACAACGGGCAGTCGTGTTTTTTTTTTTTTTTTTTTTTTTTTTTTTTTTTTTTTTAACTCACAGAAGAGTGTATATATATATACATGTAAAGAAACTTTAGTAGAGAAGAAATTAAAATTATAAAATAATTCGATCCGCGGAATATTAATTTGTAAGTTTTTACTAATGTTCGCTTGCAACAGCTATGCTGCGTGCGTGCGGCGGCGAGGAAGACGTTCGTAGATTACAACGGGCAGTCGTGTTTTTTTTTTTTTTTTTTTTTTTTTTTTTTTTTTTTTTAACTCACAGAAGAGTGTATATATATATACATGTAAAGAAACTTTAGTAGAGAAGAAATTAAAATTATAAAATAATTCGATCCGCGGAATATTAATTTGTAAGTTTTTACTAATGTTCGCTTGCAACAGCTATGCTGCGTGCGTGCGGCGGCGAGGAAGACGTTCGTAGATTACAACGGGCAGTCGTGTTTTTTTTTTTTTTTTTTTTTTTTTTTTTTTTTTTTTTTAACTCACAGAAGAGTGTATATATATATACATGTAAAGAAACTTTAGTAGAGAAGAAATTAAAATTATAAAATAATTCGATCCGCGGAATATTAATTTGTAAGTTTTTACTAATGTTCGCTTGCAACAGCTATGCTGCGTGCGTGCGGCGGCGAGGAAGACGTTCGTAGATTACAACGGGCAGTCGTGTTTTTTTTTTTTTTTTTTTTTTTTTTTTTTTTTTTTTTAACTCACAGAAGAGTGTATATATATATACATGTAAAGAAACTTTAGTAGAGAAGAAATTAAAATTATAAAATAATTCGATCCGCGGAATATTAATTTGTAAGTTTTTACTAATGTTCGCTTGCAACAGCTATGCTGCGTGCGTGCGGCGGCGAGGAAGACGTTCGTAGATTACAACGGGCAGTCGTGTTTTTTTTTTTTTTTTTTTTTTTTTTTTTTTTTTTTTTAACTCACAGAAGAGTGTATATATATATACATGTAAAGAAACTTTAGTAGAGAAGAAATTAAAATTATAAAATAATTCGATCCGCGGAATATTAATTTGTAAGTTTTTACTAATGTTCGCTTGCAACAGCTATGCTGCGTGCGTGCGGCGGCGAGGAAGACGTTCGTAGATTACAACGGGCAGTCGTGTTTTTTTTTTTTTTTTTTTTTTTTTTTTTTTTTTTTTTAACTCACAGAAGAGTGTATATATATATACATGTAAAGAAACTTTAGTAGAGAAGAAATTAAAATTATAAAATAATTCGATCCGCGGAATATTAATTTGTAAGTTTTTACTAATGTTCGCTTGCAACAGCTATGCTGCGTGCGTGCGGCGGCGAGGAAGACGTTCGTAGATTACAACGGGCAGTCGTGTTTTTTTTTTTTTTTTTTTTTTTTTTTTTTTTTTTTTTAACTCACAGAAGAGTGTATATATATATACATGTAAAGAAACTTTAGTAGAGAAGAAATTAAAATTATAAAATAATTCGATCCGCGGAATATTAATTTGTAAGTTTTTACTAATGTTCGCTTGCAACAGCTATGCTGCGTGCGTGCGGCGGCGAGGAAGACGTTCGTAGATTACAACGGGCAGTCGTGTTTTTTTTTTTTTTTTTTTTTTTTTTTTTTTTTTTTTTAACTCACAGAAGAGTGTATATATATATACATGTAAAGAAACTTTAGTAGAGAAGAAATTAAAATTATAAAATAATTCGATCCGCGGAATATTAATTTGTAAGTTTTTACTAATGTTCGCTTGCAACAGCTATGCTGCGTGCGTGCGGCGGCGAGGAAGACGTTCGTAGATTACAACGGGCAGTCGTGTTTTTTTTTTTTTTTTTTTTTTTTTTTTTTTTTTTTTTAACTCACAGAAGAGTGTATATATATATACATGTAAAGAAACTTTAGTAGAGAAGAAATTAAAATTATAAAATAATTCGATCCGCGGAATATTAATTTGTAAGTTTTTACTAATGTTCGCTTGCAACAGCTATGCTGCGTGCGTGCGGCGGCGAGGAAGACGTTCGTAGATTACAACGGGCAGTCGTGTTTTTTTTTTTTTTTTTTTTTTTTTTTTTTTTTTTTTTAACTCACAGAAGAGTGTATATATATATACATGTAAAGAAACTTTAGTAGAGAAGAAATTAAAATTATAAAATAATTCGATCCGCGGAATATTAATTTGTAAGTTTTTACTAATGTTCGCTTGCAACAGCTATGCTGCGTGCGTGCGGCGGCGAGGAAGACGTTCGTAGATTACAACGGGCAGTCGTGTTTTTTTTTTTTTTTTTTTTTTTTTTTTTTTTTTTTTTAACTCACAGAAGAGTGTATATATATATACATGTAAAGAAACTTTAGTAGAGAAGAAATTAAAATTATAAAATAATTCGATCCGCGGAATATTAATTTGTAAGTTTTTACTAATGTTCGCTTGCAACAGCTATGCTGCGTGCGTGCGGCGGCGAGGAAGACGTTCGTAGATTACAACGGGCAGTCGTGTTTTTTTTTTTTTTTTTTTTTTTTTTTTTTTTTTTTTTAACTCACAGAAGAGTGTATATATATATACATGTAAAGAAACTTTAGTAGAGAAGAAATTAAAATTATAAAATAATTCGATCCGCGGAATATTAATTTGTAAGTTTTTACTAATGTTCGCTTGCAACAGCTATGCTGCGTGCGTGCGGCGGCGAGGAAGACGTTCGTAGATTACAACGGGCAGTCGTGTTTTTTTTTTTTTTTTTTTTTTTTTTTTTTTTTTTTTAACTCACAGAAGAGTGTATATATATATACATGTAAAGAAACTTTAGTAGAGAAGAAATTAAAATTATAAAATAATTCGATCCGCGGAATATTAATTTGTAAGTTTTTACTAATGTTCGCTTGCAACAGCTATGCTGCGTGCGTGCGGCGGCGAGGAAGACGTTCGTAGATTACAACGGGCAGTCGTGTTTTTTTTTTTTTTTTTTTTTTTTTTTTTTTTTTTTTTAACTCACAGAAGAGTGTATATATATATACATGTAAAGAAACTTTAGTAGAGAAGAAATTAAAATTATAAAATAATTCGATCCGCGGAATATTAATTTGTAAGTTTTTACTAATGTTCGCTTGCAACAGCTATGCTGCGTGCGTGCGGCGGCGAGGAAGACGTTCGTAGATTACAACGGGCAGTCGTGTTTTTTTTTTTTTTTTTTTTTTTTTTTTTTTTTTTTTTAACTCACAGAAGAGTGTATATATATATACATGTAAAGAAACTTTAGTAGAGAAGAAATTAAAATTATAAAATAATTCGATCCGCGGAATATTAATTTGTAATTCGATCCGCGGAATATTAATTTGTAAGTTTTTACTAATGTTCGCTTGCAACAGCTATGCTGCGTGCGTGCGGCGGCGAGGAAGACGTTCGTAGATTACAACGGGCAGTCGTGTTTTTTTTTTTTTTTTTTTTTTTTTTTTTTTTTAACTCACAGAAGAGTGTATATATATATACATGTAAAGAAACTTTAGTAGAGAAGAAATTAAAATTATAAAATAATTCGATCCGCGGAATATTAATTTGTAAGTTTTTACTAATGTTCGCTTGCAACAGCTATGCTGCGTGCGTGCGGCGGCGAGGAAGACGTTCGTAGATTACAACGGGCAGTCGTGTTTTTTTTTTTTTTTTTTTTTTAACTCACAGAAGAGTGTATATATATATACATGTAAAGAAACTTTAGTAGAGAAGAAATTAAAATTATAAAATAATTCGATCCGCGGAATATTAATTTGTAAGTTTTTACTAATGTTCGCTTGCAACAGCTATGCTGCGTGCGTGCGGCGGCGAGGAAGACGTTCGTAGATTACAACGGGCAGTCGTGTTTTTTTTTTTTTTTTTTTTTTTTTTTTTTTTTTTTTTAACTCACAGAAGAGTGTATATATATATACATGTAAAGAAACTTTAGTAGAGAGAAATTAAAATTATAAAATAATTCGATCCGCGGAATATTAATTTGTAAGTTTTTACTAATGTTCGCTTGCAACAGCTATGCTGCGTGCGTGCGGCGGCGAGGAAGACGTTCGTAGATTACAACGGGCAGTCGTGTTTTTTTTTTTTTTTTTTTTTTTTTTTTTTTTTTTTTTAACTCACAGAAGAGTGTATATATATATAATGTAAAGAAACTTTAGTAGAGAAGAAATTAAAATTATAAAATAATTCGATCCGCGGAATATTAATTTGTAAGTTTTTACTAATGTTCGCTTGCAACAGCTATGCTGCGTGCGTGCGGCGGCGAGGAAGACGTTCGTAGATTACAACGGGCAGTCGTGTTTTTTTTTTTTTTTTTTTTTTTTTTTTTTTTTTTTTAACTCACAGAAGAGTGTATATATATATACATGTAAAGAAACTTTAGTAGAGAAGAAATTAAAATTATAAAATAATTCGATCCGCGGAATATTAATTTGTAAGTTTTTACTAATGTTCGCTTGCAACAGCTATGCTGCGTGCGTGCGGCGGCGAGGAAGACGTTCGTAGATTACAACGGGCAGTCGTGTTTTTTTTTTTTTTTTTTTTTTTTTTTTTTTTTTTTTAACTCACAGAAGAGTGTATATATATATACATGTAAAGAAACTTTAGTAGAGAAGAAATTAAAATTATAAAATAATTCGATCCGCGGAATATTAATTTGTAAGTTTTTACTAATGTTCGCTTGCAACAGCTATGCTGCGTGCGTGCGGCGGCGAGGAAGACGTTCGTAGATTACAACGGGCAGTCGTGTTTTTTTTTTTTTTTTTTTTTTTTTTTTTTTTTTTTTAACTCACAGAAGAGTGTATATATATATACATGTAAAGAAACTTTAGTAGAGAAGAAATTAAAATTATAAAATAATTCGATCCGCGGAATATTAATTTGTAAGTTTTTACTAATGTTCGCTTGCAACAGCTATGCTGCGTGCGTGCGGCGGCGAGGAAGACGTTCGTAGATTACAACGGGCAGTCGTGTTTTTTTTTTTTTTTTTTTTTTTTTTTTTTTTTTTTTAACTCACAGAAGAGTGTATATATATATACATGTAAAGAAACTTTAGTAGAGAAGAAATTAAAATTATAAAATAATTCGATCCGCGGAATATTAATTTGTAAGTTTTTACTAATGTTCGCTTGCAACAGCTATGCTGCGTGCGTGCGGCGGCGAGGAAGACGTTCGTAGATTACAACGGGCAGTCGTGTTTTTTTTTTTTTTTTTTTTTTTTTTTTTTTTTTTTTAACTCACAGAAGAGTGTATATATATATACATGTAAAGAAACTTTAGTAGAGAAGAAATTAAAATTATAAAATAATTCGATCCGCGGAATATTAATTTGTAAGTTTTTACTAATGTTCGCTTGCAACAGCTATGCTGCGTGCGTGCGGCGGCGAGGAAGACGTTCGTAGATTACAACGGGCAGTCGTGTTTTTTTTTTTTTTTTTTTTTTTTTTTTTTTTTTTTTTAACTCACAGAAGAGTGTATATATATATACATGTAAAGAAACTTTAGTAGAGAAGAAATTAAAATTATAAAATAATTCGATCCGCGGAATATTAATTTGTAAGTTTTTACTAATGTTCGCTTGCAACAGCTATGCTGCGTGCGTGCGGCGGCGAGGAAGACGTTCGTAGATTACAACGGGCAGTCGTGTTTTTTTTTTTTTTTTTTTTTTTTTTTTTTTTTTTTTTAACTCACAGAAGAGTGTATATATATATACATGTAAAGAAACTTTAGTAGAGAAGAAATTAAAATTATAAAATAATTCGATCCGCGGAATATTAATTTGTAAGTTTTTACTAATGTTCGCTTGCAACAGCTATGCTGCGTGCGTGCGGCGGCGAGGAAGACGTTCGTAGATTACAACGGGCAGTCGTGTTTTTTTTTTTTTTTTTTTTTTTTTTTTTTTTTTTTTAACTCACAGAAGAGTGTATATATATATACATGTAAAGAAACTTTAGTAGAGAAGAAATTAAAATTATAAAATAATTCGATCCGCGGAATATTAATTTGTAAGTTTTTACTAATGTTCGCTTGCAACAGCTATGCTGCGTGCGTGCGGCGGCGAGGAAGACGTTCGTAGATTACAACGGGCAGTCGTGTTTTTTTTTTTTTTTTTTTTTTTTTTTTTTTTTTTTTAACTCACAGAAGAGTGTATATATATATACATGTAAAGAAACTTTAGTAGAGAAGAAATTAAAATTATAAAATAATTCGATCCGCGGAATATTAATTTGTAAGTTTTTACTAATGTTCGCTTGCAACAGCTATGCTGCGTGCGTGCGGCGGCGAGGAAGACGTTCGTAGATTACAACGGGCAGTCGTGTTTTTTTTTTTTTTTTTTTTTTTTTTTTTTTTTTTTTAACTCACAGAAGAGTGTATATATATATACATGTAAAGAAACTTTAGTAGAGAAGAAATTAAAATTATAAAATAATTCGATCCGCGGAATATTAATTTGTAAGTTTTTACTAATGTTCGCTTGCAACAGCTATGCTGCGTGCGTGCGGCGGCGAGGAAGACGTTCGTAGATTACAACGGGCAGTCGTGTTTTTTTTTTTTTTTTTTTTTTTTTTTTTTTTTTTTTTAACTCACAGAAGAGTGTATATATATATACATGTAAAGAAACTTTAGTAGAGAAGAAATTAAAATTATAAAATAATTCGATCCGCGGAATATTAATTTGTAAGTTTTTACTAATGTTCGCTTGCAACAGCTATGCTGCGTGCGTGCGGCGGCGAGGAAGACGTTCGTAGATTACAACGGGCAGTCGTGTTTTTTTTTTTTTTTTTTTTTTTTTTTTTTTTTTTTTTAACTCACAGAAGAGTGTATATATATATACATGTAAAGAAACTTTAGTAGAGAAGAAATTAAAATTATAAAATAATTCGATCCGCGGAATATTAATTTGTAAGTTTTTACTAATGTTCGCTTGCAACAGCTATGCTGCGTGCGTGCGGCGGCGAGGAAGACGTTCGTAGATTACAACGGGCAGTCGTGTTTTTTTTTTTTTTTTTTTTTTTTTTTTTTTTTTTTTTAACTCACAGAAGAGTGTATATATATATACATGTAAAGAAACTTTAGTAGAGAAGAAATTAAAATTATAAAATAATTCGATCCGCGGAATATTAATTTGTAAGTTTTTACTAATGTTCGCTTGCAACAGCTATGCTGCGTGCGTGCGGCGGCGAGGAAGACGTTCGTAGATTACAACGGGCAGTCGTGTTTTTTTTTTTTTTTTTTTTTTTTTTTTTTTTTTTTTAACTCACAGAAGAGTGTATATATATATACATGTAAAGAAACTTTAGTAGAGAAGAAATTAAAATTATAAAATAATTCGATCCGCGGAATATTAATTTGTAAGTTTTTACTAATGTTCGCTTGCAACAGCTATGCTGCGTGCGTGCGGCGGCGAGGAAGACGTTCGTAGATTACAACGGGCAGTCGTGTTTTTTTTTTTTTTTTTTTTTTTTTTTTTTTTTTTTTAACTCACAGAAGAGTGTATATATATATACATGTAAAGAAACTTTAGTAGAGAAGAAATTAAAATTATAAAATAATTCGATCCGCGGAATATTAATTTGTAAGTTTTTACTAATGTTCGCTTGCAACAGCTATGCTGCGTGCGTGCGGCGGCGAGGAAGACGTTCGTAGATTACAACGGGCAGTCGTGTTTTTTTTTTTTTTTTTTTTTTTTTTTTTTTTTTTTTTAACTCACAGAAGAGTGTATATATATATACATGTAAAGAAACTTTAGTAGAGAAGAAATTAAAATTATAAAATAATTCGATCCGCGGAATATTAATTTGTAAGTTTTTACTAATGTTCGCTTGCAACAGCTATGCTGCGTGCGTGCGGCGGCGAGGAAGACGTTCGTAGATTACAACGGGCAGTCGTGTTTTTTTTTTTTTTTTTTTTTTTTTTTTTTTTTTTTTTAACTCACAGAAGAGTGTATATATATATACATGTAAAGAAACTTTAGTAGAGAAGAAATTAAAATTATAAAATAATTCGATCCGCGGAATATTAATTTGTAAGTTTTTACTAATGTTCGCTTGCAACAGCTATGCTGCGTGCGTGCGGCGGCGAGGAAGACGTTCGTAGATTACAACGGGCAGTCGTGTTTTTTTTTTTTTTTTTTTTTTTTTTTTTTTTTTTTTTAACTCACAGAAGAGTGTATATATATATACATGTAAAGAAACTTTAGTAGAGAAGAAATTAAAATTATAAAATAATTCGATCCGCGGAATATTAATTTGTAAGTTTTTACTAATGTTCGCTTGCAACAGCTATGCTGCGTGCGTGCGGCGGCGAGGAAGACGTTCGTAGATTACAACGGGCAGTCGTGTTTTTTTTTTTTTTTTTTTTTTTTTTTTTTTTTTTTTTAACTCACAGAAGAGTGTATATATATATACATGTAAAGAAACTTTAGTAGAGAAGAAATTAAAATTATAAAATAATTCGATCCGCGGAATATTAATTTGTAAGTTTTTACTAATGTTCGCTTGCAACAGCTATGCTGCGTGCGTGCGGCGGCGAGGAAGACGTTCGTAGATTACAACGGGCAGTCGTGTTTTTTTTTTTTTTTTTTTTTTTTTTTTTTTTTTTTTTAACTCACAGAAGAGTGTATATATATATACATGTAAAGAAACTTTAGTAGAGAAGAAATTAAAATTATAAAATAATTCGATCCGCGGAATATTAATTTGTAAGTTTTTACTAATGTTCGCTTGCAACAGCTATGCTGCGTGCGTGCGGCGGCGAGGAAGACGTTCGTAGATTACAACGGGCAGTCGTGTTTTTTTTTTTTTTTTTTTTTTTTTTTTTTTTTTTTTAACTCACAGAAGAGTGTATATATATATACATGTAAAGAAACTTTAGTAGAGAAGAAATTAAAATTATAAAATAATTCGATCCGCGGAATATTAATTTGTAAGTTTTTACTAATGTTCGCTTGCAACAGCTATGCTGCGTGCGTGCGGCGGCGAGGAAGACGTTCGTAGATTACAACGGGCAGTCGTGTTTTTTTTTTTTTTTTTTTTTTTTTTTTTTTTTTTTTTAACTCACAGAAGAGTGTATATATATATACATGTAAAGAAACTTTAGTAGAGAAGAAATTAAAATTATAAAATAATTCGATCCGCGGAATATTAATTTGTAAGTTTTTACTAATGTTCGCTTGCAACAGCTATGCTGCGTGCGTGCGGCGGCGAGGAAGACGTTCGTAGATTACAACGGGCAGTCGTGTTTTTTTTTTTTTTTTTTTTTTTTTTTTTTTTTTTTTTAACTCACAGAAGAGTGTATATATATATACATGTAAAGAAACTTTAGTAGAGAAGAAATTAAAATTATAAAATAATTCGATCCGCGGAATATTAATTTGTAAGTTTTTACTAATGTTCGCTTGCAACAGCTATGCTGCGTGCGTGCGGCGGCGAGGAAGACGTTCGTAGATTACAACGGGCAGTCGTGTTTTTTTTTTTTTTTTTTTTTTTTTTTTTTTTTTTTTTAACTCACAGAAGAGTGTATATATATATACATGTAAAGAAACTTTAGTAGAGAAGAAATTAAAATTATAAAATAATTCGATCCGCGGAATATTAATTTGTAAGTTTTTACTAATGTTCGCTTGCAACAGCTATGCTGCGTGCGTGCGGCGGCGAGGAAGACGTTCGTAGATTACAACGGGCAGTCGTGTTTTTTTTTTTTTTTTTTTTTTTTTTTTTTTTTTTTTTAACTCACAGAAGAGTGTATATATATATACATGTAAAGAAACTTTAGTAGAGAAGAAATTAAAATTATAAAATAATTCGATCCGCGGAATATTAATTTGTAAGTTTTTACTAATGTTCGCTTGCAACAGCTATGCTGCGTGCGTGCGGCGGCGAGGAAGACGTTCGTAGATTACAACGGGCAGTCGTGTTTTTTTTTTTTTTTTTTTTTTTTTTTTTTTTTTTTTTAACTCACAGAAGAGTGTATATATATATACATGTAAAGAAACTTTAGTAGAGAAGAAATTAAAATTATAAAATAATTCGATCCGCGGAATATTAATTTGTAAGTTTTTACTAATGTTCGCTTGCAACAGCTATGCTGCGTGCGTGCGGCGGCGAGGAAGACGTTCGTAGATTACAACGGGCAGTCGTGTTTTTTTTTTTTTTTTTTTTTTTTTTTTTTTTTTTTTTAACTCACAGAAGAGTGTATATATATATACATGTAAAGAAACTTTAGTAGAGAAGAAATTAAAATTATAAAATAATTCGATCCGCGGAATATTAATTTGTAAGTTTTTACTAATGTTCGCTTGCAACAGCTATGCTGCGTGCGTGCGGCGGCGAGGAAGACGTTCGTAGATTACAACGGGCAGTCGTGTTTTTTTTTTTTTTTTTTTTTTTTTTTTTTTTTTTTTAACTCACAGAAGAGTGTATATATATATACATGTAAAGAAACTTTAGTAGAGAAGAAATTAAAATTATAAAATAATTCGATCCGCGGAATATTAATTTGTAAGTTTTTACTAATGTTCGCTTGCAACAGCTATGCTGCGTGCGTGCGGCGGCGAGGAAGACGTTCGTAGATTACAACGGGCAGTCGTGTTTTTTTTTTTTTTTTTTTTTTTTTTTTTTTTTTTTTTAACTCACAGAAGAGTGTATATATATATACATGTAAAGAAACTTTAGTAGAGAAGAAATTAAAATTATAAAATAATTCGATCCGCGGAATATTAATTTGTAAGTTTTTACTAATGTTCGCTTGCAACAGCTATGCTGCGTGCGTGCGGCGGCGAGGAAGACGTTCGTAGATTACAACGGGCAGTCGTGTTTTTTTTTTTTTTTTTTTTTTTTTTTTTTTTTTTTTTAACTCACAGAAGAGTGTATATATATATACATGTAAAGAAACTTTAGTAGAGAAGAAATTAAAATTATAAAATAATTCGATCCGCGGAATATTAATTTGTAAGTTTTTACTAATGTTCGCTTGCAACAGCTATGCTGCGTGCGTGCGGCGGCGAGGAAGACGTTCGTAGATTACAACGGGCAGTCGTGTTTTTTTTTTTTTTTTTTTTTTTTTTTTTTTTTTTTTTAACTCACAGAAGAGTGTATATATATATACATGTAAAGAAACTTTAGTAGAGAAGAAATTAAAATTATAAAATAATTCGATCCGCGGAATATTAATTTGTAAGTTTTTACTAATGTTCGCTTGCAACAGCTATGCTGCGTGCGTGCGGCGGCGAGGAAGACGTTCGTAGATTACAACGGGCAGTCGTGTTTTTTTTTTTTTTTTTTTTTTTTTTTTTTTTTTTTTTAACTCACAGAAGAGTGTATATATATATACATGTAAAGAAACTTTAGTAGAGAAGAAATTAAAATTATAAAATAATTCGATCCGCGGAATATTAATTTGTAAGTTTTTACTAATGTTCGCTTGCAACAGCTATGCTGCGTGCGTGCGGCGGCGAGGAAGACGTTCGTAGATTACAACGGGCAGTCGTGTTTTTTTTTTTTTTTTTTTTTTTTTTTTTTTTTTTTTTAACTCACAGAAGAGTGTATATATATATACATGTAAAGAAACTTTAGTAGAGAAGAAATTAAAATTATAAAATAATTCGATCCGCGGAATATTAATTTGTAAGTTTTTACTAATGTTCGCTTGCAACAGCTATGCTGCGTGCGTGCGGCGGCGAGGAAGACGTTCGTAGATTACAACGGGCAGTCGTGTTTTTTTTTTTTTTTTTTTTTTTTTTTTTTTTTTTTTTAACTCACAGAAGAGTGTATATATATATACATGTAAAGAAACTTTAGTAGAGAAGAAATTAAAATTATAAAATAATTCGATCCGCGGAATATTAATTTGTAAGTTTTTACTAATGTTCGCTTGCAACAGCTATGCTGCGTGCGTGCGGCGGCGAGGAAGACGTTCGTAGATTACAACGGGCAGTCGTGTTTTTTTTTTTTTTTTTTTTTTTTTTTTTTTTTTTTTTAACTCACAGAAGAGTGTATATATATATACATGTAAAGAAACTTTAGTAGAGAAGAAATTAAAATTATAAAATAATTCGATCCGCGGAATATTAATTTGTAAGTTTTTACTAATGTTCGCTTGCAACAGCTATGCTGCGTGCGTGCGGCGGCGAGGAAGACGTTCGTAGATTACAACGGGCAGTCGTGTTTTTTTTTTTTTTTTTTTTTTTTTTTTTTTTTTTTTTAACTCACAGAAGAGTGTATATATATATACATGTAAAGAAACTTTAGTAGAGAAGAAATTAAAATTATAAAATAATTCGATCCGCGGAATATTAATTTGTAAGTTTTTACTAATGTTCGCTTGCAACAGCTATGCTGCGTGCGTGCGGCGGCGAGGAAGACGTTCGTAGATTACAACGGGCAGTCGTGTTTTTTTTTTTTTTTTTTTTTTTTTTTTTTTTTTTTTTAACTCACAGAAGAGTGTATATATATATACATGTAAAGAAACTTTAGTAGAGAAGAAATTAAAATTATAAAATAATTCGATCCGCGGAATATTAATTTGTAAGTTTTTACTAATGTTCGCTTGCAACAGCTATGCTGCGTGCGTGCGGCGGCGAGGAAGACGTTCGTAGATTACAACGGGCAGTCGTGTTTTTTTTTTTTTTTTTTTTTTTTTTTTTTTTTTTTTTAACTCACAGAAGAGTGTATATATATATACATGTAAAGAAACTTTAGTAGAGAAGAAATTAAAATTATAAAATAATTCGATCCGCGGAATATTAATTTGTAAGTTTTTACTAATGTTCGCTTGCAACAGCTATGCTGCGTGCGTGCGGCGGCGAGGAAGACGTTCGTAGATTACAACGGGCAGTCGTGTTTTTTTTTTTTTTTTTTTTTTTTTTTTTTTTTTTTTTAACTCACAGAAGAGTGTATATATATATACATGTAAAGAAACTTTAGTAGAGAAGAAATTAAAATTATAAAATAATTCGATCCGCGGAATATTAATTTGTAAGTTTTTACTAATGTTCGCTTGCAACAGCTATGCTGCGTGCGTGCGGCGGCGAGGAAGACGTTCGTAGATTACAACGGGCAGTCGTGTTTTTTTTTTTTTTTTTTTTTTTTTTTTTTTTTTTTTAACTCACAGAAGAGTGTATATATATATACATGTAAAGAAACTTTAGTAGAGAAGAAATTAAAATTATAAAATAATTCGATCCGCGGAATATTAATTTGTAAGTTTTTACTAATGTTCGCTTGCAACAGCTATGCTGCGTGCGTGCGGCGGCGAGGAAGACGTTCGTAGATTACAACGGGCAGTCGTGTTTTTTTTTTTTTTTTTTTTTTTTTTTTTTTTTTTTTTAACTCACAGAAGAGTGTATATATATATACATGTAAAGAAACTTTAGTAGAGAAGAAATTAAAATTATAAAATAATTCGATCCGCGGAATATTAATTTGTAAGTTTTTACTAATGTTCGCTTGCAACAGCTATGCTGCGTGCGTGCGGCGGCGAGGAAGACGTTCGTAGATTACAACGGGCAGTCGTGTTTTTTTTTTTTTTTTTTTTTTTTTTTTTTTTTTTTTTAACTCACAGAAGAGTGTATATATATATACATGTAAAGAAACTTTAGTAGAGAAGAAATTAAAATTATAAAATAATTCGATCCGCGGAATATTAATTTGTAAGTTTTTACTAATGTTCGCTTGCAACAGCTATGCTGCGTGCGTGCGGCGGCGAGGAAGACGTTCGTAGATTACAACGGGCAGTCGTGTTTTTTTTTTTTTTTTTTTTTTTTTTTTTTTTTTTTTTAACTCACAGAAGAGTGTATATATATATACATGTAAAGAAACTTTAGTAGAGAAGAAATTAAAATTATAAAATAATTCGATCCGCGGAATATTAATTTGTAAGTTTTTACTAATGTTCGCTTGCAACAGCTATGCTGCGTGCGTGCGGCGGCGAGGAAGACGTTCGTAGATTACAACGGGCAGTCGTGTTTTTTTTTTTTTTTTTTTTTTTTTTTTTTTTTTTTTTAACTCACAGAAGAGTGTATATATATATACATGTAAAGAAACTTTAGTAGAGAAGAAATTAAAATTATAAAATAATTCGATCCGCGGAATATTAATTTGTAAGTTTTTACTAATGTTCGCTTGCAACAGCTATGCTGCGTGCGTGCGGCGGCGAGGAAGACGTTCGTAGATTACAACGGGCAGTCGTGTTTTTTTTTTTTTTTTTTTTTTTTTTTTTTTTTTTTTTAACTCACAGAAGAGTGTATATATATATACATGTAAAGAAACTTTAGTAGAGAAGAAATTAAAATTATAAAATAATTCGATCCGCGGAATATTAATTTGTAAGTTTTTACTAATGTTCGCTTGCAACAGCTATGCTGCGTGCGTGCGGCGGCGAGGAAGACGTTCGTAGATTACAACGGGCAGTCGTGTTTTTTTTTTTTTTTTTTTTTTTTTTTTTTTTTTTTTTAACTCACAGAAGAGTGTATATATATATACATGTAAAGAAACTTTAGTAGAGAAGAAATTAAAATTATAAAATAATTCGATCCGCGGAATATTAATTTGTAAGTTTTTACTAATGTTCGCTTGCAACAGCTATGCTGCGTGCGTGCGGCGGCGAGGAAGACGTTCGTAGATTACAACGGGCAGTCGTGTTTTTTTTTTTTTTTTTTTTTTTTTTTTTTTTTTTTTAACTCACAGAAGAGTGTATATATATATACATGTAAAGAAACTTTAGTAGAGAAGAAATTAAAATTATAAAATAATTCGATCCGCGGAATATTAATTTGTAAGTTTTTACTAATGTTCGCTTGCAACAGCTATGCTGCGTGCGTGCGGCGGCGAGGAAGACGTTCGTAGATTACAACGGGCAGTCGTGTTTTTTTTTTTTTTTTTTTTTTTTTTTTTTTTTTTTTTAACTCACAGAAGAGTGTATATATATATACATGTAAAGAAACTTTAGTAGAGAAGAAATTAAAATTATAAAATAATTCGATCCGCGGAATATTAATTTGTAAGTTTTTACTAATGTTCGCTTGCAACAGCTATGCTGCGTGCGTGCGGCGGCGAGGAAGACGTTCGTAGATTACAACGGGCAGTCGTGTTTTTTTTTTTTTTTTTTTTTTTTTTTTTTTTTTTTTTAACTCACAGAAGAGTGTATATATATATACATGTAAAGAAACTTTAGTAGAGAAGAAATTAAAATTATAAAATAATTCGATCCGCGGAATATTAATTTGTAAGTTTTTACTAATGTTCGCTTGCAACAGCTATGCTGCGTGCGTGCGGCGGCGAGGAAGACGTTCGTAGATTACAACGGGCAGTCGTGTTTTTTTTTTTTTTTTTTTTTTTTTTTTTTTTTTTTTTAACTCACAGAAGAGTGTATATATATATACATGTAAAGAAACTTTAGTAGAGAAGAAATTAAAATTATAAAATAATTCGATCCGCGGAATATTAATTTGTAAGTTTTTACTAATGTTCGCTTGCAACAGCTATGCTGCGTGCGTGCGGCGGCGAGGAAGACGTTCGTAGATTACAACGGGCAGTCGTGTTTTTTTTTTTTTTTTTTTTTTTTTTTTTTTTTTTTTTAACTCACAGAAGAGTGTATATATATATACATGTAAAGAAACTTTAGTAGAGAAGAAATTAAAATTATAAAATAATTCGATCCGCGGAATATTAATTTGTAAGTTTTTACTAATGTTCGCTTGCAACAGCTATGCTGCGTGCGTGCGGCGGCGAGGAAGACGTTCGTAGATTACAACGGGCAGTCGTGTTTTTTTTTTTTTTTTTTTTTTTTTTTTTTTTTTTTTTAACTCACAGAAGAGTGTATATATATATACATGTAAAGAAACTTTAGTAGAGAAGAAATTAAAATTATAAAATAATTCGATCCGCGGAATATTAATTTGTAAGTTTTTACTAATGTTCGCTTGCAACAGCTATGCTGCGTGCGTGCGGCGGCGAGGAAGACGTTCGTAGATTACAACGGGCAGTCGTGTTTTTTTTTTTTTTTTTTTTTTTTTTTTTTTTTTTTTTAACTCACAGAAGAGTGTATATATATATACATGTAAAGAAACTTTAGTAGAGAAGAAATTAAAATTATAAAATAATTCGATCCGCGGAATATTAATTTGTAAGTTTTTACTAATGTTCGCTTGCAACAGCTATGCTGCGTGCGTGCGGCGGCGAGGAAGACGTTCGTAGATTACAACGGGCAGTCGTGTTTTTTTTTTTTTTTTTTTTTTTTTTTTTTTTTTTTTTAACTCACAGAAGAGTGTATATATATATACATGTAAAGAAACTTTAGTAGAGAAGAAATTAAAATTATAAAATAATTCGATCCGCGGAATATTAATTTGTAAGTTTTTACTAATGTTCGCTTGCACAGCTATGCTGCGTGCGTGCGGCGGCGAGGAAGACGTTCGTAGATTACAACGGGCAGTCGTGTTTTTTTTTTTTTTTTTTTTTTTTTTTTTTTTTTTTTTAACTCACAGAAGAGTGTATATATATATACATGTAAAGAAACTTTAGTAGAGAAGAAATTAAAATTATAAAATAATTCGATCCGCGGAATATTAATTTGTAAGTTTTTACTAATGTTCGCTTGCAACAGCTATGCTGCGTGCGTGCGGCGGCGAGGAAGACGTTCGTAGATTACAACGGGCTAGTCGTGTTTTTTTTTTTTTTTTTTTTTTTTTTTTTTTTTTTTTAACTCACAGAAGAGTGTATATATATATACATGTAAAGAAACTTTAGTAGAGAAGAAATTAAAATTATAAAATAATTCGATCCGCGGAATATTAATTTGTAAGTTTTTACTAATGTTCGCTTGCAACAGCTATGCTGCGTGCGTGCGGCGGCGAGGAAGACGTTCGTAGATTACAACGGGCAGTCGTGTTTTTTTTTTTTTTTTTTTTTTTTTTTTTTTTTTTTAACTCACAGAAGAGTGTATATATATATACATGTAAAGAAACTTTAGTAGAGAAGAAATTAAAATTATAAAATAATTCGATCCGCGGAATATTAATTTGTAAGTTTTTACTAATGTTCGCTTGCAACAGCTATGCTGCGTGCGTGCGGCGGCGAGGAAGACGTTCGTAGATTACAACGGGCAGTCGTGTTTTTTTTTTTTTTTTTTTTTTTTTTTTTTTTTTTTTTTAACTCACAGAAGAGTGTATATATATATACATGTAAAGAAACTTTAGTAGAGAAGAAATTAAAATTATAAAATAATTCGATCCGCGGAATATTAATTTGTTTTACTAATGTTCGCTTGCAACAGCTATGCTGCGTGCGTGCGGCGGCGAGGAAGACGTTCGTAGATTACAACGGGCAGTCGTGTTTTTTTTTTTTTTTTTTTTTTTTTTTTTTTTTTTTTTAACTCACAGAAGAGTGTATATATATATACATGTAAAGAAACTTTAGTAGAGAAGAAATTAAAATTATAAAATAATTCGATCCGCGGAATATTAATTTGTAAGTTTTTACTAATGTTCGCTTGCAACAGCTATGCTGCGTGCGTGCGGCGGCGAGGAAGACGTTCGTAGATTACAACGGGCAGTCGTGTTTTTTTTTTTTTTTTTTTTTTTTTTTTTTTTTTTTTTAACTCACAGAAGAGTGTATATATATATACATGTAAAGAAACTTTAGTAGAGAAGAAATTAAAATTATAAAATAATTCGATCCGCGGAATATTAATTTGTAAGTTTTTACTAATGTTCGCTTGCAACAGCTATGCTGCGTGCGTGCGGCGGCGAGGAAGACGTTCGTAGATTACAACGGGCAGTCGTGTTTTTTTTTTTTTTTTTTTTTTTTTTTTTTTTTTTTTTAACTCACAGAAGAGTGTATATATATATACATGTAAAGAAACTTTAGTAGAGAAGAAATTAAAATTATAAAATAATTCGATCCGCGGAATATTAATTTGTAAGTTTTTACTAATGTTCGCTTGCAACAGCTATGCTGCGTGCGTGCGGCGGCGAGGAAGACGTTCGTAGATTACAACGGGCAGTCGTGTTTTTTTTTTTTTTTTTTTTTTTTTTTTTTTTTTTTTAACTCACAGAAGAGTGTATATATATATACATGTAAAGAAACTTTAGTAGAGAAGAAATTAAAATTATAAAATAATTCGATCCGCGGAATATTAATTTGTAAGTTTTTACTAATGTTCGCTTGCAACAGCTATGCTGCGTGCGTGCGGCGGCGAGGAAGACGTTCGTAGATTACAACGGGCAGTCGTGTTTTTTTTTTTTTTTTTTTTTTTTTTTTTTTTTTTTTTAACTCACAGAAGAGTGTATATATATATACATGTAAAGAAACTTTAGTAGAGAAGAAATTAAAATTATAAAATAATTCGATCCGCGGAATATTAATTTGTAAGTTTTTACTAATGTTCGCTTGCAACAGCTATGCTGCGTGCGTGCGGCGGCGAGGAAGACGTTCGTAGATTACAACGGGCAGTCGTGTTTTTTTTTTTTTTTTTTTTTTTTTTTTTTTTTTTTTAACTCACAGAAGAGTGTATATATATATACATGTAAAGAAACTTTAGTAGAGAAGAAATTAAAATTATAAAATAATTCGATCCGCGGAATATTAATTTGTAAGTTTTTACTAATGTTCGCTTGCAACAGCTATGCTGCGTGCGTGCGGCGGCGAGGAAGACGTTCGTAGATTACAACGGGCAGTCGTGTTTTTTTTTTTTTTTTTTTTTTTTTTTTTTTTTTTTTTTAACTCACAGAAGAGTGTATATATATATACATGTAAAGAAACTTTAGTAGAGAAGAAATTAAAATTATAAAATAATTCGATCCGCGGAATATTAATTTGTAAGTTTTTACTAATGTTCGCTTGCAACAGCTATGCTGCGTGCGTGCGGCGGCGAGGAAGACGTTCGTAGATTACAACGGGCAGTCGTGTTTTTTTTTTTTTTTTTTTTTTTTTTTTTTTTTTTTTAACTCACAGAAGAGTGTATATATATATACATGTAAAGAAACTTTAGTAGAGAAGAAATTAAAATTATAAAATAATTCGATCCGCGGAATATTAATTTGTAAGTTTTTACTAATGTTCGCTTGCAACAGCTATGCTGCGTGCGTGCGGCGGCGAGGAAGACGTTCGTAGATTACAACGGGCAGTCGTGTTTTTTTTTTTTTTTTTTTTTTTTTTTTTTTTTTTTTTTAACTCACAGAAGAGTGTATATATATATACATGTAAAGAAACTTTAGTAGAGAAGAAATTAAAATTATAAAATAATTCGATCCGCGGAATATTAATTTGTAAGTTTTTACTAATGTTCGCTTGCAACAGCTATGCTGCGTGCGTGCGGCGGCGAGGAAGACGTTCGTAGATTACAACGGGCAGTCGTGTTTTTTTTTTTTTTTTTTTTTTTTTTTTTTTTTTTTTTAACTCACAGAAGAGTGTATATATATATACATGTAAAGAAACTTTAGTAGAGAAGAAATTAAAATTATAAAATAATTCGATCCGCGGAATATTAATTTGTAAGTTTTTACTAATGTTCGCTTGCAACAGCTATGCTGCGTGCGTGCGGCGGCGAGGAAGACGTTCGTAGATTACAACGGGCAGTCGTGTTTTTTTTTTTTTTTTTTTTTTTTTTTTTTTTTTTTTTTAACTCACAGAAGAGTGTATATATATATACATGTAAAGAAACTTTAGTAGAGAAGAAATTAAAATTATAAAATAATTCGATCCGCGGAATATTAATTTGTAAGTTTTTACTAATGTTCGCTTGCAACAGCTATGCTGCGTGCGTGCGGCGGCGAGGAAGACGTTCGTAGATTACAACGGGCAGTCGTGTTTTTTTTTTTTTTTTTTTTTTTTTTTTTTTTTTTTTTTAACTCACAGAAGAGTGTATATATATATACATGTAAAGAAACTTTAGTAGAGAAGAAATTAAAATTATAAAATAATTCGATCCGCGGAATATTAATTTGTAAGTTTTTACTAATGTTCGCTTGCAACAGCTATGCTGCGTGCGTGCGGCGGCGAGGAAGACGTTCGTAGATTACAACGGGCAGTCGTGTTTTTTTTTTTTTTTTTTTTTTTTTTTTTTTTTTTTTTTAACTCACAGAAGAGTGTATATATATATACATGTAAAGAAACTTTAGTAGAGAAGAAATTAAAAAGAAATTAAAATTATAAAATAATTCGATCCGCGGAATATTAATTTGTAAGTTTTTACTAATGTTCGCTTGCAACAGCTATGCTGCGTGCGTGCGGCGGCGAGGAAGACGTTCGTAGATTACAACGGGCAGTCGTGTTTTTTTTTTTTTTTTTTTTTTTTTTTTTTTTTTTTTTAACTCACAGAAGAGTGTATATATATATACATGTAAAGAAACTTTAGTAGAGAAGAAATTAAAATTATAAAATAATTCGATCCGCGGAATATTAATTTGTAAGTTTTTACTAATGTTCGCTTGCAACAGCTATGCTGCGTGCGTGCGGCGGCGAGGAAGACGTTCGTAGATTACAACGGGCAGTCGTGTTTTTTTTTTTTTTTTTTTTTTTTTTTTTTTTTTTTTAACTCACAGAAGAGTGTATATATATATACATGTAAAGAAACTTTAGTAGAGAAGAAATTAAAATTATAAAATAATTCGATCCGCGGAATATTAATTTGTAAGTTTTTACTAATGTTCGCTTGCAACAGCTATGCTGCGTGCGTGCGGCGGCGAGGAAGACGTTCGTAGATTACAACGGGCAGTCGTGTTTTTTTTTTTTTTTTTTTTTTTTTTTTTTTTTTTTTTAACTCACAGAAGAGTGTATATATATATACATGTAAAGAAACTTTAGTAGAGAAGAAATTAAAATTATAAAATAATTCGATCCGCGGAATATTAATTTGTAAGTTTTTACTAATGTTCGCTTGCAACAGCTATGCTGCGTGCGTGCGGCGGCGAGGAAGACGTTCGTAGATTACAACGGGCAGTCGTGTTTTTTTTTTTTTTTTTTTTTTTTTTTTTTTTTTTTTTAACTCACAGAAGAGTGTATATATATATACATGTAAAGAAACTTTAGTAGAGAAGAAATTAAAATTATAAAATAATTCGATCCGCGGAATATTAATTTGTAAGTTTTTACTAATGTTCGCTTGCAACAGCTATGCTGCGTGCGTGCGGCGGCGAGGAAGACGTTCGTAGATTACAACGGGCAGTCGTGTTTTTTTTTTTTTTTTTTTTTTTTTTTTTTTTTTTTTTAACTCACAGAAGAGTGTATATATATATACATGTAAAGAAACTTTAGTAGAGAAGAAATTAAAATTATAAAATAATTCGATCCGCGGAATATTAATTTGTAAGTTTTTACTAATGTTCGCTTGCAACAGCTATGCTGCGTGCGTGCGGCGGCGAGGAAGACGTTCGTAGATTACAACGGGCAGTCGTGTTTTTTTTTTTTTTTTTTTTTTTTTTTTTTTTTTTTTTAACTCACAGAAGAGTGTATATATATACATGTAAAGAAACTTTAGTAGAGAAGAAATTAAAATTATAAAATAATTCGATCCGCGGAATATTAATTTGTAAGTTTTTACTAATGTTCGCTTGCAACAGCTATGCTGCGTGCGTGCGGCGGCGAGGAAGACGTTCGTAGATTACAACGGGCAGTCGTGTTTTTTTTTTTTTTTTTTTTTTTTTTTTTTTTTTTTTTAACTCACAGAAGAGTGTATATATATATACATGTAAAGAAACTTTAGTAGAGAAGAAATTAAAATTATAAAATAATTCGATCCGCGGAATATTAATTTGTAAGTTTTTACTAATGTTCGCTTGCAACAGCTATGCTGCGTGCGTGCGGCGGCGAGGAAGACGTTCGTAGATTACAACGGGCAGTCGTGTTTTTTTTTTTTTTTTTTTTTTTTTTTTTTTTTTTTTTAACTCACAGAAGAGTGTATATATATATACATGTAAAGAAACTTTAGTAGAGAAGAAATTAAAATTATAAAATAATTCGATCCGCGGAATATTAATTTGTAAGTTTTTACTAATGTTCGCTTGCAACAGCTATGCTGCGTGCGTGCGGCGGCGAGGAAGACGTTCGTAGATTACAACGGGCAGTCGTGTTTTTTTTTTTTTTTTTTTTTTTTTTTTTTTTTTTTTTAACTCACAGAAGAGTGTATATATATATACATGTAAAGAAACTTTAGTAGAGAAGAAATTAAAATTATAAAATAATTCGATCCGCGGAATATTAATTTGTAAGTTTTTACTAATGTTCGCTTGCAACAGCTATGCTGCGTGCGTGCGGCGGCGAGGAAGACGTTCGTAGATTACAACGGGCAGTCGTGTTTTTTTTTTTTTTTTTTTTTTTTTTTTTTTTTTTTTTAACTCACAGAAGAGTGTATATATATATACATGTAAAGAAACTTTAGTAGAGAAGAAATTAAAATTATAAAATAATTCGATCCGCGGAATATTAATTTGTAAGTTTTTACTAATGTTCGCTTGCAACAGCTATGCTGCGTGCGTGCGGCGGCGAGGAAGACGTTCGTAGATTACAACGGGCAGTCGTGTTTTTTTTTTTTTTTTTTTTTTTTTTTTTTTTTTTTTAACTCACAGAAGAGTGTATATATATATACATGTAAAGAAACTTTAGTAGAGAAGAAATTAAAATTATAAAATAATTCGATCCGCGGAATATTAATTTGTAAGTTTTTACTAATGTTCGCTTGCAACAGCTATGCTGCGTGCGTGCGGCGGCGAGGAAGACGTTCGTAGATTACAACGGGCAGTCGTGTTTTTTTTTTTTTTTTTTTTTTTTTTTTTTTTTTTTTTAACTCACAGAAGAGTGTATATATATATACATGTAAAGAAACTTTAGTAGAGAAGAAATTAAAATTATAAAATAATTCGATCCGCGGAATATTAATTTGTAAGTTTTTACTAATGTTCGCTTGCAACAGCTATGCTGCGTGCGTGCGGCGGCGAGGAAGACGTTCGTAGATTACAACGGGCAGTCGTGTTTTTTTTTTTTTTTTTTTTTTTTTTTTTTTTTTTTTTAACTCACAGAAGAGTGTATATATATATACATGTAAAGAAACTTTAGTAGAGAAGAAATTAAAATTATAAAATAATTCGATCCGCGGAATATTAATTTGTAAGTTTTTACTAATGTTCGCTTGCAACAGCTATGCTGCGTGCGTGCGGCGGCGAGGAAGACGTTCGTAGATTACAACGGGCAGTCGTGTTTTTTTTTTTTTTTTTTTTTTTTTTTTTTTTTTTTTTAACTCACAGAAGAGTGTATATATATATACATGTAAAGAAACTTTAGTAGAGAAGAAATTAAAATTATAAAATAATTCGATCCGCGGAATATTAATTTGTAAGTTTTTACTAATGTTCGCTTGCAACAGCTATGCTGCGTGCGTGCGGCGGCGAGGAAGACGTTCGTAGATTACAACGGGCAGTCGTGTTTTTTTTTTTTTTTTTTTTTTTTTTTTTTTTTTTTTTAACTCACAGAAGAGTGTATATATATATACATGTAAAGAAACTTTAGTAGAGAAGAAATTAAAATTATAAAATAATTCGATCCGCGGAATATTAATTTGTAAGTTTTTACTAATGTTCGCTTGCAACAGCTATGCTGCGTGCGTGCGGCGGCGAGGAAGACGTTCGTAGATTACAACGGGCAGTCGTGTTTTTTTTTTTTTTTTTTTTTTTTTTTTTTTTTTTTTTAACTCACAGAAGAGTGTATATATATATACATGTAAAGAAACTTTAGTAGAGAAGAAATTAAAATTATAAAATAATTCGATCCGCGGAATATTAATTTGTAAGTTTTTACTAATGTTCGCTTGCAACAGCTATGCTGCGTGCGTGCGGCGGCGAGGAAGACGTTCGTAGATTACAACGGGCAGTCGTGTTTTTTTTTTTTTTTTTTTTTTTTTTTTTTTTTTTTTCACACAGAAGAGTGTATATATATATACATGTAAAGAAACTTTAGTAGAGAAGAAATTAAAATTATAAAATAATTCGATCCGCGGAATATTAATTTGTAAGTTTTTACTAATGTTCGCTTGCAACAGCTATGCTGCGTGCGTGCGGCGGCGAGGAAGACGTTCGTAGATTACAACGGGCAGTCGTGTTTTTTTTTTTTTTTTTTTTTTTTTTTTTTTTTTTTTTAACTCACAGAAGAGTGTATATATATATACATGTAAAGAAACTTTAGTAGAGAAGAAATTAAAATTATAAAATAATTCGATCCGCGGAATATTAATTTGTAAGTTTTTACTAATGTTCGCTTGCAACAGCTATGCTGCGTGCGTGCGGCGGCGAGGAAGACGTTCGTAGATTACAACGGGCAGTCGTGTTTTTTTTTTTTTTTTTTTTTTTTTTTTTTTTTTTTTTAACTCACAGAAGAGTGTATATATATATACATGTAAAGAAACTTTAGTAGAGAAGAAATTAAAATTATAAAATAATTCGATCCGCGGAATATTAATTTGTAAGTTTTTACTAATGTTCGCTTGCAACAGCTATGCTGCGTGCGTGCGGCGGCGAGGAAGACGTTCGTAGATTACAACGGGCAGTCGTGTTTTTTTTTTTTTTTTTTTTTTTTTTTTTTTTTTTTTTAACTCACAGAAGAGTGTATATATATATACATGTAAAGAAACTTTAGTAGAGAAGAAATTAAAATTATAAAATAATTCGATCCGCGGAATATTAATTTGTAAGTTTTTACTAATGTTCGCTTGCAACAGCTATGCTGCGTGCGTGCGGCGGCGAGGAAGACGTTCGTAGATTACAACGGGCAGTCGTGTTTTTTTTTTTTTTTTTTTTTTTTTTTTTTTTTTTTTTAACTCACAGAAGAGTGTATATATATATACATGTAAAGAAACTTTAGTAGAGAAGAAATTAAAATTATAAAATAATTCGATCCGCGGAATATTAATTTGTAAGTTTTTACTAATGTTCGCTTGCAACAGCTATGCTGCGTGCGTGCGGCGGCGAGGAAGACGTTCGTAGATTACAACGGGCAGTCGTGTTTTTTTTTTTTTTTTTTTTTTTTTTTTTTTTTTTTTTAACTCACAGAAGAGTGTATATATATATACATGTAAAGAAACTTTAGTAGAGAAGAAATTAAAATTATAAAATAATTCGATCCGCGGAATATTAATTTGTAAGTTTTTACTAATGTTCGCTTGCAACAGCTATGCTGCGTGCGTGCGGCGGCGAGGAAGACGTTCGTAGATTACAACGGGCAGTCGTGTTTTTTTTTTTTTTTTTTTTTTTTTTTTTTTTTTTTTAACTCACAGAAGAGTGTATATATATATACATGTAAAGAAACTTTAGTAGAGAAGAAATTAAAATTATAAAATAATTCGATCCGCGGAATATTAATTTGTAAGTTTTTACTAATGTTCGCTTGCAACAGCTATGCTGCGTGCGTGCGGCGGCGAGGAAGACGTTCGTAGATTACAACGGGCAGTCGTGTTTTTTTTTTTTTTTTTTTTTTTTTTTTTTTTTTTTTTAACTCACAGAAGAGTGTATATATATATACATGTAAAGAAACTTTAGTAGAGAAGAAATTAAAATTATAAAATAATTCGATCCGCGGAATATTAATTTGTAAGTTTTTACTAATGTTCGCTTGCAACAGCTATGCTGCGTGCGTGCGGCGGCGAGGAAGACGTTCGTAGATTACAACGGGCAGTCGTGTTTTTTTTTTTTTTTTTTTTTTTTTTTTTTTTTTTTTTAACTCACAGAAGAGTGTATATATATATACATGTAAAGAAACTTTAGTAGAGAAGAAATTAAAATTATAAAATAATTCGATCCGCGGAATATTAATTTGTAAGTTTTTACTAATGTTCGCTTGCAACAGCTATGCTGCGTGCGTGCGGCGGCGAGGAAGACGTTCGTAGATTACAACGGGCAGTCGTGTTTTTTTTTTTTTTTTTTTTTTTTTTTTTTTTTTTTTTAACTCACAGAAGAGTGTATATATATATACATGTAAAGAAACTTTAGTAGAGAAGAAATTAAAATTATAAAATAATTCGATCCGCGGAATATTAATTTGTAAGTTTTTACTAATGTTCGCTTGCAACAGCTATGCTGCGTGCGTGCGGCGGCGAGGAAGACGTTCGTAGATTACAACGGGCAGTCGTGTTTTTTTTTTTTTTTTTTTTTTTTTTTTTTTTTTTTTTAACTCACAGAAGAGTGTATATATATATACATGTAAAGAAACTTTAGTAGAGAAGAAATTAAAATTATAAAATAATTCGATCCGCGGAATATTAATTTGTAAGTTTTTACTAATGTTCGCTTGCAACAGCTATGCTGCGTGCGTGCGGCGGCGAGGAAGACGTTCGTAGATTACAACGGGCAGTCGTGTTTTTTTTTTTTTTTTTTTTTTTTTTTTTTTTTTTTTAACTCACAGAAGAGTGTATATATATATACATGTAAAGAAACTTTAGTAGAGAAGAAATTAAAATTATAAAATAATTCGATCCGCGGAATATTAATTTGTAAGTTTTTACTAATGTTCGCTTGCAACAGCTATGCTGCGTGCGTGCGGCGGCGAGGAAGACGTTCGTAGATTACAACGGGCAGTCGTGTTTTTTTTTTTTTTTTTTTTTTTTTTTTTTTTTTTTTTAACTCACAGAAGAGTGTATATATATATACATGTAAAGAAACTTTAGTAGAGAAGAAATTAAAATTATAAAATAATTCGATCCGCGGAATATTAATTTGTAAGTTTTTACTAATGTTCGCTTGCAACAGCTATGCTGCGTGCGTGCGGCGGCGAGGAAGACGTTCGTAGATTACAACGGGCAGTCGTGTTTTTTTTTTTTTTTTTTTTTTTTTTTTTTTTTTTTTTAACTCACAGAAGAGTGTATATATATATACATGTAAAGAAACTTTAGTAGAGAAGAAATTAAAATTATAAAATAATTCGATCCGCGGAATATTAATTTGTAAGTTTTTACTAATGTTCGCTTGCAACAGCTATGCTGCGTGCGTGCGGCGGCGAGGAAGACGTTCGTAGATTACAACGGGCAGTCGTGTTTTTTTTTTTTTTTTTTTTTTTTTTTTTTTTTTTTTTAACTCACAGAAGAGTGTATATATATATACATGTAAAGAAACTTTAGTAGAGAAGAAATTAAAATTATAAAATAATTCGATCCGCGGAATATTAATTTGTAAGTTTTTACTAATGTTCGCTTGCAACAGCTATGCTGCGTGCGTGCGGCGGCGAGGAAGACGTTCGTAGATTACAACGGGCAGTCGTGTTTTTTTTTTTTTTTTTTTTTTTTTTTTTTTTTTTTTTAACTCACAGAAGAGTGTATATATATATACATGTAAAGAAACTTTAGTAGAGAAGAAATTAAAATTATAAAATAATTCGATCCGCGGAATATTAATTTGTAAGTTTTTACTAATGTTCGCTTGCAACAGCTATGCTGCGTGCGTGCGGCGGCGAGGAAGACGTTCGTAGATTACAACGGGCAGTCGTGTTTTTTTTTTTTTTTTTTTTTTTTTTTTTTTTTTTTTTAACTCACAGAAGAGTGTATATATATATACATGTAAAGAAACTTTAGTAGAGAAGAAATTAAAATTATAAAATAATTCGATCCGCGGAATATTAATTTGTAAGTTTTTACTAATGTTCGCTTGCAACAGCTATGCTGCGTGCGTGCGGCGGCGAGGAAGACGTTCGTAGATTACAACGGGCAGTCGTGTTTTTTTTTTTTTTTTTTTTTTTTTTTTTTTTTTTTTTAACTCACAGAAGAGTGTATATATATATACATGTAAAGAAACTTTAGTAGAGAAGAAATTAAAATTATAAAATAATTCGATCCGCGGAATATTAATTTGTAAGTTTTTACTAATGTTCGCTTGCAACAGCTATGCTGCGTGCGTGCGGCGGCGAGGAAGACGTTCGTAGATTACAACGGGCAGTCGTGTTTTTTTTTTTTTTTTTTTTTTTTTTTTTTTTTTTTTTAACTCACAGAAGAGTGTATATATATATACATGTAAAGAAACTTTAGTAGAGAAGAAATTAAAATTATAAAATAATTCGATCCGCGGAATATTAATTTGTAAGTTTTTACTAATGTTCGCTTGCAACAGCTATGCTGCGTGCGTGCGGCGGCGAGGAAGACGTTCGTAGATTACAACGGGCAGTCGTGTTTTTTTTTTTTTTTTTTTTTTTTTTTTTTTTTTTTTTAACTCACAGAAGAGTGTATATATATATACATGTAAAGAAACTTTAGTAGAGAAGAAATTAAAATTATAAAATAATTCGATCCGCGGAATATTAATTTGTAAGTTTTTACTAATGTTCGCTTGCAACAGCTATGCTGCGTGCGTGCGGCGGCGAGGAAGACGTTCGTAGATTACAACGGGCAGTCGTGTTTTTTTTTTTTTTTTTTTTTTTTTTTTTTTTTTTTTTAACTCACAGAAGAGTGTATATATATATACATGTAAAGAAACTTTAGTAGAGAAGAAATTAAAATTATAAAATAATTCGATCCGCGGAATATTAATTTGTAAGTTTTTACTAATGTTCGCTTGCAACAGCTATGCTGCGTGCGTGCGGCGGCGAGGAAGACGTTCGTAGATTACAACGGGCAGTCGTGTTTTTTTTTTTTTTTTTTTTTTTTTTTTTTTTTTTTTTAACTCACAGAAGAGTGTATATATATATACATGTAAAGAAACTTTAGTAGAGAAGAAATTAAAATTATAAAATAATTCGATCCGCGGAATATTAATTTGTAAGTTTTTACTAATGTTCGCTTGCAACAGCTATGCTGCGTGCGTGCGGCGGCGAGGAAGACGTTCGTAGATTACAACGGGCAGTCGTGTTTTTTTTTTTTTTTTTTTTTTTTTTTTTTTTTTTTTTAACTCACAGAAGAGTGTATATATATATACATGTAAAGAAACTTTAGTAGAGAAGAAATTAAAATTATAAAATAATTCGATCCGCGGAATATTAATTTGTAAGTTTTTACTAATGTTCGCTTGCAACAGCTATGCTGCGTGCGTGCGGCGGCGAGGAAGACGTTCGTAGATTACAACGGGCAGTCGTGTTTTTTTTTTTTTTTTTTTTTTTTTTTTTTTTTTTTTTAACTCACAGAAGAGTGTATATATATATACATGTAAAGAAACTTTAGTAGAGAAGAAATTAAAATTATAAAATAATTCGATCCGCGGAATATTAATTTGTAAGTTTTTACTAATGTTCGCTTGCAACAGCTATGCTGCGTGCGTGCGGCGGCGAGGAAGACGTTCGTAGATTACAACGGGCAGTCGTGTTTTTTTTTTTTTTTTTTTTTTTTTTTTTTTTTTTTTTAACTCACAGAAGAGTGTATATATATATACATGTAAAGAAACTTTAGTAGAGAAGAAATTAAAATTATAAAATAATTCGATCCGCGGAATATTAATTTGTAAGTTTTTACTAATGTTCGCTTGCAACAGCTATGCTGCGTGCGTGCGGCGGCGAGGAAGACGTTCGTAGATTACAACGGGCAGTCGTGTTTTTTTTTTTTTTTTTTTTTTTTTTTTTTTTTTTTTTAACTCACAGAAGAGTGTATATATATATACATGTAAAGAAACTTTAGTAGAGAAGAAATTAAAATTATAAAATAATTCGATCCGCGGAATATTAATTTGTAAGTTTTTACTAATGTTCGCTTGCAACAGCTATGCTGCGTGCGTGCGGCGGCGAGGAAGACGTTCGTAGATTACAACGGGCAGTCGTGTTTTTTTTTTTTTTTTTTTTTTTTTTTTTTTTTTTTTTAACTCACAGAAGAGTGTATATATATATACATGTAAAGAAACTTTAGTAGAGAAGAAATTAAAATTATAAAATAATTCGATCCGCGGAATATTAATTTGTAAGTTTTTACTAATGTTCGCTTGCAACAGCTATGCTGCGTGCGTGCGGCGGCGAGGAAGACGTTCGTAGATTACAACGGGCAGTCGTGTTTTTTTTTTTTTTTTTTTTTTTTTTTTTTTTTTTTTTAACTCACAGAAGAGTGTATATATATATACATGTAAAGAAACTTTAGTAGAGAAGAAATTAAAATTATAAAATAATTCGATCCGCGGAATATTAATTTGTAAGTTTTTACTAATGTTCGCTTGCAACAGCTATGCTGCGTGCGTGCGGCGGCGAGGAAGACGTTCGTAGATTACAACGGGCAGTCGTGTTTTTTTTTTTTTTTTTTTTTTTTTTTTTTTTTTTTTTAACTCACAGAAGAGTGTATATATATATACATGTAAAGAAACTTTAGTAGAGAAGAAATTAAAATTATAAAATAATTCGATCCGCGGAATATTAATTTGTAAGTTTTTACTAATGTTCGCTTGCAACAGCTATGCTGCGTGCGTGCGGCGGCGAGGAAGACGTTCGTAGATTACAACGGGCAGTCGTGTTTTTTTTTTTTTTTTTTTTTTTTTTTTTTTTTTTTTTAACTCACAGAAGAGTGTATATATATATACATGTAAAGAAACTTTAGTAGAGAAGAAATTAAAATTATAAAATAATTCGATCCGCGGAATATTAATTTGTAAGTTTTTACTAATGTTCGCTTGCAACAGCTATGCTGCGTGCGTGCGGCGGCGAGGAAGACGTTCGTAGATTACAACGGGCAGTCGTGTTTTTTTTTTTTTTTTTTTTTTTTTTTTTTTTTTTTTTAACTCACAGAAGAGTGTATATATATATACATGTAAAGAAACTTTAGTAGAGAAGAAATTAAAATTATAAAATAATTCGATCCGCGGAATATTAATTTGTAAGTTTTTACTAATGTTCGCTTGCAACAGCTATGCTGCGTGCGTGCGGCGGCGAGGAAGACGTTCGTAGATTACAACGGGCAGTCGTGTTTTTTTTTTTTTTTTTTTTTTTTTTTTTTTTTTTTTTAACTCACAGAAGAGTGTATATATATATACATGTAAAGAAACTTTAGTAGAGAAGAAATTAAAATTATAAAATAATTCGATCCGCGGAATATTAATTTGTAAGTTTTTACTAATGTTCGCTTGCAACAGCTATGCTGCGTGCGTGCGGCGGCGAGGAAGACGTTCGTAGATTACAACGGGCAGTCGTGTTTTTTTTTTTTTTTTTTTTTTTTTTTTTTTTTTTTTAACTCACAGAAGAGTGTATATATATATACATGTAAAGAAACTTTAGTAGAGAAGAAATTAAAATTATAAAATAATTCGATCCGCGGAATATTAATTTGTAAGTTTTTACTAATGTTCGCTTGCAACAGCTATGCTGCGTGCGTGCGGCGGCGAGGAAGACGTTCGTAGATTACAACGGGCAGTCGTGTTTTTTTTTTTTTTTTTTTTTTTTTTTTTTTTTTTTTTAACTCACAGAAGAGTGTATATATATATACATGTAAAGAAACTTTAGTAGAGAAGAAATTAAAATTATAAAATAATTCGATCCGCGGAATATTAATTTGTAAGTTTTTACTAATGTTCGCTTGCAACAGCTATGCTGCGTGCGTGCGGCGGCGAGGAAGACGTTCGTAGATTACAACGGGCAGTCGTGTTTTTTTTTTTTTTTTTTTTTTTTTTTTTTTTTTTTTAACTCACAGAAGAGTGTATATATATATACATGTAAAGAAACTTTAGTAGAGAAGAAATTAAAATTATAAAATAATTCGATCCGCGGAATATTAATTTGTAAGTTTTTACTAATGTTCGCTTGCAACAGCTATGCTGCGTGCGTGCGGCGGCGAGGAAGACGTTCGTAGATTACAACGGGCAGTCGTGTTTTTTTTTTTTTTTTTTTTTTTTTTTTTTTTTTTTTTAACTCACAGAAGAGTGTATATATATATACATGTAAAGAAACTTTAGTAGAGAAGAAATTAAAATTATAAAATAATTCGATCCGCGGAATATTAATTTGTAAGTTTTTACTAATGTTCGCTTGCAACAGCTATGCTGCGTGCGTGCGGCGGCGAGGAAGACGTTCGTAGATTACAACGGGCAGTCGTGTTTTTTTTTTTTTTTTTTTTTTTTTTTTTTTTTTTTTTAACTCACAGAAGAGTGTATATATATATACATGTAAAGAAACTTTAGTAGAGAAGAAATTAAAATTATAAAATAATTCGATCCGCGGAATATTAATTTGTAAGTTTTTACTAATGTTCGCTTGCAACAGCTATGCTGCGTGCGTGCGGCGGCGAGGAAGACGTTCGTAGATTACAACGGGCAGTCGTGTTTTTTTTTTTTTTTTTTTTTTTTTTTTTTTTTTTTTAACTCACAGAAGAGTGTATATATATATACATGTAAAGAAACTTTAGTAGAGAAGAAATTAAAATTATAAAATAATTCGATCCGCGGAATATTAATTTGTAAGTTTTTACTAATGTTCGCTTGCAACAGCTATGCTGCGTGCGTGCGGCGGCGAGGAAGACGTTCGTAGATTACAACGGGCAGTCGTGTTTTTTTTTTTTTTTTTTTTTTTTTTTTTTTTTTTTTTAACTCACAGAAGAGTGTATATATATATACATGTAAAGAAACTTTAGTAGAGAAGAAATTAAAATTATAAAATAATTCGATCCGCGGAATATTAATTTGTAAGTTTTTACTAATGTTCGCTTGCAACAGCTATGCTGCGTGCGTGCGGCGGCGAGGAAGACGTTCGTAGATTACAACGGGCAGTCGTGTTTTTTTTTTTTTTTTTTTTTTTTTTTTTTTTTTTTTAACTCACAGAAGAGTGTATATATATATACATGTAAAGAAACTTTAGTAGAGAAGAAATTAAAATTATAAAATAATTCGATCCGCGGAATATTAATTTGTAAGTTTTTACTAATGTTCGCTTGCAACAGCTATGCTGCGTGCGTGCGGCGGCGAGGAAGACGTTCGTAGATTACAACGGGCAGTCGTGTTTTTTTTTTTTTTTTTTTTTTTTTTTTTTTTTTTTTAACTCACAGAAGAGTGTATATATATATACATGTAAAGAAACTTTAGTAGAGAAGAAATTAAAATTATAAAATAATTCGATCCGCGGAATATTAATTTGTAAGTTTTTACTAATGTTCGCTTGCAACAGCTATGCTGCGTGCGTGCGGCGGCGAGGAAGACGTTCGTAGATTACAACGGGCAGTCGTGTTTTTTTTTTTTTTTTTTTTTTTTTTTTTTTTTTTTTTAACTCACAGAAGAGTGTATATATATATACATGTAAAGAAACTTTAGTAGAGAAGAAATTAAAATTATAAAATAATTCGATCCGCGGAATATTAATTTGTAAGTTTTTACTAATGTTCGCTTGCAACAGCTATGCTGCGTGCGTGCGGCGGCGAGGAAGACGTTCGTAGATTACAACGGGCAGTCGTGTTTTTTTTTTTTTTTTTTTTTTTTTTTTTTTTTTTTTAACTCACAGAAGAGTGTATATATATATACATGTAAAGAAACTTTAGTAGAGAAGAAATTAAAATTATAAAATAATTCGATCCGCGGAATATTAATTTGTAAGTTTTTACTAATGTTCGCTTGCAACAGCTATGCTGCGTGCGTGCGGCGGCGAGGAAGACGTTCGTAGATTACAACGGGCAGTCGTGTTTTTTTTTTTTTTTTTTTTTTTTTTTTTTTTTTTTTAACTCACAGAAGAGTGTATATATATATACATGTAAAGAAACTTTAGTAGAGAAGAAATTAAAATTATAAAATAATTCGATCCGCGGAATATTAATTTGTAAGTTTTTACTAATGTTCGCTTGCAACAGCTATGCTGCGTGCGTGCGGCGGCGAGGAAGACGTTCGTAGATTACAACGGGCAGTCGTGTTTTTTTTTTTTTTTTTTTTTTTTTTTTTTTTTTTTTAACTCACAGAAGAGTGTATATATATATACATGTAAAGAAACTTTAGTAGAGAAGAAATTAAAATTATAAAATAATTCGATCCGCGGAATATTAATTTGTAAGTTTTTACTAATGTTCGCTTGCAACAGCTATGCTGCGTGCGTGCGGCGGCGAGGAAGACGTTCGTAGATTACAACGGGCAGTCGTGTTTTTTTTTTTTTTTTTTTTTTTTTTTTTTTTTTTTTAACTCACAGAAGAGTGTATATATATATACATGTAAAGAAACTTTAGTAGAGAAGAAATTAAAATTATAAAATAATTCGATCCGCGGAATATTAATTTGTAAGTTTTTACTAATGTTCGCTTGCAACAGCTATGCTGCGTGCGTGCGGCGGCGAGGAAGACGTTCGTAGATTACAACGGGCAGTCGTGTTTTTTTTTTTTTTTTTTTTTTTTTTTTTTTTTTTTAACTCACAGAAGAGTGTATATATATATACATGTAAAGAAACTTTAGTAGAGAAGAAATTAAAATTATAAAATAATTCGATCCGCGGAATATTAATTTGTAAGTTTTTACTAATGTTCGCTTGCAACAGCTATGCTGCGTGCGTGCGGCGGCGAGGAAGACGTTCGTAGATTACAACGGGCAGTCGTGTTTTTTTTTTTTTTTTTTTTTTTTTTTTTTTTTTTTTAACTCACAGAAGAGTGTATATATATATACATGTAAAGAAACTTTAGTAGAGAAGAAATTAAAATTATAAAATAATTCGATCCGCGGAATATTAATTTGTAAGTTTTTACTAATGTTCGCTTGCAACAGCTATGCTGCGTGCGTGCGGCGGCGAGGAAGACGTTCGTAGATTACAACGGGCAGTCGTGTTTTTTTTTTTTTTTTTTTTTTTTTTTTTTTTTTTTTAACTCACAGAAGAGTGTATATATATATACATGTAAAGAAACTTTAGTAGAGAAGAAATTAAAATTATAAAATAATTCGATCCGCGGAATATTAATTTGTAAGTTTTTACTAATGTTCGCTTGCAACAGCTATGCTGCGTGCGTGCGGCGGCGAGGAAGACGTTCGTAGATTACAACGGGCAGTCGTGTTTTTTTTTTTTTTTTTTTTTTTTTTTTTTTTTTTTTTAACTCACAGAAGAGTGTATATATATATACATGTAAAGAAACTTTAGTAGAGAAGAAATTAAAATTATAAAATAATTCGATCCGCGGAATATTAATTTGTAAGTTTTTACTAATGTTCGCTTGCAACAGCTATGCTGCGTGCGTGCGGCGGCGAGGAAGACGTTCGTAGATTACAACGGGCAGTCGTGTTTTTTTTTTTTTTTTTTTTTTTTTTTTTTTTTTTTTTAACTCACAGAAGAGTGTATATATATATACATGTAAAGAAACTTTAGTAGAGAAGAAATTAAAATTATAAAATAATTCGATCCGCGGAATATTAATTTGTAAGTTTTTACTAATGTTCGCTTGCAACAGCTATGCTGCGTGCGTGCGGCGGCGAGGAAGACGTTCGTAGATTACAACGGGCAGTCGTGTTTTTTTTTTTTTTTTTTTTTTTTTTTTTTTTTTTTTTAACTCACAGAAGAGTGTATATATATATACATGTAAAGAAACTTTAGTAGAGAAGAAATTAAAATTATAAAATAATTCGATCCGCGGAATATTAATTTGTAAGTTTTTACTAATGTTCGCTTGCAACAGCTATGCTGCGTGCGTGCGGCGGCGAGGAAGACGTTCGTAGATTACAACGGGCAGTCGTGTTTTTTTTTTTTTTTTTTTTTTTTTTTTTTTTTTTTTTAACTCACAGAAGAGTGTATATATATATACATGTAAAGAAACTTTAGTAGAGAAGAAATTAAAATTATAAAATAATTCGATCCGCGGAATATTAATTTGTAAGTTTTTACTAATGTTCGCTTGCAACAGCTATGCTGCGTGCGTGCGGCGGCGAGGAAGACGTTCGTAGATTACAACGGGCAGTCGTGTTTTTTTTTTTTTTTTTTTTTTTTTTTTTTTTTTTTTAACTCACAGAAGAGTGTATATATATATACATGTAAAGAAACTTTAGTAGAGAAGAAATTAAAATTATAAAATAATTCGATCCGCGGAATATTAATTTGTAAGTTTTTACTAATGTTCGCTTGCAACAGCTATGCTGCGTGCGTGCGGCGGCGAGGAAGACGTTCGTAGATTACAACGGGCAGTCGTGTTTTTTTTTTTTTTTTTTTTTTTTTTTTTTTTTTTTTAACTCACAGAAGAGTGTATATATATATACATGTAAAGAAACTTTAGTAGAGAAGAAATTAAAATTATAAAATAATTCGATCCGCGGAATATTAATTTGTAAGTTTTTACTAATGTTCGCTTGCAACAGCTATGCTGCGTGCGTGCGGCGGCGAGGAAGACGTTCGTAGATTACAACGGGCAGTCGTGTTTTTTTTTTTTTTTTTTTTTTTTTTTTTTTTTTTTTAACTCACAGAAGAGTGTATATATATATACATGTAAAGAAACTTTAGTAGAGAAGAAATTAAAATTATAAAATAATTCGATCCGCGGAATATTAATTTGTAAGTTTTTACTAATGTTCGCTTGCAACAGCTATGCTGCGTGCGTGCGGCGGCGAGGAAGACGTTCGTAGATTACAACGGGCAGTCGTGTTTTTTTTTTTTTTTTTTTTTTTTTTTTTTTTTTTTTAACTCACAGAAGAGTGTATATATATATACATGTAAAGAAACTTTAGTAGAGAAGAAATTAAAATTATAAAATAATTCGATCCGCGGAATATTAATTTGTAAGTTTTTACTAATGTTCGCTTGCAACAGCTATGCTGCGTGCGTGCGGCGGCGAGGAAGACGTTCGTAGATTACAACGGGCAGTCGTGTTTTTTTTTTTTTTTTTTTTTTTTTTTTTTTTTTTTTTAACTCACAGAAGAGTGTATATATATATACATGTAAAGAAACTTTAGTAGAGAAGAAATTAAAATTATAAAATAATTCGATCCGCGGAATATTAATTTGTAAGTTTTTACTAATGTTCGCTTGCAACAGCTATGCTGCGTGCGTGCGGCGGCGAGGAAGACGTTCGTAGATTACAACGGGCAGTCGTGTTTTTTTTTTTTTTTTTTTTTTTTTTTTTTTTTTTTTTAACTCACAGAAGAGTGTATATATATATACATGTAAAGAAACTTTAGTAGAGAAGAAATTAAAATTATAAAATAATTCGATCCGCGGAATATTAATTTGTAAGTTTTTACTAATGTTCGCTTGCAACAGCTATGCTGCGTGCGTGCGGCGGCGAGGAAGACGTTCGTAGATTACAACGGGCAGTCGTGTTTTTTTTTTTTTTTTTTTTTTTTTTTTTTTTTTTTTTAACTCACAGAAGAGTGTATATATATATACATGTAAAGAAACTTTAGTAGAGAAGAAATTAAAATTATAAAATAATTCGATCCGCGGAATATTAATTTGTAAGTTTTTACTAATGTTCGCTTGCAACAGCTATGCTGCGTGCGTGCGGCGGCGAGGAAGACGTTCGTAGATTACAACGGGCAGTCGTGTTTTTTTTTTTTTTTTTTTTTTTTTTTTTTTTTTTTTTAACTCACAGAAGAGTGTATATATATATACATGTAAAGAAACTTTAGTAGAGAAGAAATTAAAATTATAAAATAATTCGATCCGCGGAATATTAATTTGTAAGTTTTTACTAATGTTCGCTTGCAACAGCTATGCTGCGTGCGTGCGGCGGCGAGGAAGACGTTCGTAGATTACAACGGGCAGTCGTGTTTTTTTTTTTTTTTTTTTTTTTTTTTTTTTTTTTTTTAACTCACAGAAGAGTGTATATATATATACATGTAAAGAAACTTTAGTAGAGAAGAAATTAAAATTATAAAATAATTCGATCCGCGGAATATTAATTTGTAAGTTTTTACTAATGTTCGCTTGCAACAGCTATGCTGCGTGCGTGCGGCGGCGAGGAAGACGTTCGTAGATTACAACGGGCAGTCGTGTTTTTTTTTTTTTTTTTTTTTTTTTTTTTTTTTTTTTAACTCACAGAAGAGTGTATATATATATACATGTAAAGAAACTTTAGTAGAGAAGAAATTAAAATTATAAAATAATTCGATCCGCGGAATATTAATTTGTAAGTTTTTACTAATGTTCGCTTGCAACAGCTATGCTGCGTGCGTGCGGCGGCGAGGAAGACGTTCGTAGATTACAACGGGCAGTCGTGTTTTTTTTTTTTTTTTTTTTTTTTTTTTTTTTTTTTTTAACTCACAGAAGAGTGTATATATATATACATGTAAAGAAACTTTAGTAGAGAAGAAATTAAAATTATAAAATAATTCGATCCGCGGAATATTAATTTGTAAGTTTTTACTAATGTTCGCTTGCAACAGCTATGCTGCGTGCGTGCGGCGGCGAGGAAGACGTTCGTAGATTACAACGGGCAGTCGTGTTTTTTTTTTTTTTTTTTTTTTTTTTTTTTTTTTTTTTAACTCACAGAAGAGTGTATATATATATACATGTAAAGAAACTTTAGTAGAGAAGAAATTAAAATTATAAAATAATTCGATCCGCGGAATATTAATTTGTAAGTTTTTACTAATGTTCGCTTGCAACAGCTATGCTGCGTGCGTGCGGCGGCGAGGAAGACGTTCGTAGATTACAACGGGCAGTCGTGTTTTTTTTTTTTTTTTTTTTTTTTTTTTTTTTTTTTTTTAACTCACAGAAGAGTGTATATATATATACATGTAAAGAAACTTTAGTAGAGAAGAAATTAAAATTATAAAATAATTCGATCCGCGGAATATTAATTTGTAAGTTTTTACTAATGTTCGCTTGCAACAGCTATGCTGCGTGCGTGCGGCGGCGAGGAAGACGTTCGTAGATTACAACGGGCAGTCGTGTTTTTTTTTTTTTTTTTTTTTTTTTTTTTTTTTTTTTTAACTCACAGAAGAGTGTATATATATATACATGTAAAGAAACTTTAGTAGAGAAGAAATTAAAATTATAAAATAATTCGATCCGCGGAATATTAATTTGTAAGTTTTTACTAATGTTCGCTTGCAACAGCTATGCTGCGTGCGTGCGGCGGCGAGGAAGACGTTCGTAGATTACAACGGGCAGTCGTGTTTTTTTTTTTTTTTTTTTTTTTTTTTTTTTTTTTTTTAACTCACAGAAGAGTGTATATATATATACATGTAAAGAAACTTTAGTAGAGAAGAAATTAAAATTATAAAATAATTCGATCCGCGGAATATTAATTTGTAA
>JAYJMR010000032.1:0-254538 GCA_037074705.1 Zhengitettix transpicula
ATTTGCGTGAGTTATGGGTCTCATCAAATAAAAGCGTTCCCGCTGAAGACGAGACGTCACCCGCAGGTCACTATCTGCAGCCGTTTAAGAGCTAAAGGCGTTTTTCTGTTTTTTTTACTTTTTGCTTGTTTTCTCAAAAATGTACGTCTTTTCGCGTGAGTTATGGGTCTCATCCTATTTAAGCGTTCCGCTGAAGACGATGACGTCACCCGCAGGTCGCTAGCTGCAGCTGTTTAGGAGCTACAGGCGTTTTTTCTGTTTTTTTTACTTTTTCTTGTTTTCTCCATAATGTGCGTCCTTTCGCGTCAGTTATGGGTCTCATCCTATGGTAGCGTTCCCGCTGAAGACGATGACGTCACCGCAGGTCGCTAGCTGCAGCTGTTAGGAGCTACAGGCGTTGTCCGGTTTTTTTCACTTTATGCTTCTTTTCCCTCAAATGTTTGTCTTTTCGCGTGAGTTATGGGTCTAATCCTATGAAAGCGTTCCCGCTGCAGACGATGACGTCACCCGCAGGTCTCTAGCTGCAGCCGTTTAAGAGCTAAAGGCGTTTTTCTGTTTTTTTACTTTTTGCTTGTTTCTCAAAAATGTACGTCTTTCGCGTGAGTTATGGGTCTCATCCTATTTAAGCGTTCCCGCTGAAGACGATGACGTCACCCGCAGGTCGCTAGCTGCAGTTGTTTAGAAGCTTAAGGCGTTTTTCTGTTTTTTTCGTTTTTTTTTCACTTTTTGCTTGTTTTTTTCAAAATGTGCGTCCTTCGCGTCAGTTATGGGTCTTATCCTATGGTAGCGTTCCCGCTGAAGACGATGACGTCGCCCGCAGGTCGCTAGCTTCAGCTGTTTAGGAGATACAGGCGTTGTTCTGTTTTTTTCACTTTATGCTTCTTTTCGCTCAAATGTGTGTCTTTTCGCGTGAGTTATGGGTCTAAGCCTATGAAAGCTTTCCCGCTGCAGACGATGAACGTCACCCGCAGGTCTCTAGCTGCAGCCGTTTCGGAGCTAAAGGCGTTTTTTTGTTTTTTTTTACTTTTTGCTTGTTTTCTCCAAAATGTGCGTCCTTTCGCGTCCGATATGGGTCTCATCCTAAGTAGCGTTCCGCTGAAGACAATGACGTCACCCGCAGGTCACTATCTGCAGTTGTTTAGGAGCTTAAGGCGTTTTTCTGTTTTTTTCACTTTTTGCTTGTTTCCTCCCAAATGTGCGTCTTTCGCGTGAGTTATGGGTCTCATCCTATGAAAGCGTTCCCGCTAAAGACGATGACGTCACCCGCAGGTCGCAAGCTGCAGTTGTTAAGGTGCTAAAGGCTTTTTTCTGTTTTTTCACTTTTTGCTTGTTTTCTTTCAAATGTGCGTCTTTTGCGTGAGTTATGGGTCTCATCAAATAAAAGCGTTCCCGCTGAAGACGATGACGTCACCCGCAGGTCACTATCTGCAGTTGTTTAGGAGCTTAAGGCGTTTTTCCGTTTTTTTCACTTTTTGCTTGTTTCCTTCCAGATGTGCGTCTTTTCGCGTAAGTTATGGGTCTCATCCTATGAAAGCGTTCCCGCTGAAGACGATGACGTCACCCGCAGGTCGCAAGCTGCAATTGTTAAGGTGCTAAAGGCATTTTTCTGTTTTTTTCACTTTTTGCTTGTTTTCTCCCAAATGTGCGTCTTTTGCGTGAGTTATGGGTCTCATCGAATAAAAGCGTTCCCGCTGAAGACGATGACGTCACCCGCAGATCGCTAGCTGCAGCCGTTTAGGAGCTACAGGCGTTTTTCTGTTTTTTTTTACTTTTGCTTGTTTTCTCCCAAATGTGCGTTTTTTTTGCGTGAGTTATATCTCTCATCCTATGGAAGCGTTCCAGCTGAAGACGATGACGTCACCTGCATGTCGCTAGCTGCAGCCGTTTAGGAGCCTAAAGGCGTTTTTCTGTTTTTTCTGTTTTTTTCACTTTTTATTTGTTTTCTCCAAAATGTGAGTCCTTTCGCGTCAGTTTTTGGTCTCATCCTATGGAAGCGTTCCCGCTGAAGACCGATGACGTCACCTGCAGGTCACTAGCGGCAGCCGTTTAGAAGCTGATGACGTTTTTCTGTTTTTTTACTTTTTGCTTGTTTTTCCCAAACGTGCGTCTTTTCGCGTGAGTTATGGGTCTCATTCTATAGCAGCATCCTCGCTGAATACGATGACGTCACCCGCAGGTCGCTAGAAGCAGCCGTTTAGGAGCTACAGGCGTTTTTCTGTTTTTTCAATTTTTGCTTATTTTCTCAAAAATGTACGTCTTTTCGCGTGAGTTATTGGTCTCATCCTATGGAAGCGTTCCCACTGAAGACGATGACGTCACCCGCAGGTCACTATCTGCAGTTGTTTAGGAGCTATAGGCGTTTTTCTGTATTTTTCGTTTTTTGCTTGTTTTCTCCAAAATGTGCGTCTTTTCGCGTGAGTTATGGGTCTCATGCTATGGAAGCGTTCCAGCTGATAACGATGACGTAACCTGCATGTCGCTAACTGCAGCCGTTTAGGAGCTAAAACTGTTTTTACGTTTTTTTCTGTTTTTTTCACTTTTTGCTTGTTTTCTCCAGAATGTGCGCCCTTTTGCGTCAGTTATGCGTCTCATTTATAGAAGCGTTTCCGCTGCAGAGAATGACCTCACCAGCAAATCGCTAGCTGGAGCCTTAAGGAGCTAAGGCGTTTTTCTGTTTTTTTCTGTTTTTTTCACTTTTTGCTTGTTTTTCCCAAATGTGCGTCTTTTTGCGTGAGTTATATTTCTCATCCTATAGATGCGTTCCAGCCGAAGACGATGCCGTCACCTGCATGTCACTAGCTGCAGCCGTTTAGGAGCTAAAGGCGTTTTTCTGTTTTTTTCTGTTTTTTTCACTTTTTGCTTGTTTTCTCCAAAATGTGCGTCTTTTCGCGTGAGTTATGGGTCCCATCCTATAGAAGCGTCCCCGCTGAATACGATGACGTCACCCGCAGGTCGCTAGTAGCAGCCGTTTAGTAGCTACAAGCGTTTTTCTGTTTTTTCAATTTTTGCTTGTTTCTCAAAAATGTACGTCTATTCGCGTGAGTTATGGGTCTCATCCTATGGAATCGTTCCCGCTGAAGGACGATGATGTCATCCGCAGGTCACTATCTGCAGTTGTTTAGGAGCTAAGGCGTTTTTCTGTATTTTTCGTTTTTTTTCTTGTTTTCTCCATAATGTGCGTCTTTTTGCGTGAGTTATGGGTCTCATCCTATGGAAGCGTTCCAGCTGATAACGATGCCGTCACCTGCATGTCGCTAGATGCAGCGTTTAGGAGCTAAAGGCGTTTTTCTGTTTTTTCTGTTTTTTTCACTTTTTGCTTGTTTTCTCAAAAATATACGTCTTTTCGCGTGAGTTATGGGTCTCATCCTATGGAAGCGTTCCCGCTGAATACGATGACGTCACCCGCAAATCGCAAGCTGCAGTTGTTAAAGTGCTAAAGGCTTTTTTTGTTTTTTCACTTTTTTCTTTTTTTTTCCTAAATGTGCGTCTTTTGCGTGAGTTATGGGTCTCATCAAATAAAAGCGTTCCCGCAGAAGACGATGATTCACCCACAGATCGCTAGCTGCAGCCGTTTAGAAGCTACAGGCGTTTTTCAGTTGTTTTTTTTTACTTTGCTTGTTTTCTCCCAAATGTGCGTCTTTTTGCGTGAGTTATATCTCTCATCCTATGGAAGCGTTCCAGCTGAAGACAAAGCCGTCACCTGAATGTCGCTAGCTGCAGCCGTTTAGGAGCTAAAGGCGTTTTTCTGTTTTTTTCTGTTTTTTTCACTTTTTGCTTGTTTTCTCCAAAATGTGAGTCCTTTCGCGTCAGTTATAGGTCTCATCTATTTAGGCGTTCCCGTTGAAGATTATGACGACACCCGCAGGTCGCTAGCTGCAGCCGTTTAGGAGCTAAAGGGCGTTTTTCTGTTTTTTTCACTTTTGCTTGTTTTCTCAAAAATGTACGTCTTTTCGCGTGAGTTATGGGTTTCATCCTATGGAAGCGTTCCCGCTGAAGACGATGACGTCACCCGCAAATCGCTAGCTGGAGCCGTTTTCAGGAGCTAAAGGCGTTTTCTGTTTTTTTTACTTTTGCTTGTTTTCTCCAAATGTGCGTCTTTTTGCGTGAGTTATCTTTCTCATCCTATAGATGCGTTCCAGCCGAAGACGATGACGTCACCTGAAGGGTCGCTAGCTGCAGCCGTTTAGGAGCTAAGGCGTTTTTCTGTTTTTTTTTGTATTTTTCACTTTGTGCTTGTTTTTCTCCAAAATGTGCGTCCTTTCGCGTCCGATATGGGTCTCTTCCTATGGTAGCGTTCCCGCTGAAGACGATGACGTCACCCGCAGGACACTATCTGCAGTTGTTTAGGAGCTTAAGGCGTTTTTCTGTTTTTTTCACTTTTTGCTTGTTACCTCCCAAATGTGCGTCTTTTCGCGTCAGTTATGGGTCCTCATCCTATAAAAGCGTTCCCGCTGAAGACGATGACGTCACCCGCAGGGTCGCAAGCTGCAGTTGTTCAGGTTCTAAAGGCTTTTTTCTGTTTGTTTCACTTTTTGCTTGTTTTCTTCCAAATGTGCGTCTTTTGCGTGAGTTATGGGTCTCATCAAATAAAGCGTTCCCGCTGAAGACAATGACGTCACCTGCATGTCGCTAGCTGCAGCCGTTTTAGGAGCTAAAGGCGTTTTTCTGTTATTTTCTGTTTTTTTCACTTTTTGCTTGTTTTTCCCAAATGTGCGTCTTTTTGCGTGAGTTATATTTCTCATCCTATAGATGCGTTCCAGCCGAAGACGATACCGTCACCTGAAGGTCGCTAGCTGCAGCCGTTTAGGAGCTAAAGGCGTTTTTCTGTTTTTTTTCTGTATTTTTCACTTTTGCTTGTTTTCTCCAAAATGTGCGTCCTTTCGCGTCCGATATGGGTCTCATCCTATGGTGGCGTTCCCGCTGAAGACGATGACGTCACCCGCAGGACACTATCTGCAGTTGTTTAGGAGCTTAAGGCGTTTTTCTGTTTTTTTCACTTTTTGATTGTTACCTCCCAAATGTGCGTCTTTTCGCGTCAGGTTTGGGTCTCATCCTATAAAAGCGTTCCCGCTGAAGACGATGACGTCACCCGCAGGTCGCAAGCTGCAGTTGTTCAGGTTCTAAAGCCTTTTTTCTGTTTTTTCACTTTTTGCTTGTTTTCTCCCAAATGTGCGTCTTTTGCGAGAGTTATGGGTCTCATCAAATAAAAGCGTTCCCGCTGAAGACAATGACGTCACCTGCGTGTCGCTAGCTGCAGCCGTTAGGAGCTAAAGGCGTTTTTTCTGTTTTTTTCTGTTTTTTTCACTTTTTGCTTGTTTTTCCCAAATGTGCGTCTTTTTGCGTGAGTTATATTTCTCATCCTATAGATGCGTTCCAGCCGAAGACGATGCCCGTCACCTGCATGTCACTAGCTGCAGCCGTTTAGGAGCTAAAGGCGTTTTTCTGTTTTTTTTCTGTTTTTTTCACTTTTTGCTTGTTTTCTCAAAATGTGCGTCTTTTCGCGTGAGTAATGGGTCCCATCCTATAGAAGCGTCCCCGCTGAATACGATGACGTCACCCGCAGGTCGCTAGTAGCAGCCGTTTAGTAGCTACAAGCGTTTTTCTGTTTTTTCAATTTTTGCTTGTTTTCTCAAAAATGTACGTCTATTCGCGTGAGTTATGGGTCTCATCCTATGGAATCGTTCCCGCTGAAGACGATGATGTCATCCGCAGGTCACTATCTGCAGTTGTTTAGGAGCTAAAGGCGTTTTTCTGTATTTTTTCGTTTTTTTTCTTGTTTTCTCCATAATGTGCGTCTTTTTGCGTGAGTTATGGTCTCATCCTATGGAAGCGTTCCAGCTGATAACGATGCCGTCACCTGCATGTCGCTAGATGCAGCCGTTTAGGAGCTAAAGGCGTTTTTCTGTTTTTTTCTGTTTTTTTTCACTTTTTGCTTGTTTTCTCAAAAATATACGTCTTTTCGCGTGAGTTATGGTCTCATCCTATGGAAGCGTTCCCGCTGAAGACGATGACGTCACCCGCAAATCGCAAGCTGCAGTTGTTAAAGTGCTAAAGGCTTTTTTTGTTTTTTCACTTTTTTCTTTTTTTTTCCTAATGTGCGTCTTTTGCGTGAGTTATGGGTCTCATCAAATAAAAGCGTTCCCGCAGAAGACGATGATTCACCCACAGATCGCTAGCTGCAGCGTTTAGAAGCTACAGGCGTTTTTCAGTTGTTTTTTTTACTTTTGCTTGTTTCTCCCAAATGTGCGTCTTTTTGCGTGAGTTATATCTCTCATCCTATGAAGCGTTCCAGCTGAAGACAAAGCCGTCACCTGAATGTCGCTAGCTGCAGCCGTTTAGGAGCTAAAGGCGTTTTTCTGTTTTTTCTGTTTTTTTCACTTTTTGCTTGTTTTCTCCAAAATGTGAGTCCTTTCGCGTCAGTTATAGGTCTCATCCTATTTAGGCGTTCCGTTGAAGATTATGACGACACCCGCAGGTCGCTAGCTGCAGCCGTTTAGGAGCTAAAGGCGTTTTTCTGTTTTTTTCACTTTTGCTTGTTTTCTCAAAAATGTACGTCTTTTCGCGTGAGTTATGGGTTTCATCCTATGGAAGCGTTCCGCTGAAGACGATGACGTCACCCGCAAATCGCTAGCTGGAGCCGTTTAGGAGCTAAAGGCGTTTTTCTGTTTTTTTACTTTTGCTTGTTTTCTCCCAAATGTGCGTCTTTTTGCGTGAGTTATCTTTCTCATCCTATAGATGCGTTCCAGCCGAAGACGATGACGTCACCTGAAGGTCGCTAGCTGCAGCCGTTTAGGAGCTAAAGGCGTTTTTCTGTTTTTTTTTTGTATTTTTCACTTTGTGCTTGTTTTCTCCAAAATGTGCGTCCTTTCGCGTCCGATATGGGTCTCTTCCTATGGTAGCGTTCCGCTGAAGACGATGACGTCACCCGCAGGACACTATCTGCAGTTGTTTAGGAGCTTAAGGCGTTTTTCTGTTTTTTTCACTTTTTGCTTGTTACCTCCCAAATGTGCGTCTTTTCGCGTCAGTTATGGGTCTCATCCTATAAAAGCGTTCCCGCTGAAGACGATGACGTCACCCGCAGGTCGCAAGCTGCAGTTGTTCAGGTTCTAAAGGCTTTTTTCTGTTTGTTTCACTTTTTGCTTGTTTTCTTCCAAATGTGCGTCTTTTGCGTGAGTTATGGGTCTCATCAAATAAAAGCGTTCCCGCTGAAGACAATGACGTCACCTGCATGTCGCTAGCTGCAGCCGTTTAGGAGCTAAAGGCGTTTTTCTGTTTTTTTCTGTTTTTTTCACTTTTTGCTTGTTTTTCCCAAATGTGCGTCTTTTTGCGTGAGTTATATTTCTCATCCTATAGATGCGTTCCAGCCGAAGACGATGCCGTCACCTGCATGTCGCTAGCTGCAGCCGTTTAGGAGCTAAAGGCGTTTTTCTGTTTTTTTCTGTTTTTTTCAATTTTTGCTTGTTTTCTCCAAAATGTGCGTCTTTTCGCGTGAGTTATGGGTCTCATCCTATGGAAGCGTTCCCAGCTGGTAACGATGACGTCACCTGCTGTGTCCCCGCACACAGTGTCCCCGCACACAGTGTCCCCGCACTCCGTGTCTTCGCACTTCGTGTCCCCGCACTCCATGTCCCCGCACACAGTGTCTCTGCACACAGTGTCCCGGCACACAGTGTCCCTGCACACAGTGTCCACGCACACAGTGTCCCCGCATTCCGTGTCCCCCGCACTCCGTGTCCCCGCACACAGTGTCCCCGCACACAGTGTCCCTGCACACAGTGTCCCTGCACACAGTTTTCCCGCACACAGTGTCCCCGCACACAGTGTCCCCGCACACAATGTCCCCGCACTCCGTGTCCCCGCACACAGTGTCCCCGCACACAGTGTCCCCGCACTCCGAGTTTCTGCACACAGTGTACCCGCACACAGTGTCCCCGCACACAGTGTCCCCGCACACAGTGTCCCCGCACACAGTGTCCCCGCACACAGTGTCCCCGCACACAGTGCTCCGCACTCCGTGTCCCCGCACTCCGTGTCCCCCGCACACAGTGTCCTTGCACACAGTGTCCCCGCACACAGTGTCCCCGCACTCAGTGTCTCCGCACTCCGTGTCCCCGCACTCAGTGTTCCTGCACACAGTGTCCCCGCACTCCGTGTCCCCGCACTCCGTGTCCCTGCACAGTGTCCCCGCACTCCGTGTCTCCGCACTCCGTGTCCCCGCACTCATTGTCCCTGCACACAGTGTCCTTGCACACAGTGTCCCCGCACTCCGTGTCCCTGCACACAGTGTCCCCGCACACAGTGTCCCCGCACACAGTGTCCCCGCACACAGTGTCCCCGCACACAGTGTCCCCGCACACAGTGTCCCCGCACACAGTGTCCCCGCACTCCGTGTCCCTGCACACAGTGTCCCTGCACACAGTGTCCCCGCACTCCGTGTCCCCGCACACAGTGTCCCCGCACACAGTGTCCCCGCACTCCGTGTCCCCGCACACAGTGTCCCCGCACACAGTGTCCCCGCACACAGTGTCCCCGCACTCCGTGTCCCCGCACACAGTGTCCCTGCACACAGTGTCCCCGCACACAGTGTCCCCGCACTCAGTGTCCCCGCACACAGTGTCCCAGCACACAGTGTCCCCGCACACAGTGTCCCCGCACTCCGTGTCTCCGCACTCCGTGTCCCCGCACTCAGTGTCCCTGCTCACAGTGTCCCCGCACACAGTGTCCCCGCACTCCGTGACCCTGCACACAGTGTCCCCGCACACAGTGTCCTCGCACACAGTGTCCCCGCACACAGTGTCTCTGCACACAGTGTCCCCGCACACAGTGTCCCCGAACACAGTGTCCCCGCACACAGTGTCCCCGCACTTAGTGTCCCCGCACACAGTGTCCCCGCTCTCCGTGTCCCCGCACTCCGTGTCTCCGCACACAGTGTCCCCGCACACAGTGTCCCCGCACACAGTGTCCCCGCACACAGTGTCCCCGCATTCCGTGTCCCCGCACTCCGTGTCCCCGCACACAGTGTCCCTGCACACAGTGTCCCCGCACACAGTGTCCCCGCACACAGTGTCCCCACACTCCGTGTCCCCGCACTCCGTGTCCCTGCACACAATGTCCCCGCACACAATGTCCCCGCACACAGTGTCCCCGCACACAGTGTCTCTGCACACAGTGTCCCCGCACACAGTGTCCCCGAACACAGTGTCCCCGCACACAGTGTCCCCGCACTTAGTGTCCCCGCACACAGTGTCCCCGCTCTCCGTGTCCCCGCACTCCGTGTCTCCGCACACAGTGTCCCCGCACACAGTGTCCCCGCACACAGTGTCCCCGCACACAGTGTCCCCGCATTCCGTGTCCCCGCACTCCGTGTCCCCGCACACAGTGTCCCTGCACACAGTGTCCCCGCACACAGTGTCCCCGCACACAGTGTCTCCGCACACAGTGTCCCGGCACACAGTGTTCCCGCACACAGTGTACCCGCTCTCCGTGTCCCCGCACTCCGTGTCTCCGCACACAGTGTCCCCGCACACAGTGTCCCTGCACACAGTGTCCCTGCACACAGTGTTCCTGCACACAGTGTCCCCGCTCACAGTGTCCCCGCAAACAGTGTCCCCGCACACAGTGTCCCCGCTTACAGTGTTTCTGCACACAGTGTCCCTGCACACACTGTCCCTGCACACAGTGTCCCCGCACTCCGTGTCCCTGCACACAGTGTCCCTGCACACAGTGTCCCCGCACACAGTGTTCCCGCACACAGTGTCCCCGCACACACTGTCTTCGCACACAGTGTCCCCGCACACAGTGTCCCCGCATTCCGTGTCCCCGCACACAGTGTCCGCACTCCGTGTCCCCGCACTCCGTGTCCCCGCACAAAGATGTACCCGCACACAGTGTCCCCGCACACAGTGTCCCTGCACACAGTGTCCCTGCACACAGTGTCCCCGCACACAGTGTCCCCGCACACAGTGTCCCCGCACACAGTGTCCCTGCTCTCCGTGTCCCCGCACTCCGTGTCTCCGCACACAGTGTCCCCGCACACAGTGTCTCGCATTCCGTGTCCCCGCACTCCGTGTCCCCGCACACAGTGTCCCTGCACACAGTGTCCCCGCACACAGTGTCCCCGCACACAGTGTCTCCGCACACAGTGTCCCGGCACACAGTGTCCCCGCACACAGTGTCCCCGCTCTCCGTGTCCCCGCACTCCGTGTCTCCGCACACAGTGTCCCCGCACACAGTGTCCCCGCACACAGTGTCCCCGCACTCCGTGTCCCTGCACACAGTGTACCCGCACACAGTGTCCCCGCACACAGTGTCCCTGCACACAGTGTCCCTGCACACAGTGTCCCCGCACACAATGTCCCCGCACACAGTGTCCCCGCACACAGTGTCCCCGCACTCCGTGTCCCCGCACTCCGTGTCCCTGCACACAGTGTCCCCGCACACAGTGTCCCCGCACACAGTGTCCCCGCACACATTATCCCTGCACACAGTGTCCCCGCACACAGTGTCCCCGCACACAGTGTCCCCGCACACAGTGTCCCCGCACACAGTGTCCCCGCACACAGTGTCCCCGCACTCCGTGTCCCCGCACACAGTGTCCCTGCACACAGTGTCCCCGCACTCAGTGTCCCCGCTATCCGTGTCCCCGCACTCCGTGTCCCCGCACTCCGTGTCCCCGCACACAGTGTCCCCGCACACAGTGTCCCCGCACTCAGTGTCCCTGCACACAGTGTCCCCGCACACAGTTACCCCGCTCTCCGTGTCCCCGCACTCCGTGTCTCCGCACACAGTGTCCCCGCACACAGTGTCCCCGCACACAGTGTCCCTGCACACAGTGTCCCTGCACACAGTGTCCCTGCACACAGTGTCCCCGCACTCCGTGTCCCCGCACACACTGTCCCTGCACACAGTGTCGCCGCACTCAGTGTCCCCGCTATCCGTGTCCCCGCACTCAGTGTCCCCGCAATCTGTGTCCCCGCACACAGTGTCCCCGCACACAGTGTCCCAGCACTCAGTGTCCCCGCACACAGTGTACCCGCACACAGTGTCCCCGCTCTCCGTGTCCCCGCACTCCGTGTCTCCGCACACAGTGTCCCCGCACACAGTGTCCCCGCACTCCGTGTCCCCGCACTCCGTGTCCCCGCACTCCGTGTCCCTGCACACAGTGTCCCTGCACACCGTGTCCCGCACACAGTGTCCCTGCACACAGTGTCCCCGCACACAGTGTCCCCGCACTCCGTGTCCCCGCACTCCGTGTCCCCGCACTCCATGTCCCCGCACTCCGTGTCCCCGCACACAGTGTCCCAGCACACAGTGTCCCCGCACACAGTGTCCCAGCACACAGTGTCCCCGCACACAGTGTCCCCGCACACAGTCCCCCTTCACACAGTGTCCCTGCACACAGTGTCTCCGCACACAGTGTCCCCGCAAACAGAGTCCCCGCACACAGTGTCCCCGCATTCCGTGTCCCCGCACTCCGTGTCCCCGCACACAGTGTCCCCGCACACAGTGTCCCTGCACACAGTGTTTTTGCACACAGTGTCCCCGCACACAGTGTCCCCGCACACAGTGTCCCCGCACACAGTGTTTCCGCACACAATGTCCCCGCACTCCGTGTCCCCGCACACAGTGTCCCCGCACACAGTGTCCCCGCACTCCGTGTCTCTGCACACAGTGTCCCCGCACACAGTGTCCCCGCACACAGTGTCCCCGCACACAGTGTCCCCGCACACAGTGTCCCCGCACACAGTGTCCCCGCACACAGTGTCCCCGCACACAGTGTCCCCGCACACAGTGTCCCCGCACTCCGTGTCCCCGCAATCCGTGTCCCCGCACTCCGTGTCCCCGCACACAGTGTCCCCGCACACAGTGTCCCCGCACACAGTGTCCCCGCACTCAGTGTCTCCGCACTCAGTGTCTCCGCACTCCGTGTCCCCGCACTCAGTGTCCCTGCACACAGTGTCCTCGCACACAGTGTCCCCGCACTCCGTGTCCCTGCACACAGTGTCTTCGCACTCCGTGTCTCCGCACTCCGTGTCCCCGCACTCAGTGTCCCTGCACACAGTGTCCCCGCACACAGTGTCCCCGCACTCCGTGTCCCTGCACACAGTGTCCCCGCACACAGTGTCCCCGCACACAGTGTCCCCGCACACAGTGTCCCCGCACGCAGTGTCCCCGCACACAGTGTCCCCGCACACAGTGTCCATGCACACAGTGTCCCCGCACACAGTGTCCCCGCACTCCGTGTCCCTGCACACAGTGTCCCTGCACACAGTGTCCCCGCACTCCGTGTCCCCGCACACAGTGTCCCTGCACACAGTGTCCCCGCACAATGTCCCCGCACACAGTGTCCCCGCACTCCGTGTCTTCACACTCCGTGTCCCCGCACACAGTGTCCCCGCACACAGTGTCCCCGCACACAGTGTCTCCGCACACAGTGTCCCCGCACACAGTGTCCCCGCAGACAGTGTCCCCGCACACAGTGTCCCCGCACACAGTGTCCCCGCACACAGTGTCCACGCACACAGTGTCCCTGCACACAGTGTCCCTGCACACAGTGTCCCCGCACACAGTGTCCCCGCACACAGTGTCCCCGCACTCAGTGTGCCCGCATTCCGTGTCCCCGCACACAGTGTCCCCGCACACAGTGTCTTCGCACACAGTGTCCCCGCACACAGTGTCCCTGCACACAGTGTCCCTGCACACAGTGTCCCTGCACACAGTGTCCCCGCACACAGTGTCCCCGCAAACAGTGTCCCCGCACACAGTGTCCCCGCTTACAGTGTCCCAGCACACAGTGTCCCTGCACACAGTGTCCCTGCACACAGTGTCCCCGCATTCCGTGTCCCTGCACACAGTGTCCCTGAACACAGTGTCCCCGCACACAGTGTCCCCGCACACAGTGTCCCAGCACACAGTGTCCCCGCACACAGTGTCCCCGCACACAGTGTCCCCGCACACAGTGTCCCCGCACACAGTGTCCCCGCATTCCGTGTCCCCGCACACAGTGTCCGCACTCCGTGTCCCCGCACAAAGGTGTCCCCGCACACAGTGTCCCCGCTTACAGTGTCCCTGCACACAGTGTCCCTGCACACAGTGTCCCCGCACACAGTGTCCTCGCACACAGTGTCCCCGCACACAGTGTCCCCGCACACAGTGTCCCCGCTCTCCGTGTCCCCGCACTCCGTGTTTTTCGCACACAGTGTCCCTGCACACAGTGTCCCCGTACTCCGTGTCCCCGCACACAGTGTCCCTGCACACAGTGTCCCCGCACAATGTCCCCGCACACAGTGTCCCCGCACTCCGTGTCTTCACACTCCGTGTCCCCGCACACAGTGTCCCCGCACACAGTGTCCCCGCACACAGTGTCTCCGCACACAGTGTCCCCGCACACAGTGTCCCCGCACACAGTGTCCCCGCACTCCGTGTCCCCGCACACAGTGTCCCTGCACACAGTGTCCCCGCACACAGTGTCCCCGCACACAGTGTCCCCGCACACAGTGTCTCCGCACACAGTGTCCCGGCACACAGTGTCCCCCCACACAGTGTACCCGCTCTCCGTGTCCCCGCATTCCGTGTCTCCACACACAGTGTCCCCGCACACAGTGTCCCCGCACACAGTGTCCCCGCACTCCGTGTCCCTGCACACAGTGTCCCCGCACACAGTGTCCCCGCACACAGTGTCCCCGCACACAGTGTCCACGCACACAGTGTCCCTGCACACAGTGTCCCTGCACACAGTGTCCCCGCACACAGTGTCCCCGCACACAGTGTCCCCGCACACAGTGTCCCCGCACTCAGTGTGCCCGCATTCCGTGTCCCCGCACACAGTGTCCCCGCACACAGTGTCTTCGCACACAGTGTCCCCGCACACAGTGTCCCTGCACACAGTGTCCCTGCACACAGTGTCCCTGCACACAGTGTCCCCGCACACAGTGTCCCCGCAAACAGTGTCCCCGCACACAGTGTCCCCGCTTACAGTGTCCCTGCACACAGTGTCCCTGCACACAGTGTCCCTGCACACAGTGTCCCCGCATTCCGTGTCCCTGCACACAGTGTCCCTGAACACAGTGTCCCCGCACACAGTGTCCCCGCACACAGTGTCCCAGCACACAGTGTCCCCGCACACAGTGTCCCCGCACACAGTGTCCCCGCACACAGTGTCCCCGCACACAGTGTCCCCGCATTCCGTGTCCCCGCACACAGTGTCCGCACTCCGTGTCCCCGCACTCCGTGTCCCCGCACAAAGGTGTCCCCACACACAGTGTCCCCGCTTACAGTGTCCCTGCAAACAGTGTCCCTGCACACAGTGTCCCCGCACACAGTGTCCCCGCACACAGTGTCCCCGCACACAGTGTCCCCGCACACAGTGTCCCCGCTCTCCGTGTCCCCGCACTCCGTGTTTTTCGCACACAGTGTCCCCGCACACAGTGTCCCCGCACTCCGTGTCCCTGCACACAGTGTCCCCGCACACAGTGTCCCCGCACACAGTGTCCCCGCACACAGTGTCCCCGCACACAGTGTCCCCGCACTCAGTGTCTCCGCACTCCGTTTCCCCGCACTCAGTGTCCCTGCACACTGTGTCCCCGCACACAGTGTCCCCGCACTCCGTGTCCCTGCACACAGTGTCCCCGTACTCCGTGTCTCCGCACTCCGTGTCCCTGCACTCAGTGTCCCTGCACACAGTGTCCCCGCACACAGTGTCCCCGCACTCCGTGTGCCTGCACACAGTGTCCCCGCACACAGTGTCCCCGCACACAGTATCCCCGAACACAGTGTCCCCGCACACAGTGTGTCCGCACACAGTGTCCATGCACACAGTGTCCCCGCACACAGTGTCCCCGCACTCCGTGTCCCCGCACTCAGTGTCCCCGCACACAGTGTCCCCGCACTCCGTGTCCCCGCACACAGTGTCCCCGCACACAGTGTCCCCGCACACAGTGTCTCCGCACACAGTGTCCCCGCACACAGTGTCCCCGCACACAGTGTCTCTGCACACAGTGTCCCCGCACACAGTGTCCCCGCACACAGTGTCCCCGCACACAGTGTCCCCGCACACAGTGTCCCCGCACACAGTGTTCCCGCTCTCCGTGTCCCCGCACTCCGTGTCTCCGCACACAGTGTCTCCGCACACAGTGTCCCTGCACACAGTGTCCCCGCACACAGTGTCCCCGCATTCCGTGTCCCCGCTTTCCGTGTCCCCGCACACAGTGTCCCTGCACACAGTGTCCCCGCGCACTGTGTCCCCGCACACAGTGTCCCCGCACACAGTGTCTCCGCACACAGTGTCCCGGCAAACAGTGTCCCCGCACACAGTGTACCCTCTCTCCGTGTCCCCGCACTCCGTGTCTCCGCACACAGTGTCCCCGCACACAGTGTCCCCGCACACAGTTTCCCCGCACTCCGTGTCCCTGCACACAGTGTCCCCGCACACAGTGTCCCCGCACACAGTGTCCCCGCACACAGTGTCCACGCACACAGTGTCCCCGCACACAGTGTCCCCGCACACAGTGTCCCTGCACACAGTGTCCCTGCACACAGTGTCCCCGCACTCCGTGTCCCCGCACAGAGTGTCCCCGCACACAGTGTCCCCGCACACAGTGTCCCCGCACACAGTGTCCCCGCACACAGTGTCCCCGCACACAGTGCTCCGCACTCCGTGTCCCCGCACTCCGTGTCCCCGCACACAGTGTCCTTGCACACAGTGTCCCCGCACACAGTGTCCCCGCACTCAGTGTCTCCGCACTCCGTGTCCCCGCACACAGTGTCCCTGCACACAGTGTCCCCGCACTCCGTGTCCCCGCACTCCGTGTCCCTGCACACAGTGTCCCCGCACTCCGTGTCTCCGCACTCCGTGTCCCCGCACTCATTGTCCCTGCACACAGTGTCCTTGCACACAGTGTCCCCGCACTCCGTGTCCCTGCACACAGTGTCCCCGCACACAGTGTCCCCGCACTCCGTGTCCCTGCACACAGTGTCCCCGCACACAGTGTCCCCGCACACAGTGTCCCCGCACACAGTGTCCTCGCACACAGTGTCCCCGCACACAGTGTCCCCGCACACATTGTCCCCGCACACAGTGCTCCGCACTCCATGTCCCCGCACTCCGTGTCCCCGCACACAGTGTCCTTGCACACAGTGTCCCCGCACACAGTGTCCCCGCACTCAGTGTCTCCGCACTCCGTGTCCCCGCACTCAGTGTCCCTGCACACAGTGTCCCCGCACTCCGTGTCCCTGCACACAGTGTCCCCGCACTCCGTGTCTCCGCACTCCGTGTCCCCGCACTCATTGTCCCTGCACACAGTGTCCTTGCACACAGTGTCCCCGCACTCCGTGTCCCTGCACACAGTGTCCCCGCACACAGTGTCCCCGCACACAGTGTCCCCGCACACAGTGTCCCCGCACACAGTGTCCCCGCACACAGTGTCCCCGCACACAGTGTCCCCGCACTCCGTGTCCCTGCACACAGTGTCCCTGCACACAGTGTCCCCGCACTCCGTGTCCCCGCACACAGTGTCCCCGCACACAGTGTCCCCGCACTCCGTGTCCCCGCACACAGTGTCCCCGCACACAGTGTCCCCGCACTCCGTGTCCCCGCACACAGTGTCCCTGCACACAGTGTCCCCGCACACAGTGTCCCCGCACACAGTGTCTCCGCACACAGTGTCCCGGCACACAGTGTTCCCGCACACAGTGTACCCGCTCTCCGTGTCCCCGCACTCCGTGTCTCCGCACACAGTGTCCCCGCACACAGTGTCCCTGCACACAGTGTCCCTGCACACAGTGTTCCTGCACACAGTGTCCCCGCTCACAGTGTCCCCGCAAACAGTGTCCCCGCACACAGTGTCCCCGCTTACAGTGTTTCTGCACACAGTGTCCCTGCACACACTGTCCCTGCACACAGTGTCCCCGCACTCCGTGTCCCTGCACACAGTGTCCCTGCACACAGTGTCCCCGCACACAGTGTCCCCGCACACAGTGTCCCCGCACACACTGTCTTCGCACACAGTGTCCCCGCACACAGTGTCCCCGCATTCCGTGTCCCCGCACACAGTGTCCGCACTCCGTGTCCCCGCACTCCGTGTCCCCGCACAAAGGTGTACCCGCACACAGTGTCCCCGCACACAGTGTCCCTGCACACAGTGTCCCTGCACACAGTGTCCCCGCACACAGTGTCCCCGCACACAGTGTCCCCGCACACAGTGTCCCCGCTCTCCGTGTCCCCGCACTCCGTGTCTCCGCACACAGTGTCGCCGCACACAGTGTCCCCGCATTCCGTGTCCCCGCACTCCGTGTCCCCGCACACAGTGTCCCTGCACACAGTGTCCCCGCACACAGTGTCCCCGCACACAGTGTCTCCGCACACAGTGTCCCGGCACACAGTGTCCCCGCACACAGTGTCCCCGCTCTCCGTGTCCCCGCACTCCGTGTCTCCGCACACAGTGTCCCCGCACACAGTGTCCCCGCACACAGTGTCCCCGCACTCCGTGTCCCTGCACACAGTGTACCCGCACACAGTGTCCCCGCACACAGTGTCCCTGCACACAGTGTCCCTGCACACAGTGTCCCCGCACACAATGTCCCCGCACACAGTGTCCCCGCACACAGTGTCCCCGCACTCCGTGTCCCCGCACTCCGTGTCCCTGCACACAGTGTCCCCGCACACAGTGTCCCCGCACACAGTGTCCCCGCACACATTATCCCTGCACACAGTGTCCCCGCACACAGTGTCCCCGCACACAGTGTCCCCGCACACAGTGTCCCCGCACACAGTGTCCCCGCACTCCGTGTCCCCGCACACAGTGTCCCTGCACACAGTGTCCCCGCACTCAGTGTCCCCGCTATCCGTGTCCCCGCACTCCGTGTCCCCGCACTCCGTGTCCCCGCACACAGTGTCCCCGCACACAGTGTCCCCGCACTCAGTGTCCCCGCACACAGTGTCCCCGCACACAGTTACCCCGCTCTCCGTGTCCCCGCACTCCGTGTCTCCGCACACAGTGTCCCCGCACACAGTGTCCCCGCACACAGTGTCCCTGCACACAGTGTCCCTGCACACAGTGTCCCTGCACACAGTGTCCCCGCACTCCGTGTCCCCGCACACAGTGTCCCTGCACACAGTGTCCCCGCACTCAGTGTCCCCGCTATCCGTGTCCCCGCACTCAGTGTCCCCGCACTCTGTGTCCCCGCACACAGTGTCCCCGCACACAGTGTCCCAGCACTCAGTGTCCCCGCACACAGTGTACCCGCACACAGTGTCCCCGCTCTCCGTGTCCCCGCACTCCGTGTCTCCGCACACAGTGTCCCCGCACACAGTGTCCCCGCAATCCGTGTCCCCGCACTCCGTGTCCCCGCACTCCGTGTCCCTGCACACAGTGTCCCTGCACACCGTGTCCCGCACACAGTGTCCCTGCACACAGTGTCCCCGCACACAGTGTCCCCGCACTCCGTGTCCCCGCACTCCGTGTCCCCGCACTCCGTGTCCCCGCACTCCGTGTCCCCGCACACAGTGTCCCAGCACACAGTGTCCCCGCACACAGTGTCCCAGCACACAGTGTCCCCGCACACAGTGTCCCCGCACACAGTCCCCCTTCACACAGTGTCCCTGCACACAGTGTCTCCGCACACAGTGTCGCCGCAAACAGTGTCCCCGCACACAGTGTCCCCGCATTCCGTGTCCCCGCACTCCGTGTCCCCGCACACAGTGTCCCCGCACACAGTGTCCCTGCACACAGTGTTTTTGCACACAGTGTCCCCGCACACAGTGTCCCCGCACACAGTGTCCCCGCAAACAGTGTTCCCGCACACAATGTCCCCGCACACCGTGTCCCCGCACACAGTGTCCCCGCACACAGTGTCCCCGCACTCCGTGTCTCTGCACACAGTGTCCCCGCACACAGTGTCCCCGCACACAATGTCCCCGCACACAGTGTCCCCGCACACAGTGTCCCCGCACACAGTGTCCCCGCACACAGTGTCCCCGCACACAGTGTCCCCGCACACAGTGTCCCCGCACTCCGTGTCCCCGCAATCCGTGTCCCCGCACTCCGTGTCCCCGCACACAGTGTCCCCGCACACAGTGTCCCCGCACTCAGTGTCTCCGCACTCAGTGTCTCCGCACTCCGTGTCCCCGCACTCAGTGTCCCTGCACACAGTGTCCTCGCACACAGTGTCCCCGCACTCCGTGTCCCTGCACACAGTGTCCCCGCACTCCGTGTCTCCGCACTCCGTGTCCCCGCACTCAGTGTCCCTGCACACAGTGTCCCCGCACACAGTGTCCCTGCACACAGTGTCCCCGCACACAGTGTCCCCGCACACAGTGTCCCCGCACACAGTGTCCCCGCACGCAGTGTCCCCGCACACAGTGTCCCCGCACACAGTGTCCATGCACACAGTGTCCCCGCACACAGTGTCTCCGCACTCCGTGTCCCTGCACACAGTGTCCCTGCACACAGTGTCCCCGCACTCCGTGTCCCCGCACACAGTGTCCCTGCACACAGTGTCCCCGCATAATGTCCCCGCACACAGTGTCCCCGCACTCCGTGTCTTCACACTCCGTGTCCCCGCACACAGTGTCCCCGCACACAGTGTCCCCGCACACAGTGTCTCCGCACACAGTGTCCCCGCACACAGTGTCCCCGCACACAGTGTCCCCGCACACAGTGTCCCCGCACTCCGTGTCCCCGCACACAGTGTCCCTGCACACAGTGTCCCCGCACACAGTGTCCCCGCACACAGTGTCCCTGCACACAGTGTCTCCGCACACAGTGTCCCGGCACACAGTGTCCCCCCACACAGTGTACCCGCTCTCCGTGTCCCCGCATTCCGTGTCTCCACACACAGTGTCCCCGCACACAGTGTCCCCGCACACAGTGTCCCCGCACTCCGTGTCCCTGCACACAGTGTCCCCGCACACAGTGTCCCCGCACACAGTGTCCCCGCACACAGTGTCCACGCACACAGTGTCCCTGCACACAGTGTCCCTGCACACAGTGTCCCCGCACACAGTGTCCCCGCACACAGTATCCCCGCACACAGTGTCCCCGCACTCAGTGTGCCCGCATTCCGTGTCCCCGCACACAGTGTCCCCGCACACAGTGTCTTCGCACACAGTGTCCCCGCACACAGTGTCCCTGCACACAGTGTCCCTGCACACAGTGTCCCTGCACACAGTGTCCCCGCACACAGTGTCCCCGCAAACAGTGTCCCCGCACACAGTGTCCCCGCTTACAGTGTCCCTGCACACAGTGTCCCTGCACACAGTGTCCCTGCACACAGTGTCCCCGCATTCCGTGTCCCTGCACACAGTGTCCCTGAACACAGTGTCCCCGCACACAGTGTCCCCGCACACAGTGTCCCAGCACACAGTGTCCCCGCACACAGTGTCCCCGCACACAGTGTCCCCGCACACAGTGTCCCCGCACACAGTGTCCCCGCATTCCGTGTCCCCGCACACAGTGTCCGCACTCCGTGTCCCCGCACTCCGTGTCGCCGCACAAAGGTGTCCCCGCACACAGTGTCTCCGCTTACAGTGTCTCCGCTTACAGTGTCCCTGCACACAGTGTCCCTGCACACAGTGTCCCCGCACACAGTGTCCCCGCTCACAGTGTCCCCGCACACAGTGTCCCCGCACACAGTGTCCCCGCTCTCCGTGTCCCCGCACTCCGTGTTTTTCGCACACAGTGTCCCCGCACACAGTGTCCCCGCACACAGTGTCCCCGCACTCCGTGACCCTGCACACAGTGTCCCCGCACACAGTGTCCCCGCACACAGTGTCCCCGCACACAGTGTCCCCGCACACAGTGTCCCCGCACACAGTGTCCCCGCACTCAGTGTCTCCGCACTCCGTTTCCCCGCACTCAGTGTCCCTGCACACAGTGTCCCCGCACACAGTGTCCCCGCACTCCGTGTCCCTGCACACAGTGTCCCCGTACTCCGTGTCTCCGCACTCCGTGTCCCCGCACTCAGTGTCCCTGCACACAGTGTCCCCGCACACAGTGTCCCCGCACACAGTGTCCCCGCACTCCGTGTCCCTGCACACAGTGTCCCCGTACTCCGTGTCCCCGCACACAGTGTCCCTGCACACAGTGTCCCCGCACAATGTCCCCGCACACAGTGTCCCCGCACTCCGTGTCTTCACACTCCGTGTCCCCGCACACAGTGTCCCCGCACACAGTGTCCCCGCACACAGTGTCTCTGCACACAGTGTCCCCGCACACAGTGTCCCCGCACACAGTGTCCCCGCACACAGTGTCCCCGCACTCCGTGTCCCCGCACACAGTGTCCCTGCACACAGTGTCCCCGCACACAGTGTCCCCGCACACAGTGTCACCGCACACAGTGTCTCCGCACACAGTGTCCCGGCACACAGTGTCCCCCCACACAGTGTACCCGCTCTCCGTGTCCCCGCATTCCTTGTCTCCACACACAGTGTCCCCGCACACAGTGTCCCCGCACACAGTGTCCCCGCACTCCGTGTCCCTGCACACAGTGTCCCCGCACACAGTGTCCCCGCACACAGTGTCCCCGCACACAGTGTCCACGCACACAGTGTCCCTGCACACAGTGTCCCTGCACACAGTGTCCCCGCACACAGTGTCCCCGCACACAGTGTCCCCGCACACAGTGTCCCCGCACTCAGTGTGCCCGCATTCCGTGTCCCCGCACACAGTGTCCCCGCACACAGTGTCCCCGCACACAGTGTCCCCGCTTACAGTGTCCCTGCACACAGTGTCCCTGCACACAGTGTCCCCGCACACAGTGTCCCCGCATTCCGTGTCCCTGCACACAGTGTCCCTGAACACAGTGTCCCCGCACACAGTGTCCCCGCACACAGTGTCCCAGCACACAGTGTCCCCGCACACAGTGTCCCCGCACACAGTGTCCCCGCACACAGTGTCCCCGCACACAGTGTCCCCGCATTCCGTGTCCCCGCACACAGTGTCCGCACTCCGTGTCCCCGCACTCCGTGTCCCCGCACAAAGGTGTCCCCGCACACAGTGTCCCCGCTTACAGTGTCCCTGCACACAGTGTCCCTGCACACAGTGTCCCCGCACACAGTGTCCCCGCACACAGTGTCCCCGCACACAGTGTCCCCGCACACAGTGTCCCCGCACACAGTGTCCCCGCTCTCCGTGTCCCCGCACTCCGTGTTTTTCGCACACAGTGTCCCCGCACACAGTGTCCCCGCACACAGTGTCCCCGCACTCCGTGTCCCTGCACACAGTGTCCCCGTACACAGTGTCCCCGCACACAGTGTCCCCGCACACAGTGTCCCCGCACACAGTGTCCCCGCACACAGTGTCCACGCACACAGTGTCCCTGCACACAGTGTCCCTGCACACAGTGTCCCCGCACACAGTGTCCCCGCACACAGTGTCCCCGCACACAGTGTCCCCGCACTCAGTGTGCCCGCATTCCGTGTCCCCGCACACAGTGTCCCCGCACACAGTGTCCCCGCACACAGTGTCTTCGCACACAGTGTCCCCGCACACAGTGTCCCTGCACACAGTGTCCCTGCACACAGTGTCCCTGCACACAGTGTCCCCGCACACAGTGTCCCCGCAAACAGTGTCCCCGCACACAGTGTCCCCGCTTACAGTGTCCCTGCACACAGTGTCCCTGCACACAGTGTCCCTGCACACAGTGTCCCCGCATTCCGTGTCCCTGCACACAGTGTCCCTGAACACAGTGTCCCCGCACACAGTGTCCCCGCACACAGTGTCCCAGCACACAGTGTCCCCGCACACAGTGTCCCCGCACACAGTGTCCCCGCACACAGTGTCCCCGCACACAGTGTCCCCGCATTCCGTGTCCCCGCACACAGTGTCCGCACTCCGTGTCCCCGCACTCCGTGTCGCCGCACAAAGGTGTCCCCGCACACAGTGTCCCCGCTTACAGTGTCCCTGCACACAGTGTCCCCGCACACAGTGTCCCTGCACACAGTGTCCCCGCACACAGTGTCCCCGCACACAGTGTCCCCGCTCTCCGTGTCCCCGCACTCCGTGTTTTTCGCACACAGTGTCCCCGCACACAGTGTCCCCGCACACAGTTTCCCCGCACTCCGTGTCCCTGCACACAGTGTCCCCGCACACAGTGTCCCCGCACACAGTGTCCCCGCACACAGTGTCCCCGCACACAGTGTCCCCGCACACAGTGTCCCCGCACTCAGTGTCTCCGCACTCCGTTTCCCCGCACTCAGTGTCCCTGCACACAGTGTCCCCGCACACAGTGTCCCCGCACTCCGTGTCCCTGCACACAGTGTCCCCGTACTCCGTGTCTCCGCACTCCGTGTCCCCGCACTCAGTGTCCCTGCACACAGTGTCCCCGCACACAGTGTCCCCGCACACAGTGTCCCCGCACTCCGTGTCCCTGCACACAGTGTCCCCGTACTCCGTGTCCCCGCACACAGTGTCCCTGCACACAGTGTCCCCGCACAATGTCCCCGCACACAGTGTCCCCGCACTCCGTGTCTTCACACTCCGTGTCCCCGCACACAGTGTCCCCGCACACAGTGTCCCCGCACACAGTGTCTCTGCACACAGTGTCCCCGCACACAGTGTCCCCGCACACAGTGTCCCCGCACACAGTGTCCCCGCACACAGTGTCCCCGCACTCCGTGTCCCCGCACACAGTGTCCCTTTACACAGTGTCCCCGCACACAGTGTCCCCGCACACAGTGTCCCCGCACACAGTGTCTCCGCACACAGTGTCCCGGCACACAGTGTCCCCCCACACAGTGTACCCGCTCTCCGTGTCCCCGCATTCCGTGTCTCCACAAACAGTGTCCCCGCACACAGTGTCCCCGCACACAGTGTCCCCGCACTCCGTGTCCCTGCACACAGTGTCCCCGCACACAGTGTCCCCGCACACAGTGTCCCCGCACACAGTGTCCACGCACACAGTGTCCCTGCACACAGTGTCCCTGCACACAGTGTCCCCGCACACAGTGTCCCCGCACACAGTGTCCCCGCACACAGTGTCCCCGCACTCAGTGTGCCCGCATTCCGTGTCCCCGCACACAGTGTCCCCGCACACAGTGTCTTCGCACACAGTGTCCCCGCACACAGTGTCCCTGCACACAGTGTCCCTGCACACAGTGTCCCTGCACACAAGTGTCCCCGCACACAGTGTCCCCGCAAACAGTGTCCCCGCACACAGTGTCCCCGCTTACAGTGTCCCTGCACACAGTGTCCCTGCACACAGTGTCCCTGCACACAGTGTCCCCGCATTCCGTGTCCCTGCACACAGTGTCCCTGAACACAGTGTCCCCGCACACAGTGTCCCCGCACACAGTGTCCCAGCACACAGTGTCCCCGCACACAGTGTCCCCGCACACAGTGTCCCCGCACACAGTGTCCCCGCACACAGTGTCCCCGCATTCCGTGTCCCCGCACACAGTGTCCGCACTCCGTGTCCCCGCACTCCGTGTCCCCGCACAAAGGTGTCCCCGCACACAGTGTCCCCGCTTACAGTGTCCCTGCACACAGTGTCCCTGCACACAGTGTCCCCGCACACAGTGTCCCCGCACACAGTGTCCCCGCACACAGTGTCCCCGCACACAGTGTCCCCGCTCTCCGTGTCCCCGCACTCCGTGTTTTTCGCACACAGTGTCCCCGCACACAGTGTCCCCGCACACAGTGTCCCCGCACTCCGTGTCCCTGCACACAGTGTCCCCGCACACAGTGTCCCCGCACACAGTGTCCCCGCACACAGTGTCCCCGCACTCCGTGTCCCCGCACTCAGTGTCCCTGCACACAGTGTCCCCGCACACAGTGTCCCCGCACTCCGTGTGCCTGCACACAGTGTCCCCGCACACAGTATCCCCGCACACAGTGTGTCCGCACACAGTGTGTCCGCACACAGTGTCCATGCACACAGTGTCCCCGCACACAGTGTCCCCGCACTCCGTGTCCCCGCACACAGTGTCCCCGCACACAGTGTCCCCGCACACAGTGTTCCCGCTCTCCGTGTCCCCGCACTCCGTGTCTCCGCACACAGTGTCTCCGCACACAGTGTCCCCGCACACAGTGTCCCCGCACACAGTGTCCCCGCATTCCGTGTCCCCGCTTTCCGTGTCCCCGCACACAGTGTCCCTGCACACAGTGTCCCCGCGCACAGTGTCCCCGCACACAGTGTCCCCGCACAGAGTGTCTCCGCACACAGTGTCCCGGCAAACAGTGTCCCCGCACACAGTGTACCCTCTCTCCGTGTCCCCGCACTCCGTGTCTCCGCACACAGTGTCCCCGCACACAGTGTCCCCGCACACAGTGTCCCCGCACTCCGTGTCCCTGCACACAGTGTCCCCGCACACAGTGTCCCCGCACACAGTGTCCCCGCACACAGTGTCCACGCACACAGTGTCCCCGCACACAGTGTCCCCGCACACAGTGTCCCTGCACACAGTGTCCCTGCACACAGTGTCCCCGCACTCAGTGTCCCCGCACAGAGTGTCCCCGCACACAGTGTCCCCGCACACAGTGTCCCCGCACTCCGTGTCTTCGCACTCCGTGTCCCCGCACACAGTGTCCCCGCACACAGTGTCCCCGCACTCCGTGTCTTCGCACTCCGTGTCCCCGCACACAGTGTCCCTGCACACAGTGTCCCCGCACACAGTGTCCGCGCACTCAGTGTCCCTGCACACAGTGTCCCTGCACACAGTGTCCCCGCACACAGTGTCCCCGCACACAGGGTCCCTGCACACAGTGTCCCTGCACACAGTGTCTCCGCACACAGTGTCCCCGCACACAGTGTCCCCGCACACAGTGTCCCCGCATTCCGTGTCCCCGCACTCCGTGTCCCCGCACACAGTGTCCCCGCACACAGTGTCCCTGCACACAGTGTCCCTGCACACAGTTTTCCCGCACACAGTGTCCCCGCACACAGTGTCCCCGCACACAATGTCCCCGCACTCCGTGTCCCCGCACACAGTGTCCCCGCACACAGTGTCCCCGCACTCAGAGTTTCTGCACACAGTGTACCCGCACACAGTGTCCCCGCACACAGTGTCCCCGCACACAGTGTTCCGCACACAGTGTCCCCGCACACAGTGTCCCCGCACACAGTGTCCCCGCACACAGTGCTCCGCACTCCGTGTCCCCGCACTTCGTGTCCCCGCACACAGTGTCCTTGCACACAGTGTCCCCGCACACAGTGTCCCCGCACTCAGTGTCTCCGCACTCCGTGTTCCCGCACTCAGTGTCCCTGCACACAGTGTCCCCGCACTCCGTGTCCCCGCACTCCGTGTCCCTGCACACAGTGTCCCCGCACTCCGTGTCTCCGCACTCCGTGTCCCCGCACTCATTGTCCCTGCACACAGTGTCCTTGCACACAGTGTCCCCGCACTCCGTGTCCCTGCACACAGTGTCCCCGCACACAGTGTCCCCGCACACAGTGTCCCCGCACACAGTGTCCCCGCACACAGTGTCCCCGCACACAGTGTCCCCGCACACAGTGTCCCCGCACACAGTGTCCCCGCACTCCGTGTCCCTGCACACAGTGTCCCTGCACACAGTGTCCCCGCACTCCGTGTCCCCGCACACAGTGTCCCCGCACACAGTGTCCCCGCACTCCGTGTCCCCGCACACAGTGTCCCCGAACACAGTGTCCCCGCACACAGTGTCCCCGCACTCCGTGTCCCCGCACACAGTGTCCCTGCACACAGTATCCCCGCACACAGTGTCCCCGCACTCAGTGTCCCCGCACACAGTGTCCCCGCACACAGTGTCCCCGCACACAGTGTCCCCGCACTCCGTGTCTCCGCACTCCGTGTCCCTGCACTCAGTGTCCCTGCTCACAGTGTCCCCACACACAGTGTCCCCGCACTCCGTGTCCCTGCACACAGTGTCCCCGCACACAGTGTCCTCGCACACAGTGTCCCCGCACACAGTGTCCCCGCACACAGTGTCCCCGCACACAGTGTCTCCGCACACAGTGTCCCCGCACTCCGTGTCCCCGCACTCCGTGTCCCTGCACACAGTGTCCCCGCACAAAATGTCCCCGCACACAGTGTCCCCGCACACAGTGTCTCAGCACACAGTGTCCCCGAACACAGCGTCCCCGAACACAGTGTCCCCGCACACAGTGTCCCCGCACTTAGTGTCCCCGCACACAGTGTCCCCGCTCTCCGTGTCCCCGCACTCCGTGTCTCCGCACACAGTGTCCCCGCACACAGTGTCCCCGCACACAGTGTCCCCGCACACAGTGTCCCCGCATTCCGTGTCCCCGCACTCCGTGTCCCCGCACACAGTGTCCCTGCACACAGTGTCCCCGCACACAGTGTCCCCGCACACAGTGTCTCCGCACACAGTGTCCCGGCACACAGTGTTCCCGCACACAGTGTACCCGCTCTCCGTGTCCCCGCACTCCGTGTCTCCGCACACAGTGTCCCCGCACACAGTGTCCCTGCACACAGTGTCCCTGCACACAGTGTTCCTGCACACAGTGTCCCCGCTCACAGTGTCCCCGAAAACAGTGTCCCCGCACACAGTGTCCCCGCTTACAGTGTTTCTGCACACAGTGTCCCTGCACACAGTGTCCCTGCACACAGTGTCCCCGCACTCCGTGTCCCTGCACACAGTGTCCCTGCACACAGTGTCCCCGCACACAGTGTCCCCGCACACAGTGTCCCCGCACACACTGTCTTCGCACACAGTGTCCCCGCACACAGTGTCCCCGCATTCCGTGTCCCCGCACATAGTGTCCGCACTCCGTGTCCCCGCACTCCGTGTCCCCGCACAAAGGTGTACCCGCACACAGTGTCCAAGCACACAGTGTCCCTGCACACAGTGTCCCTGCACACAGTGTCCCCGCACACAGTGTCCCCGCACACAGTGTCCCCGCACACAGTGTCCCCGCTCTCCGTGTTCCCGCACTCCGTGTCTCCGCACACAGTGTCCCCGCACACAGTGTCCCCGCATTCCGTGTCCCCGCACTCCGTGTCCCCGCACACAGTGTCCCTGCACACAGTGTCCCCGCACACAGTGTCCCCGCACACAGTGTCTCCGCACACAGTGTCCTGGCACACAGTGTCCCCGCACACAGTGTCCCCGCTCTCCGTGTCCCCGCACTCCGTGTCTCCGCACACAGTGTCCCCGCACACAGTGTCCCCGCACTCCGTGTCCCTGCACACAGTGTACCCGCACACAGTGTCCCTGCACACAGTGTCCCTGCACACAGTGTCCCCGCACACAATGTCCCCGCACACAGTGTCCCCGCACACAGTGTCCCCGCACTCCATGTCCCCGCACTCCGTGTCCCTGCACACAGTGTCCCCGCACACAGTGTCCCCGCACACAGTGTCCCCGCACACATTATCCCTGCACACAGTGTCCCCGCACACAGTGTCCCCGCACACAGTGTCCCCGCACACTTTGTCCCCGCACACAGTGTCCCCGCACACAGTGTCCCCGCACACAGTGTCCCCGCACACAGTGTCCCCGCTCTCCGTGTCCCCGCACACAGTGTCCCTGCACACAGTGTCCCCGCACTCAGTGTCCCCGCTATCCGTGTCCCCGCACTCCGTGTCCCCGCACTCCGTGTCCCCGCACACAGTGTCCCCGCACACAGTGTCCCCGCACTCAGTGTCCCCGCACACAGTGTCCCCGCACACAGTTACCCCGCTCTCCGTGTCCCCGCACTCCGTGTCTCCGCACACAGTGTCCCCGCACACAGTGTCCCCGCACACAGTGTCCCTGCACACAGTGTCCCTGCACACAGTGTCCCCGCACACAGTGTCCCCGCACACAGTGTCCCCGCACACAGTGTCCCCGCATTCCGTGTCCCCGCACTCCGTGTCCCCGCACACAGTGTCCCTGCACACAGTGTCCCCGCACACAGTGTTCCCGCACACAGTGTCTCCGCACACAGTGTCCCGGCACACAGTGTCCCCGCACACAGTGTCCCCGCTCTCCGTGTTCCCGCACTCCGTGTCTCCGCACACAGTGTCCCCGCACACAGTGTCCCCGCACACAGTGTCCCCGCACTCCGTGTCCCTGCACACAGTGTCCCCGCACACAGTGTCCCCGCACACAGTGTCCCCGCACACAGTGTCCCCGCACACAGTGTCCCCGCACTCAGTGTCTCCGCACTCCGTTTCCCCGCACTCAGTGTCCCTGCACACAGTGTCCCCGCACACAGTGTCCCCGCACTCCGTGTCCCTGCACACAGTGTCCCCGTACTCCGTGTCTCCGCACTCCGTGTCCCCGCATTCAGTGTCCCTGCACACAGTGTCCCCGCACACAGTGTCCCCGCACTCCGTGTGCCTGCACACAGTGTCCCCGCACACAGTGTCCCCGCACACAGTGTCCCCGCACACAGTGTCCCCGCACACAGTGTGTCCGCACACAGTGTCTATGCACACAGTGTCCCCGCACACAGTGTCCCCGCACTCCGTGTCCCCGCACTCAGTGTCCCCGCACACAGTGTCCCCGCACTCCGTGTCCCCGCACACAGTGTCCCCGCACACAGTGTCCCCGCACACAGTGTCTCCGCACACAGTGTCCCCGCACACAGTGTCCCCGCACTCCGTGTCCCTGCACACAGTGTCCCTGCACACAGTGTCCCCGCACTCCGTGTCCCCGCACACAGTGTCCCTGCACACAGTGTCCCCGCACAATGTCCCCGCGCACAGTGTCCCCGCACTCCGTGTCTTCACACTCCGTGTCCCCGCACACAGTGTCCCCGCACACAGTGTCCCCGCACACAGTGTCTCCGCACACAGTGTCCCCGCACACAGTGTCTCCGCACACAGTGTCCCCGCACACAGTGTCCCCGCACTCCGTGTCCCCGCACACAGTGTCCCTGCACACAGTGTCCCCGCACACAGTGTCCCCGCACACAGTGTCCCCGCACACAGTGTCTCCGCACACAGTGTCCCGGCACACAGTGTCCCCCCACACAGTGTACCCGCTCTCCGTGTCCCCGCATTCCGTGTCTCCACACACAGTGTCCCCGCACACAGTGTCCCCGCACACAGTGTCCCCGCACTCCGTGTCCCTGCACACAGTGTCCCCGCACACAGTGTCCCCGCACACAGTGTCCCCGCACACAGTGTCCACGCACACAGTGTCCCTGCACACAGTGTCCCTGCACACAGTGTCCCCGCACACAGTGTCCCCGCACAGAGTGTCCCCGCACACAGTGTCCCCGCACTCAGTGTGACCGCATTCCGTGTCCCCGCACACAGTGTCCCCGCACACAGTGTCTTCGCACACAGTGTCCCCGCACACAGTGTCCCTGCACACAGTGTCCCTGCACACAGTGTCCCTGCACACAGTGTCCCCGCACACAGTGTCCCCGCAAACAGTGTCCCCGCACACAGTGTCCCCGCTTACAGTGTCCCTGCACACAGTGTCCCTGCACACAGTGTCCCTGCACACAGTGTCCCCGCATTCCGTGTCCCTGCACACAGTGTCCCTGAACACAGTGTCCCCGCACACAGTGTCCCCGCACACAGTGTCCCAGCACACAGTGTCCCCGCACACAGTGTCCCCGCACACAGTGTCCCCGCACACAGTGTCCCCGCACACAGTGTCCCCGCATTCCGTGTCCCCGCACACAGTGTCCGCACTCCGTGTCCCCGCACTCCGTGTCGCCGCACAAAGGTGTCCCCGCACACAGTGTCCCCGCTTACAGTGTCCCTGCACACAGTGTCCCTGCACACAGTGTCCCCGCACACAGTGTCCCCGCACACAGTGTCCCCGCACACAGTGTCCCCGCACACAGTGTCCCCGCTCTCCGTGTCCCCGCACTCCGTGTTTTTCGCAAACAGTGTCCCCGCACACAGTGTCCCCGCACACAGTGTCCCCGCACTCCGTGTCCCTGCACACAGTGTCCCCGCACACAGTGTCCCCGCACACAGTGTCCCCGCACACAGTGTCCCCGCACACAGTGTCCCCGCACACAGTGTCCCCGCACTCAGTGTCTCCGCACTCCGTTTCCCCGCACTCAGAGTCCCTGCACACAGTGTCCCTGCACACAGTGTCCCTGCACACAGTGTCCCCGCATTCCGTGTCCCTGCACACAGTGTCCCTGAACACAGTGTCTCCGCACACAGTGTCCCCGCACACAGTGTCCCCGCACACAGTGTCCCCGCACACAGTGTACCCGCTCTCCGTGTCCCCGCATTCCGTGTCTCCACACACAGTGTCCCCGCACACAGTGTCCCCGCACACAGTGTCCCCGCACACAGTGTCCCCGCACTCAGTGTCTCCGCACTCCGTTTCCCCGCACTCAGAGTCCCTGCACACAGTGTCCCTGCACACAGTGTCCCTGCACACAGTGTCCCCGCATTCCGTGTCCCTGCACACAGTGTCCCTGAACACAGTGTCTCCGCACACAGTGTCCCCGCACACAGTGTCCCCGCACACAGTGTCCCCGCACACAGTGTCCCCGCACACAGTGTCCCCGCACACAGTGTCCCCGCATTCCGTGTCCCCGCACACAGTGTCCGCACTCCGTGTCCCCGCACTCCGTGTCGCCGCACAAAGGTGTCCCCGCACACAGTGTCCCCGCTTACAGTGTCCCTGCACACAGTGTCCCTGCACACAGTGTCCCCGCACACAGTGTCCCCGCACTCCGTGTCCCTGCACACAGTGTCCCCGCACACAGTGTCCCCGCACACAGTGTCCCCGCACACAGTGTCCCCGCACACAGTGTCCCCGCACACAGTGTCCCTGCACACAGTGTCCCCGCATTCCGTGTCCCTGCACACAGTGTCCCTGAACACAGTGTCTCCGCACACAGTGTCCCCGCTCACAGTGTCCCCGAAAACAGTGTCCCCGCACACAGTGTCCCCGCTTACAGTGTTTCTGCACACAGTGTCCCTGCACACAGTGTCCCTGCACACAGTGTCCCCGCACTCCGTGTCCCTGCACACAGTGTCCCTGCACACAGTGTCCCCGCACACAGTGTCCCCGCACACAGTGTCCCCGCACACACTGTCTTCGCACACAGTGTCCCCGCACACAGTGTCCCCGCATTCCGTGTCCCCGCACATAGTGTCCGCACTCCGTGTCCCCGCACTCCGTGTCCCCGCACAAAGGTGTACCCGCACACAGTGTCCAAGCACACAGTGTCCCTGCACACAGTGTCCCTGCACACAGTGTCCCCGCACACAGTGTCCCCGCACACAGTGTCCCCGCACACAGTGTCCCCGCTCTCCGTGTTCCCGCACTCCGTGTCTCCGCACACAGTGTCCCCGCACACAGTGTCCCCGCATTCCGTGTCCCCGCACTCCGTGTCCCCGCACACAGTGTCCCTGCACACAGTGTCCCCGCACACAGTGTCCCCGCACACAGTGTCTCCGCACACAGTGTCCCGGCACACAGTGTCCCCGCACACAGTGTCCCCGCTCTCCGTGTCCCCGCACTCCGTGTCTCCGCACACAGTGTCCCCGCACACAGTGTCCCCGCACTCCGTGTCCCTGCACACAGTGTACCCGCACACAGTGTCCCTGCACACAGTGTCCCTGCACACAGTGTCCCCGCACACAATGTCCCCGCACACAGTGTCCCCGCACACAGTGTCCCCGCACTCCATGTCCCCGCACTCCGTGTCCCTGCACACAGTGTCCCCGCACACAGTGTCCCCGCACACAGTGTCCCCGCACACATTATCCCTGCACACAGTGTCCCCGCACACAGTGTCCCCGCACACAGTGTCCCCGCACACTTTGTCCCCGCACACAGTGTCCCCGCACACAGTGTCCCCGCACACAGTGTCCCCGCACACAGTGTCCCCGCTCTCCGTGTCCCCGCACACAGTGTCCCTGCACACAGTGTCCCCGCACTCAGTGTCCCCGCTATCCGTGTCCCCGCACTCCGTGTCCCCGCACTCCGTGTCCCCGCACACAGTGTCCCCGCACACAGTGTCCCCGCACTCAGTGTCCCCGCACACAGTGTCCCCGCACACAGTTACCCCGCTCTCCGTGTCCCCGCACTCCGTGTCTCCGCACACAGTATCCCCGCACACAGTGTCCCCGCACACAGTGTCCCTGCACACAGTGTCCCTGCACACAGTGTCCCCGCACACAGTGTCCCCGCACACAGTGTCCCCGCATTCCGTGTCCCCGCACTCCGTGTCCCCGCACACAGTGTCCCTGCACACAGTGTCCCCGCACACAGTGTTCCCGCACACAGTGTCTCCGCACACAGTGTCCCGGCACACAGTGTCCCCGCACACAGTGTCCCCGCCCTCCGTGTTCCCGCACTCCGTGTCTCCGCACACAGTGTCCCCGCACACAGTGTCCCCGCACACAGTGTCCCCGCACACAGTGTCCCCGCACACAGTGTCCCCGCACTCAGTGTCTCCGCACTCCGTTTCCCCGCACTCAGTGTCCCTGCACACAGTGTCCCCGCACACAGTGTCCCCGCACTCCGTGTCCCTGCACACAGTGTCCCCGTACTCCGTGTCTCCGCACTCCGTGTCCCCGCACTCAGTGTCCCTGCACACAGTGTCCCCGCACACAGTGTCCCCGCACTCCGTGTGCCTGCACACAGTGTCCCCGCACACAGTGTCCCCGCACACAGTGTCCCCGCACACAGTGTCCCCGCACACAGTGTGTCCGCACACAGTGTCTATGCACACAGTGTCCCCGCACACAGTGTCCCCGCACTCCGTGTCCCCGCACTCAGTGTCCCCGCACACAGTGTCCCCGCACTCCGTGTCCCCGCACACAGTGTCCCCGCACACAGTGTCCCCGCACACAGTGTCTCCGCACACAGTGTCCCCGCACACAGTGTCCCCGCACTCCGTGTCCCTGCACACAGTGTCCCTGCACACAGTGTCCCCGCACTCCGTGTCCCCGCACACAGTGTCCCTGCACACAGTGTCCCCGCACAATGTCCCCGCGCACAGTGTCCCCGCACTCCGTGTCTTCACACTCCGTGTCCCCGCACACAGTGTCCCCGCACACAGTGTCCCCGCACACAGTGTCTCCGCACACAGTGTCCCCGCACACAGTGTCCCCGCACACAGTGTCCCCGCACACAGTGTCTCCGCACACAGTGTCCCGGCACACAGTGTCCCCCCACACAGTGTACCCGCTCTCCGTGTCCCCGCATTCCGTGTCTCCACACACAGTGTCCCCGCACACAGTGTCCCCGCACACAGTGTCCCCGCACTCCGTGTCCCTGCACACAGTGTCCCCGCACACAGTGTCCCCGCACACAGTGTCCCCGCACACAGTGTCCACGCACACAGTGTCCCTGCACACAGTGTCCCTGCACACAGTGTCCCCGCACACAGTGTCCCCGCACAGAGTGTCCCCGCACACAGTGTCCCCGCACTCAGTGTGACCGCATTCCGTGTCCCCGCACACAGTGTCCCCGCACACAGTGTCTTCGCACACAGTGTCCCCGCACACAGTGTCCCTGCACACAGTGTCCCTGCACACAGTGTCCCTGCACACAGTGTCCCCGCACACAGTGTCCCCGCAAACAGTGTCCCCGCACACAGTGTCCCCGCTTACAGTGTCCCTGCACACAGTGTCCCTGCACACAGTGTCCCTGCACACAGTGTCCCCGCATTCCGTGTCCCTGCACACAGTGTCCCTGAACACAGTGTCCCCGCACACAGTGTCCCCGCACACAGTGTCCCAGCACACAGTGTCCCCGCACACAGTGTCCCCGCACACAGTGTCCCCGCACACAGTGTCCCCGCACACAGTGTCCCCGCATTCCGTGTCCCCGCACACAGTGTCCGCACTCCGTGTCCCCGCACTCCGTGTCGCCGCACAAAGGTGTCCCCGCACACAGTGTCCCCGCTTACAGTGTCCCTGCACACAGTGTCCCTGCACACAGTGTCCCCGCACACAGTGTCCCCGCACACAGTGTCCCCGCACACAGTGTCCCCGCACACAGTGTCCCCGCTCTCCGTGTCCCCGCACTCCGTGTTTTTCGCACACAGTGTCCCCGCACACAGTGTCCCCGCACACAGTGTCCCCGCACTCCGTGTCCCTGCACACAGTGTCCCCGCACACAGTGTCCCCGCACACAGTGTCCCCGCACACAGTGTCCCCGCACACAGTGTCCCCGCACACAGTGTCCCCGCACTCAGTGTCTCCGCACTCCGTTTCCCCGCACTCAGAGTCCCTGCACACAGTGTCCCTGCACACAGTGTCCCTGCACACAGTGTCCCCGCATTCCGTGTCCCTGCACACAGTGTCCCTGAACACAGTGTCTCCGCACACAGTGTCCCCGCACACAGTGTCCCCGCACACAGTGTCCCCGCACACAGTGTACCCGCTCTCCGTGTCCCCGCATTCCGTGTCTCCACACACAGTGTCCCCGCACACAGTGTCCCCGCACACAGTGTCCCCGCACTCCGTGTCCCTGCACACAGTGTCCCCGCACACAGTGTCCCCGCACACAGTGTCCCCGCACACAGTGTCCACGCAAACAGTGTCCCTGCACACAGTGTCCCTGCACACAGTGTCCCTGCACACAGTGTCCCCGCACACAGTGTCCCCGCACACAGTGTCCCAGCACACAGTGTCCCCGCACACAGTGTCCCCGCACACAGTGTCCCCGCACACAGTGTCCCCGCACACAGTGTCCCCGCACACAGTGTCCCCGCATTCCGTGTCCCCGCACACAGTGTCCGCACTCCGTGTCCCCGCACTCCGTGTCCCCGCACAAAGGTGTCCCCGCACACAGTGTCCCCGCTTACAGTGTCCCTGCACACAGTGTCCCTGCACACAGTGTCCCCGCACACAGTGTCCCCGCACACAGTGTCCCCGCACACAGTGTCCCCGCACACAGTGTCCCCGCTCTCCGTGTCCCCGCACTCCGTGTTTTTCGCACACAGTGTCCCCGCACACAGTGTCCCCGCACACAGTGTCCCCGCACTCCGTGTCCCTGCACACAGTGTCCCCGCACACAGTGTCCCCGCACACAGTGTCCCCGCACACAGTGTCCCCGCACACAGTGTCCCCGCACACAGTGTCCCCGCACTCAGTGTCTCCGCACTCCGTTTCCCCGCACTCAGTGTCCCTGCACACAGTGTCCCCGCACACAGTGTCCCCGCACTCCGTGTCCCTGCACACAGTGTCCCCGTACTCCGTGTCTCCGCACTCCGTGTCCCCGCACTCAGTGTCCCTGCACACAGTGTCCCCGCACACAGTGTCCCCGCACTCCGTGTGCCTGCACACAGTGTCCCCGCACAAAGTGTCCCCGCACACAGTATCCCCGCACACAGTGTCCCCGCACACAGTGTGTCCGCACACAGTGTCCATGCACACAGTGTCCCCGCACACAGTGTCCCCGCACTCCGTGTCCCCGCACTCAGTGTCCCCGCACACAGTGTCCCCGCACTCCGTGTCCCCGCACACAGTGTCCCCGCACACAGTGTCCCCGCACACAGTGTCTCCGCACACAGTGTCCCCGCACACAGTGTCCCCGCACACAGTGTCTCTGCACACAGTGTCCCCGCACACAGTGTCCCCGCACACAGTGTCCCCGCACACAGTGTCCCCGCACACAGTGTCCCCGCACACAGTGTTCCCGCTCTCCGTGTCCCCGCACTCCGTGTCTCCGCACACAGTGTCTCCGCACACAGTGTCCCCGCACACAGTGTCCCCGCACACAGTGTCCCCGCATTCCGTGTCCCCGCTTTCCGTGTCCCCGAACACAGTGTCCCTGCACACAGTGTTCCCGCGCACAGTGTCCCCGCACACAGTGTCCCCGCACACAGTGTCTCCGCACACAGTGTCCCGGCAAACAGTGTCCCCGCACACAGTGTACCCTCTCTCCGTGTCCCCGCACTCCGTGTCTCCGCACACAGAGTCCCCGCACACAGTGTCCCCGCACACAGTGTCCCCGCACTCCGTGTCCCTGCACACAGTGTCCCCGCACACAGTGTCCCCGCACACAGTGTCCCCGCACACAGTGTCCACGCACACAGTGTCCCCGCACACAGTGTCCCCGCACACAGTGTCCCTGCACACAGTGTCCCTGCACACAGTGTCCCCGCACTCCGTGTCCCCGCACAGAGTGTCCCCGCACACAGTGTCCCCGCACTCTGTGTCTTCGCACTCCGTGTCCCCGCACACAGTGTCCCCGCACACAGTGTCCCCGCACTCCGTGTCTTCGCACTCCGTGTCTTCGCACTCCGTGTCCCCGCACACAGTGTCCCTGCACACAGTGTCCCCGCACACAGTGTCCGCGCACTCAGTGTCCCTGCACACAGTGTCCCTGCACACAGTGTCCCCGCACACAGTGTCCCTGCACACAGTGTCCCTGCACACAGTGTCTCCGCACACAGTGTCCCCGCACACAGTGTCCCCGCACACAGTGTCCCCGCATTCCGTGTCCCCGCACTCCGTGTCCCCGCACACAGTGTCCCCGCACACAGTGTCCCTGCACACAGTGTCCCATCACACAGTGTCCCCGCACACAGTGTCCCCGCACACAATGTCCCCGCACTCCGTGTCCCCGCACACAGTGTCCCCGCACACAGTGTCCCCGCACTCAGAGTTTCTGCACACAGTGTACCCGCACACAGTGTCCCCGCACACAGTGTCCCCGCACACAGTGTCCCCGCACACAGTGTCCCCGCACACAGTGTCCCCGCACACAGTGTCCCCGCACACAGTGCTCCGCACTCCGTGTCCCCGCACTTCGTGTCCCCGCACACAGTGTCCTTGCACACAGTGTCCCCGCACACAGTGTCCCCGCACTCAGTGTCTCCGCACTCCGTGTTCCCGCACTCAGTGTCCCTGCACACAGTGTCCCCGCACTCCGTGTCCCCGCACTCCGTGTCCCTGCACACAGTGTCCCCGCACTCCGTGTCTCCCCACTCCGTGTCCCCGCACTCATTGTCCCTGCACACAGTGTCCTTGCACACAGTGTCCCCGCACTCCGTGTCCCTGCACACAGTGTCCCCGCACACAGTGTCCCCGCACACAGTGTCCCCGCACACAGTGTCCCCGCACACAGTGTCCCCGCACTCCGTGTCCCCGCACACAGTGTCCCTGCACACAGTGTCCCCGCACTCCGTGTCCCCGCACACAGTGTCCCCGCACACAGTGTCCCCGCACTCCGTGTCCCCGCACACAGTGTCCCCGCACACAGTGTCCCCGCACACAGTGTCCCCGCACTCCGTGTCCCCGCACACAGTGTCCCTGCACACAGTATCCCCGCACACAGTGTCCCCGCACTCAGTGTCCCCGCACACAGTGTCCCCGCACACAGTGTCCCCGCACACAGTGTCCCCGCACTCCGTGTCTCCGCACTCCGTGTCCCTGCACTCAGTGTCCCTGCACACAGTGTCCCCACACACAGTGTCCCCGCACTCCGTGTCCCTGCACACAGTGTCCCCGCACACAGTGTCCTCGCACACAGTATCCCCGCACACAGTGACCCCGCACACAGTGTCCCCGCACACAGTGTCCCCGCACACATTGTCCCCGCACACAGTGTCCCCGCACTCCGTGTCCCCGCACTCCGTGTCCCTGCACACAGTGTCCCCGCACAAAATGTCCCCGCACACAGTGTCCCCGCACACAGTGTCTCTGCACACAGTGTCCCCGAACACAGCGTCCCCGAACACAGTGTCCCCGCACACAGTGTCCCCGCACTTAGTGTCCCCGCACACAGTGTCCCCGCTCTCCGTGTCCCCGCACTCCGTGTCTCCGCACACAGTGTCCCCGCACACAGTGTCCCCGCACACAGTGTCCCCGCACACAGTGTCCCCGCATTCCGTGTCCCCGCACTCCGTGTACCCGCACACAGTGTCCCTGCACACAGTGTCCCCGCACACAGTGTCCCCGCACACAGTGTCTCCGCACACAGTGTCCCGGCACACAGTGTTCCCGCACACAGTGTACCCGCCCTCCGTGTCCCCGCACTCCGTGTCTCCGCACACAGTGTCCCCGCACACAGTGTCCCTGCACACAGTGTCCCTGCACACAGTGTTCCTGCACACAGTGTCCCCGCTCACAGTGTCCCCGCAAACAGTGTCCCCGCACACAGTGTCCCCGCTTACAGTGTTTCTGCACACAGTGTCCCTGCACACAGTGTCCCTGCACACAGTGTCCCCGCACTCCGTGTCCCTGCACACAGTGTCCCTGCACACAGTGTCCCCGCACACAGTGTCCACGCACACAGTGTCCCCGCACACACTGTCTTCGCACACAGTGTCCCCGCACACAGTGTCCCCGCATTCCGTGTCCCCGCACACAGTGTCCGCACTCCGTGTCCCCGCACTCCGTGTCCCCGCACAAAGGTGTACCCGCACACAGTGTCCAAGCACACAGTGTCCCTGCACACAGTGTCCCTGCACACAGTGTCCCCGCACACAGTGTCCCCGCACACAGTGTCCCCGCACACAGTGTCCCCGCTCTCCGTGTTCCCGCACTCCGTGTCTCCGCACACAGTGTCCCCGCACACAGTGTCCCCGCATTACGTGTCCCCGCACTCCGTGTCCCCGCACACAGTGTCCCTGCACACAGTGTCCCCGCACACAGTGTCCCCGCACACAGTGTCTCCGCACACAGTGTCCCGGCACACAGTGTCCCCGCACACAGTGTCCCCGCTCTCCGTGTCCCCGCACTCCGTGTCTCCGCACACAGTGTCCCCGCACACAGTGTCCCCGCACACAGTGTCCCCGCACTCCGTGTCCCTGCACACAGTGTACCCGCACACAGTGTCCCTGCACACAGTGTCCCTGCACACAGTGTCCCCGCACACAATGTCCCCGCACACAGTGTCCCCGCACACAGTGTCCCCGCACTCCATGTCCCCGCACTCCGTGTCCCTGCACACAGTGTCCCCGCACACAGTGTCCCCGCACACAGTGTCCCCGCACACATTATCCCTGCACACAGTGTCCCCGCACACAGTGTCCCCGCACACAGTGTCCCTGCACACAGTGTCCCCGCACACAGTGTCCCCGCACACAGTGTCCCCGCACACAGTGTCCCCGCACTCAGTGTCCCCGCACACAGTGTCCCCGCACACAGTTACCCCGCTCTCCGTGTCCCCGCACTCCGTGTCTCCGCACACAGTGTCCCCGCACACAGTGTCCCCGCACACAGTGTCCCTGCACACAGTGTCCCTGCACACAGTGTCCCCGCACACAGTGTCCCCGCACACAGTGTCCCCGCATTCCGTGTCCCCGCACTCCGTGTCCCCGCACACAGTGTCCCTGCACACAGTGTCCCCGCACACAGTGTTCCTGCACACAGTGTCTCCATACACAGTGTCCCGGCACACAGTGTCCCCGCACACAGTGTCCCCGCTCTCCGTGTTCCCGCACTCCGTGTCTCAGCACACAGTGTCCCCGCACACAGTGTCCCCGCACACAGTGTCCCCGCACACAGTGTCCCCGCACTCCGTGTCCCTGCACACAGTGTCCCCGCACACAGTGTCCCCGCACACAGTGTCCCCGCACACAGTGTCCCCGCACACAGTGTCCCCGCACACAGTGTCCCCGCACTCAGTGTCTCCGCACTCCGTTTCCCCGCACTCAGTGTCCCTGCACACAGTGTCCCCGCACACAGTGTCCCCGCACTCCGTGTCCCTGCACACAGTGTCCCCGTACTCCGTGTCTCCGCACTCCGTGTCCCCGCACTCAGTGTCCCTGCACACAGTGTCCCCGCACACAGTGTCCCCGCACTCCGTGTGCCTGCACACAGTGTCCCCGCACACAGTGTCCCCGCACACAGTGTCCCCGCACACAGTGTCCCCGCACACAGTGTGTCCGCACACAGTGTCTATGCACACAGTGTCCCCGCACACAGTGTCCCCGCACTCCGTGTCCCCGCACTCAGTGTTCCCGCACACAGTGTCCCCTCACTCCGTGTCCCCGCACACAGTGTCCCCGCACACAGTGTCCCCGCACACAGTGTCTCCGCACACAGTGTCCCCGCACACAGTGTCCCCGCACACAGTGTCTCTGCACACAGTGTCCCCGCACACAGTGTCCCCGTACACAGTGTCCCCGCACACAGTGTCTCCGCACACAGTGTCCCCGCACACAGTGTTCCCGCTCTCCGTGTCCCCGCACTCCGTGTCTCCGCACACAGTGTCTCCGCACACAGTGTCCCCGCACACAGTGTCCCCGCACACAGTGTCCCCGCATTCCGTGTCCCCGCTTTCCGTGTCCCCGCACTCAGTGTCCCTGCACACAGTGTCCCCGCGCACAGTGTCCCCGCACACAGTGTCCCCGCACACAGTGTCTCCGCACACAGTGTCCCGGCAAACAGTGTCCCCGCACACAGCGTACCCGCTCTCCGTGTCCCCGCACTCCGTGTCTCCGCACACTGTGTCCCCGCACACAGTGTCCCCGCACACAGTGTCCCCGCACTCCGTGTCCCTGCACACAGTGTCCCCGCACACAGTGTCCCCGCACACAGTGTCCCCGCACACAGTGTCCACGCACACAGTGTCCCCGCACACAGTGTCCCCGCACACAGTGTCCCTGCACACAGTGTCCCTGCACACAGTGTCCCCGCACTCCGTGTCCCCGCACACAGTGTCCCCGCACACAGTGTCCCCGCACTCCGTGTCTTCGCACTCCGTGTCCCCGCACACAGTGTCCCCGCACACAGTGTCCCCGCACTCCGTGTCTTCGCACTCCGTGTCCCCGCACACAGTGTCCCTGCACACAGTGTCCCCGCACACAGTGTCCGCGCACTCAGTGTCCCCGCACACAGTGTCCCCGCACACAGTGTCCCCGCACTCCGTGTCTCCGCACTCCGTGTCCCCGCACTCCGTATCCCCGCACACAGTGTCCCCGCACACAGTGTCTCTGCACACAGTGTCCCCGCACACAGTGTCCCCGCACACAGTGTCCCCGCACACAGTGTCCCCGCACACAGTGTCCCCGCATTCCGTGTCCCCACACACAGTGTCCGCACTCCGTGTCCCCGCACTCCATGTCCCCGCACAAAGGTGTCCCCGCACACAGTGTCCCCGCACACAGTGTCCCTGCATATAGTGTCCTTGCGCACAGTGTTCCCGCACACAGTGTCCCCGCACACAGTGTCCCCGCTTACAGTGTCCCCGCACACAGTGTCCCCGCTCTCCGTGTCCCCGCACTCCGTGTCTCCGCACACAGTGTCCCCGCACACAGTGTCCCCGCATTCCGTGTCCCCGCACTCCGTGTCCCCGCACACAGTGTCCCTGCACACAGTGTCCTCGCACACAGTGTCCCCGCACACAGTGTCTCCGCACACATTGTCCCGGCACACAGTGTCACCGCACACAGTGTCCCCGCTCTCCGTGTCCCCGCACTCCGTGTCTCCGCACACAGTGTACCCGCACACAGTGTCCCCGCACACAGTGTCCCCGCACTCCGTGTCCCTGCACACAGTGTCCCCGCACACAGTATCCCCGCACTCCGTGTCCCTGCACACAGTGTCCCCGCACACAGTGTCCCCGCACACAGTGTCCCCGCACACAGTGTCCCTGCACACAGTGTCCCTGCACACAGTGTCCCTGCACACAGTGTCCCCGCACACAGTGTCCCCGCACACAGTGTCCCCGCACACAGTGTCCCCGCACACAGTGTCCCTGCACACAGTGTCCCCGTACACAGTGTCCCCGCACTCCGTGTCCCCGCACACAGTGTCCCTGCACACAGTGTCCCCGCACTCAGTGTCCCCGCTATCCGTGTCCCCGCACTCCGTGTCCCCGCACTCCGTGTCCCCGCACACAGTGTCCCTGCACACAGTGTCCCTGCACACAGTGTCCCCGCACACAGTGTCCGCGCACTCAGTGTCCCCGCACACAGTGTCCCCGCACACAGTGTCCCCGCACTCCGTGTCTCCGCACTCCGTGTCCCCGCACTCCGTATCCCCGCACACAGTGTCCCCGCACACAGTGTCTCTGCACACAGTGTCCCCGCACACAGTGTCCCCGCACACAGTGTCCCCGCACACAGTGTCCCCGCACACAGTGTCCCCGCATTCCGTGTCCCCACACACAGTGTCCGCACTCCGTGTCCCCGCACTCCATGTCCCCGCACAAAGGTGTCCCCGCACACAGTGTCCCCGCACACAGTGTCCCTGCATATAGTGTCCTTGCACACAGTGTTCCCGCACACAGTGTCCCCGCACACAGTGTCCCCGCTTACAGTGTCCCCGCACACAGTGTCCCCGCTCTCCGTGTCCCCGCACTCCGTGTCTCCGCACACAGTGTCCCCGCACACAGTGTCCCCGCATTCCGTGTCCCCGCACTCCGTGTCCCCGCACACAGTGTCCCTGCACACAGTGTCCTCGCACACAGTGTCCCCGCACACAGTGTCTCCGCACACATTGTCCCGGCACACAGTGTCCCCGCACACAGTGTCCCCGCTCTCCGTGTCCCCGCACTCCGTGTCTCCGCACACAGTGTACCCGCACACAGTGTCCCCGCACACAGTGTCCCCGCACTCCGTGTCCCTGCACACAGTGTCCCCGCACACAGTGTCCCCGCACACAGTGTCCCCGCACACAGTGTCCCTGCACACAGTGTCCCTGCACACAGTGTCCCTGCACACAGTGTCCCCGCACACAGTCTCCCCGCACACAGTGTCCCCGAACACAGTGTCCCCGCACACAGTGTCCCCGCACACAGTGTCCCCGCACTCCGTGTCCCCGCACTCCGTGTCCCTGCACACAGTGTCCCCGCACACAGTGTCCCCGCACACAGTGTCCCCGCACACAGTGTCCCTGCACACAGTGTCCCCGCACACAGTGTCCCCGCACACAGTGTCCCCGCACACAGTGTCCCCGCACACAGTGTCCCTGCACACAGTGTCCCCGCACACAGTGTCCCCGCACTCCGCGTCCCCGCACACAGTGTCCCTGCACACAGTGTCCCCGCACTCAGTGTCCCCGCTATCCGTGTCCCCGCACTCCGTGTCCCCGCACTCCGTGTCCCCGCACACAGTGTACCCGCACACAGTGTCCCCGCACTCAGTGTCCCCGCACACAGTGTCCCTGCACACAGTGTCCCCGCTCTCCGTGTCCCCGCACTCCGTGTCTCCGCACACAGTGTCCCCGCACACAGTGTCCCCGCACACAGTGTCCCCGCACTCCGTGTCCCGCACTTCGTGTCCCTGCACTCCGTGACCCTTCACACAGTGTCCCCGCACTCAGTGTCCCCGCACTCCGTGTTCCTGCACACAGTGTCCCTGCACACAGTGTCCCCGCACACAGTGTCCCCGCACACAGTGTCCCCGCACACAATGTCCCCGCACACAGTGTCCCCGCACTCCGTGTCCCCGCACTCCGTGTCCCCGCACTCCGTGTCCCCGCACAAAGTGTCCCTGCACACAGTGTCCCCGCACACAGTGTCCCTGCACACAGTGTCCCCGCACACAGTGTCCCCGCACACAGTGTCCCTGCACACAGTGTCCCTGCACACAGTGTATCCGCACACAGTGTCCCCGCACACAGTGTCCCCGCACACAGTGTCCCCGCATATCGTGTCCCCGCTTTCCGTGTCCCCGCACACAGTGTCACCGCACACAGTGTCCCTGCACACAGTGTCCCTGCACACAGTTTCCCCGCACACAGTGTCCCCGCACACAGTGTCCCCGCACACAGTGTCCCCGCACACAATGTCCCCGCACTCCGTGTCCCCGCACACAGTGTCCCCGCACACAGTGTCCCCGCACTCCGTGTCTCTGCACACAGTGTCCCCGCACACAGTGTCCCCGCACACAGTGTCCCCGCACACAGTGTCCCCGCACACAGTGTCCCCGCACACAGTGTCCCCGCACTCCGTGTCGCCGCACTCCGTGTCCCCGCACACAGTGTCCCCGCACAAAGTGTCCCCGCACACAGTGTCCCCGCACACAGTGTCCCCGCTCTCCGTGTCCCCGCACTCCGTGTCTCCGCACCCAGTGTCCCTGCACACAGTGTCCCCGCACACAGTGTCCACGCACACAGTATCCCCGCACACACTGTCCCCGCACTCCGTGTCTCCGCACCCCGTGTCCCCGCACTCAGTGTCCCTGCACACAGTGTCCCCGCACACAGTGTTCCCGCACTCCGTGTCCCTGCACACAGTGTCCCCGCACACAGTGTCCCCGCACACAGTGTCCCCGCACACAGTGTCCCCGCACACAGTGTCCCTGCACACAGTGTCCCTGCACACAGTGTCCCTGCACACAGTGTCCCCGCACACAGTGTCCCTGCACACAGTGTCCCCGCACACAGTGTCCCTGCACACAGTGTCCCCGCACACAGTGTCCCCGCACTCCGTGTCCCTGCACACAGTGTCCCCGCACACAGTGTCCCCGCACACAGTGTCTCCGCACACAGTGTCCTCGCACACAGTGTCCCCGCACACAAGGACCCCGCATTCCGTGTCCCCGCACACAGTGTCCCCGCACACAGTGTCCTCGCACACAGTGTCCCTGCACACAGTGTCCCTGCACACAGTGTCCCTGCACACAGTGTCCCTGCACACAGTGTCCCTGCACACAGTGTCCCCGCACACAGTGTCCCCGCACTCCGTGTCCCCGCACACAGTGTCCCTGCACACAGTGTCCCCGCACACACTGTCCCCGCACACAGTGTCCCCGCATTCCATGTCCCCGCACACAGTGTCCCCGCATTCCTTGTCCCCGCACTCCGTGTCTCCGCATACAGTGTCCCCGCACACAGTGTCCCCGCACACAGTGTCCCCGCATTCCGTGTCCCTGCACACAGTGTCCCTGCACACATTGTCCCCGCACACAGTGCCCCGCACACAGTGTCCCCGCACTCCGTGTCCCCGCACACAGTGTCCCCGCATTCCGTGTCCCCGCACACAGTGTCCCCGCACACAGTGTCCCCGCACACAGTGTCCCCGCACACAGTGTCCCCGCACACAGTGTCCCCGCACTCCGTGTCCCCGCACACAGTGTCCCCGCACTCCGTGTCTACGCACTCCGTGTCTCCGCACACAGTGTCACCGCACACAGTGTCCCTGCACACAGTGTCCCTGCACACAGTGTCCCCGCACACAGTGTCCCCGCACACAGTGTCCCCGCACACAGTGTCCCCGCACACAGTGTCCGCGCACACAGTGTCCCCGCACACAGTGTCCCCGCACACAGTGTCCCCGCACACAGTGTCTCCGCACACAGTGTCTCCGCACACAGTGTCCCCGCACACAGTGTCCCCGCACACAGTGTCCCCGCACACAGTGTCCCCGCATTCCGTGTCCCTGCACACAGTGTCCCTGCACACATTGTCCCCGCACACAGTGTCCCCGCACACAGTGTCCCCGCACTCCGTGTCCCCGCACACAGTGTCCCCGCATTCCGTGTCCCCGCACACAGTGTCCCCGCACACAGTGTCCCCGCACACAGTGTCCCCGCACACAGTGTCCCCGCACACAGTGTCCCCGCACACAGTGTCCCCGCACTCCGTGTCCCCGCACACATTGTCCCCGCACTCCGTGTCCCCGCACTCCGTGTCTCCGCACACAGTGTCCCTGCACACAGTGTCCCTGCACACAGTGTCCCCGCACACAGTGTCCCCGCACACAGTGTCCCCGCACACAGTGTCCCCGCACACAGTGTCCGCGCACACAAGTGTCCCCGCACTCCGTGTCCCGGCACACAGTGTCCCCGCACACAGTGTCCCCGCACACAGTGTCCCTGCACACAGTGTCCCTGCACACAGTGTCCCCGCACACAGTGTCCCCGCACACAGTGTCCCCGAACACAGTGTCCCAGCACACAGTGTCCCCGCACACAGTGTCCCCGCACACAGTGTCCCCGCACACAGTGTCCCCGCACACAGTGTCCCCGCATTCCGTGTCCCCGCACACAGTGTCCCCGCATTCCGTGTCCCCGCACACAGTGTCCCCGCATTCCGTGTCCCCGCACTCCGTGTCTCCGCACACAGTGTCCCCGCACACAGTGTCCCCGCACACAGTGTCCCCGCACACAGTGTCCCTGCACACAGTGTCCCTGCACACAGTGTCCCCGCACTAAGTGTCCCCGCAAACAGTGTCCCCGCACACAGTGTCCCCGCTTACAGTGTCCCTGCACACAGTGTCCCTGCACACAGTGTCCCCGCACTCCGTGAACCTGCACACAGTGTCCCTGCACATAGTGTCCCCGCACAAAGTGTCCCCGCACACAGTGTCCCAGCACACAGTGTCCCCGCACACAGTGTCCCCGCACACAGTGTCCCCGCACACAGTGTCCCCGCATTCCGTGTCCCCGCACACAGTGTCCGCACTCCGTGTCCCCGTACTCCGTGTCCCCGCACAAAGGTGTCCCCGCACACAGTGTCACCGCACACAGTGTCCCTGCACACAGTGTCCCCGCACACAGTGTCCCCGCACACAGTGTCCCCGCACACAGTGTCCCCGCACACAGTGTCCCCGCACACAGTGTCCCTGCACACAGTGTCCCTGCACACAGTGTCCCCGCACACAGTGTCCCCGCACACAGTGTCCCTGCACACAGTGTCCCTGCACACAGTGTCCCTCCACACAGTGTCCCTGCACACAGTGTCACCGCACACAGTGTCCCCGCACTCCGTGTCCCTGCACACAGTGTCCCCGCACACAGTGTCCCCGCACACAGTGTCCCCGCACACAGTGTCCCCGCACAAAGTGTCCCCGCACACAGTGTCCCCGCATTCCGTGTCCCCGCACTCCGTGTCCCTGCACACAGTGTCCCCGCACACAGTGTCCCCGCATTCCGTGTCCCCGCATTCCGTGTCCCCGCACACAGTGTCCCCGCACAAAGTGTCCCCGCACACAGTGTCCCCGCACACAGTGTCTCCGCACACAGTGTCTCCGCACACAGTGTCCCCGCACACAGTGTCCCCGCACACAGTGTCCCCGCACACAGTGTCCCCGCACACAGTGTCCCCGCACTTGGTGTCCCCGCACTCCGTGTCCCCGCACACAGTGTCCCTGCACACAGTGTCCCCGCACACAGTGTTTCCTCACACAGTGTCCCCGCACAAAGTGTCCCTGCACACAGTGTCCCTGCACACAGTGTCCCTGCACACAGTGTCCCTGCACACAGTGTCCCTGCACACAGTGTCCCCGCACACAGTGTCCCCGCATTCCGTGTCCCTGCACACCGATTCCCCGCACACAGTGTCCCGGCACACAGTGTCCCCGCACTCCGTGTCCCCGCACACAGTATCCCCGCATTCCGTGTCCCCGCACACAGTGTCCCCGCACACAGTGTCCCTGCACACAGTGTCCCTGCACATAGTGTCCCTGCACACAGTGTCCCCGCACACAGTGTCCCCGCACACAGTGTCCCCGAACACAGTGTCCCCGCACACAGTGTCCCTGCACACAGTGTCCCTGCACACAGTGTCCCCGCACACAGTGTCCCCGCACACAGAGTCCCCGCACACAGTGTCCCCGCACACAGTGTCCCCGCACACAGTGTCTTCGCACACAGTGTCCCCGCACACAGTGTCCCCGCACTCCGTGTCCCCGCACACAGCGTCCCTGCACACAGTGTCCCCGCACACAGTGACTCCGCACACAGTGTCCCCGCACTCCGTGTCTCTGCACACAGTGTCCCCGCACACAGTGTCCCCGCACAGTGTCCCCGCACACAGTGTCCCCGCACTCCGTGTCCCCGCACACAGTGTCCCCGCACACAGTGTCCCCGCACTCAGTGTCCGCGCACACAGTGTCCCCGCACACTGTGTCCCCGCACTCCGTGTCTCCGCACTCCGTGTCCCAGCACTCAGTGTCCCTGCACACAGTGTCCCCGCAAACAGTGTCCCCGCATTCCGTGTCCCTGCACACAGTGTCCCTGCACACAGTGTCCCCGCACACAGTGTCCCCGCACTCCGTGTCCCCGCACACAGTGTCCCCGCATTCCGTGTCCCCGCACACAGTGTCCCCGCACACAGTGTCCCGGCACACAGTGTCCCCGCACACAGTGTCCCCGCACACAGTGTCCCCGCACTCCGTGTCCCCGCACACAGTGTCCCCGCACTCCGTGTCCCCGGACTCCGTGTCTCCGCACACAGTGTCCCTGCACACAGTGTCCCTGCACATAGTGTCCCCGCACACAGTGTCCCCGCACACAGTGTCCCCGCACACAGTGTCCCCGCACACAGTGTCCCCGCACACAGTGTCCTCGCACACAGTGTCCCCGCACACAGTGTTATCGCACACAGTGTCCCCGCACACAGTGTCCCTGCACACAGTGTCCCCGCACACAGTGTCCCTGCACACAGTGTCCCCGCACACAGTGTCCCCGCACTCCGTGTCCCTGCACACAGTGTCCCCGCACACAGTGTCCCCGCACACAGTGTCTCCGCACACAGTGTCCTCGCACACAGTGTCCCCGCACACAGTGTCCCCGCACACAGTGTCCCCGCACACAGTGTCCCCGCACACAGTGTCCCCGCACACAGTGTCCCCGCACACAGTGTCCCCGCACACAGTGTCCCCGCACACAGTGTCCCCGCACTCCGTGTCCCCGCACTCCGTGTCTCCGCACACAGTGTCCCTGCACACAGTGTCCCTGCACACAGTGTCCCCGCACACAGTGTCCCCGCACACAGTGTCCCCGCACACAGTGTCCCCGCACACAGTGTCCGCGCACACAAGTGTCCCCGCACACAGTGTCCCCTCACACAGTGTCCCCGCACACAGTGTCCCCGCACACAGTGTCCCCGCACACAGTGTCCCCGCACACAGTGTCCCCGCACTCCGTGTCTCCGCACACCGAGTACCCGCACTCCGTGTCCCTGCACACAGTGTCCCCGCACACAGTGTCCCCGCACACAGTGTCCCTGCACACAGTGTCCCTGCACACAGTGTCCCCGCACACAGTGTCCCCGCACACAGTGTCCCCGAACACAGTGTCCCAGCACACAGTGTCCCCGCACACAGTGTCCCCGCACACAGTGTCCCCGCACACAGTGTCCCCGCACACAGTGTCCCCGCATTCCGTGTCCCCGCACACAGTGTCCCCGCATTCCGTGTCCCCGCACACAGTGTCCCCGCATTCCGTGTCCCCGCACTCCGTGTCTCCGCACACAGTGTCCCCGCACACAGTGTCCCCGCACACAGTGTCCCCGCACACAGTGTCCCTGCACACAGTGTCCCTGCACACAGTGTCCCCGCACTAAGTGTCCCCGCAAACAGTGTCCCCGCACACAGTGTCCCCGCTTACAGTGTCCCTGCACACAGTGTCCCTGCACACAGTGTCCCTGCACACAGTGTCCCCGCACTCCGTGAACCTGCACACAGTGTCCCTGCACATAGTGTCCCCGCACAAAGTGTCCCCGCACACAGTGTCCCAGCACACAGTGTCCCCGCACACAGTGTCCCCGCACACAGTGTCCCCGCACACAGTGTCCCCGCATTCCGTGTCCCCGCACACAGTGTCCGCACTCCGTGTCCCCGCACTCCGTGTCCCCGCACAAAGGTGTCCCCGCACACAGTGTCACCGCACACAGTGTCCCTGCACACAGTGTCCCCGCACACAGTGTCCCCGCACACAGTGTCCCCGCACACAGTGTCCCCGCACACAGTGTCCCTGCACACAGTGTCCCTGCACACAGTGTCCCCGCACACAGTGTCCCCGCACACAGTGTCCCTGCACACAGTGTCCCTGCACACAGTGTCCCTCCACACAGTGTCCCTGCACACAGTGTCACCGCACACAGTGTCCCCGCACTCCGTGTCCCTGCACACAGTGTCCCCGCACACAGTGTCCCCGCACACAGTGACCCCGCACACAGTGTCCCCGCACAAAGTGTCCCCGCACACAGTGTCCCCGCATTCCGTGTCCCCGCACTCTGTGTCCCTGCACACAGTGTCCCCGCACACAGTGTCCCCGCATTCCGTGTCCCCGCATTCCGTGTCCCCGCACACAGTGTCCCCGCACAAAGTGTCCCCGCACACAGTGTCCCCGCACACAGTGTCTCCGCACACAGTGTCTCCGCACACAGTGTCCCCGCACACAGTGTCCCCGCACACAGTGTCCCCGCACACAGTGTCCCCGCACACAGTGTCCCCGCACACAGTGTCCCCGCACTCCGTGTCCCCGCACACAGTGTCCCTGCACACAGTGTCCCCGCACACAGTGTTTCCTCACACAGTGTCCCCGCACAAAGTGTCCCTGCACACAGTGTCCCTGCACACAGTGTCCCTGCACACAGTGTCCCTGCACACAGTGTCCCTGCACACAGTGTCCCCGCACACAGTGTCCCCGCATTCCGTGTCCCTGCACACCGATTCCCCGCACACAGTGTCCCGGCACACAGTGTCCCCGCACTCCGTGTCCCCGCACACAGTATCCCCGCATTCCGTGTCCCCGCACACAGTGTCCCCGCACACAGTGTCCCTGCACACAGTGTCCCTGCACACAGTGTCCCTGCACACAGTGTCCCCGCACACAGTGTCCCCGCACACAGTGTCCCCGAACACAGTGTCCCCGCACACAGTGTCCCTGCACACAGTGTCCCTGCACACAGTGTCCCCGCACACAGTGTCCCCGCACACAGAGTCCCCGCACACAGTGTCCCCGCACACAGTGTCCCCGCACACAGTGTCTTCGCACACAGTGTCCCCGCACACAGTGTCCCCGCACTCCGTGTCCCCGCACACAGCGTCCCTGCACACAGTGTCCCCGCACACAGTGACTCCGCACACAGTGTCCCCGCACTCCGTGTCTCTGCACACAGTGTCCCCGCACACAGTGTCCCCGCACAGTGTCCCCGCACACAGTGTCCCCGCACTCCGTGTCCCCGCACACAGTGTCCCCGCACACAGTGTCCCCGCACTCAGTGTCCGCGCACACATTGTCCCCGCACACAGTGTCCCCGCACTCCGTGTCTCCGCACTCCGTGTCCCAGCACTCAGTGTCCCTGCACACAGTGTCCCCGCAAACAGTGTCCCCGCATTCCGTGTCCCTGCACACAGTGTCCCTGCACACAGTGTCCCCGCACACAGTGTCCCCGCACACAGTGTCCCCGCACTCCGTGTCCCCGCACACAGTGTCCCCGCATTCCGTGTCCCCGCACACAGTGTCCCCGCACACAGTGTCCCGGCACACAGTGTCCCCGCACACAGTGTCCCCGCACACAGTGTCCCCGCACTCCGTGTCCCCGCACACAGTGTCCCCGCACTCCGTGTCCCCGGACTCCGTGTCTCCGCACACAGTGTCCCTGCACACAGTGTCCCTGCACATAGTGTCCCCGCACACAGTGTCCCCGCACACAGTGTCCCCGCACACAGTGTCCCCGCACACAGTGTCCCCGCACACAGTGTCCTCGCACACAGTGTCCCCGCACACAGTGTTATCGCACACAGTGTCCCCGCACACAGTGTCCCCGCACACAGTGTCCCCGCACACAGTGTCCCCGCACACAGTGTCCCCGCACACAGTGTCCCCGCACTCCGTGTCCCCGCACACAGTGTCCCCGCACACAGTGTCCCCGCACTCCGTGTCTCCGCACTCCGTGTCCCCGCACTCCGTGTCCCTGCACACAGTGTCCCCGCACTCAGTGTCCCCGCACTCCGTGTCCCTGCACACATTGTCCCCGCACACAGTGTCCCCGCACACAGTGTCCCCGCACACAGTGTCCCCGCACACAGTGTCCCTGCACACAGTGTCCCCACACACAGTGTCCCTGCACACAGTTTCCCCGCACACAGTGTCCCCGCACACAGTGTCCCTGCACACAGTGTCCCTGTACACAGTGTCCCCGCACACAGTGTCCCCGCACATAGTGTCCCCGCACACAGTGTCCCCTCTTACAGTGTCCCTGCACACAGTGTCCCTGCACACAGTGTCCCTGCACACAGTGTCCCCGCACACAATGTCCCCGCACTCCGTGTCGCCGCACTCCGTGTCCCCGCACACAGTGTCCCCGCACACAGTGTCCCCGCACTCAGTGTCCCCGCACACAGTGTCCCCGAACACAGTGTCCCCGCACTCCGTGTCTCGGCACTCCGTGTCCCCGCACTCAGTGTCCCTGCACACAGAGTCCCCGCACACAGTGTCCCCGCACTCCGTGTCCCTGCACACAGTGTCCCCGCACACAGTGTCCCCGCACCCAGTGTCCCCGCACACAGTGTCCTCGCACACAGTGTCCCTGCACACAGTGTCCCTGCACACAGTGTCCCTGCACACAGTGTCCCCGCACACAGTGTCCCTGCACACAGTGTCCCCGCACACAGTGTCCCTGCACACAGTGTCCCCGCACACAGTGTCCTCGCACTCCGTGCCCTGCACACAGTGTCCCCGCACACAGTGTCCCCGCAAACAGTGTCCCCGCACACAGTGTCTCCGCACACAGTGTCCCCGCACACAGTGTCCCCGCACACAGTGTCCCCGCATTCCGTGTCCCCGCACACAGTGTCCCCGCACACAGTGTCCCTGCACACAGTGTCCCTGCACACAGTGTCCCTGCACACAGTGTCCCTGCACACAGTGTCCCTGCACACAGTGTCCCCGCACACAGTGTCCCCGCACTCCGTGTCCCCGCACACAGTGTCCCTGCACACAGTGTCCCCGCACACACTGTCCCCGCACACAGTGTCCCCGCATTCCGTGTCCCCGCACACAGTGTCCCCGCATTCCGTGTCCCCGCACTCCGTGTCTCCGCACACAGTGTCCCCGCACACAGTGTCCCCGCACACTGTGTCCCCGCATTCCGTGTCTCTGCACACAGTGTCCCTGCACACAGTGTCCCTGCACACAGTGTCCTCGCACACAGTGTCCCCGCAAACAGTGTCCCCGCACACAGTGTCCCCGCTTACAGTGTCCCTGCACACAGTGTCCCTGCACACAGTTTCCCTGCACACAGTGTCCCCGCACTCCGTGAACCTGCACACAGTGTCCCTGCACACAGTGTCCCCGCACACAGTGTCCCCGCACACAGTGTCCCAGCACACAGTGTCCCAGCACACAGTGTCCCCGCACACAGTGTCCCCGCACACAGTGTCCCTGCACACAGTTTCCCTGCACACAGTGTCCCTGCACACAGTGTCCCCGCACACAGTGTCCCCGCACACAGTGTCCCCGCACACAGTGTCCCCGCACACAGTGTCCCTGCACACAGTGTCCCTGCACACAGTGTCCCCGCACACAGTGTCCCCGCAGAAAAACGCTTTTAGCTCCTTAAGGCTCCAGCTAGCGATTTGCTGGTGACGTCATCCTCTTCAGCGGAAACGCTTCTATTAAATGAGACGCATAACTGACGCGAAAGGACGCACATTCTGGAGAAAACAAGCAAAAAGTGAAAAAAACAGAAAAAAACGTAAAAACGGTTTTAGCTCCTAAACGGCTGCAGTTAGCGACATGCAGGTGACGTCATCGTTATCCGATTGAACGCTTCCATAGCATGAGACCCATAACTCACGCGAAAAGACGCACATTTTGGAGAAAACAAGCAAAAAACGAAAAATACAGAAAAACGCCTTTAGCTCCTAATCAACTGCAGATAGTGACCTGCGGGTGACGTCATCGTCTTCAGTGGGAACGTTTCCATAGGATGAGACCAATAACTCACGAGAAAAGACGTACATTTTTGAGAAAATAAGCAAAAATTGAAAAAACAGAAAAACGCCTGTAGCTCCTAAACGGCTGCTGCTAGCGACCTGCGGGTGACGGCATCGTATTGAGCGGGGACGCTGCTATAGAATGAGACCCATAACTCACGCGAAAAGACGCACGTTTGGGAAAAACAAGCAAAAAGTAAAAAAACAGAAAAACGTCTTCAGCTTCTAAACGGCTGCAGCAAGTGACCTGCAGGTGACGTCATCGTCTTCAGCGGGAACGCTTTAATAGGATTAGACCCATACCTCACGCGAAAAGACGCACATTTGAGCGAAAAGAAGCATAAAGTGAAAAAAACAGAAATCGCCTGTAGCTCCTAAACGACTGCTGCTAGCGACCTGCGCTTGACGTCATCGTCTTCAAAGGGGACGCTTCTATAAGATGAGACCAGTAACTCACGCAAAAAGACGCACATTTGGGAAAAAACAAGCAAAAAGTAAAGAAACAGAAAAACGCCTTCAGCTCCTAAACGGCTGCAGCTAGCGACCTGCGGGTGACGTCATCGTCTTCAGCGGGAACGCTTCCATAGGATAAGATCCATAACGGAAGCGAAAAGACGCACATTCTGAAAAAAACAAGCAAAAAGTGAAAAAAACAGAAAAAAACGGAAAAACGCCTTTAGCTCCTAAACGGCTGCAGTTAGTGACATGCAGGTGACGGCATCGTCTTCAGCTGCAACGCTTCAATAGGATGAGACCCATAACTCATGCGAAAAGACGCACATTTGGAAGAAAACAAGCAAAAAACGAAAAATACAGAAAACGCCTTTAGCTAATAAACAACTGCAGATATTGACCTGCGGGTTTGGTCATCATCTTCAGCCGGAACGCTTCCATAGGATGAGACCCATAAATCATGCGAAAAGACGTACATTTTTGAGAAAACAAACAAAAAGTGAAAAAAACAGAAAAACGCCTTTAGCTCCTAAACAACTGCAGCTAGCGACCTGCGGGTGACGTCATCGTCTTCAGCTGGAAAGCTTCCATAGGATGAGAGATATTTAACTTACGCGAAAAGACGCACATTTTGGAGAAAACAAGCAAAATGTTAAAAAACATAAAAACGCCTGTAGCTCCTAAACGGCTGCATCTAGCGACCTGCGGGTGACGTCATCGTCTGCAGCGGGAAATCTTTCATAGGATTAGACCCATAACTCACTCGAAAAGCCGCACATTTGAGCGAAAAGAAACATAAAGTGAAAAAAACAGAAAAACGCCTGTAGCTCTTAAACGGCTGCTGCTAGCGACCTGCGGGTGACGTCATCGTATTCAGCGGGGACGCTTCTATAAGATGAGACCCATAACTCACGCGAAAAGACGCACATTTGGGAAAAAATAAGCAAAAAGTAAAAAAAACAGAAAAACGCCTTCAGCTTTTAACGGCTGCAGCTATTGACCTGCGGGTGACGTCATCGTTTCAACTGGAACGCTTCCATAGGACGCGAACCATAACTGACGAGTAAAGACCCACATTCTGGAGAAAACAAGCAAAAAGTGAAAAAAAACAGAAAAAAAACAGAAAAACGCCTTTAGCTCCAAAACGGCTGCAGCTAACGACATACAAGTGACGGCATCGTATTCAGCTGGAACGCTTCCATATTATGAGAGATATAACTCACGCAAAAAGACGCACATTTGGGAGAAAACAAGCAAAAGTAAAAAAAACCAGAAAAACGCCTGTAGCTCCTAAACGGCTGCAGCTAGCGATCTGCGGGTGACGTCACCGTCTTCAGCGGGAACGCTTTTATTTGATTAGACCCATAACTCACGCAAAAAACGCACATTTGGGAGAAAACAAGCAAAAAGTGAAAAAAACAGAAAAAAGCCTTTAGCACCTTAACAACTGCAGCTTGCGACCTGCGGGTGACGTCATCGTCTTCAGCGTGAACGTTTTTATAGGATGAGAACCATAGCTCACGCGAAAAGACGCACATTTGAGCGAAAAGAAGCATAAAGTGAAAAAAACAGAAAAACGCCTGTAGCTCCTAAACACCTGCAGCTAGCGACCTGCGGGTGACGGCAACGTCTTCAGCGGCAACGCTACCACAGGATGAGACCCATAACTGACGCGAAAGGACACACATTTTGGAGAAAACAAGCAAAAAGTAAAAAAAAACAGAAAAACGCCTTTAGCTCCTACACGGCTGCTGCTAGCGACCTGCGGGTGACGTCATCGTCTGCAGCGGGAACGCTTTCATAGGATTGGACCCATAACTCACGCGAAAAGACGCACATTTGAGCGAAAAGAAGCATAAAGTGAAAAAAACAGAAAAACGCCTGTAGCTCCAAAACAGCTGCAGCTAGCGACCTGCGGGTGACGGCATCGTCTTCAGCGGCAACGCTACCATACGATGAAACCGATAACTTACGAGAAAGGACGCACATTTTGGAGAAAACAAGCAAGAAGTGAAAAAAACAGAAAAACGCCTTAAGCTTCTAAACAACTGCAGCTAGGGACCTGCGGGTGACGTCATCGTCTTCAGCGGGAACGCTTTAATAGGATTAGACCCATACCTCACGCAAAAAGACGCACATTTGGGAAAAAACAAGCAAAAAGTAAAAAAACAGAAAAACGCCTTCAGCTCCTAAACGGCTGCAGCTAGCGACCTGCGGGTGACGACATCGTCTTCAGCGGGAGCGCTTCCATAGGATGAGACCCATAACGGAAGCGAAAGGACGCACATTCTGAAAAAAACAAGCAAAAAGTGAAGAAAACAGAAAAAAACGGAAAAACGCATTTAGCTCCTAAACGGCTGTAGTTAGCGACATGCAGATGACGTCTTCGTCTTCAGCTTCAACGCTTCCATAGGATGAGACCCATAACTCACGCGAAAAGACGCACATTTGGAAGAAAACAAGCAAAAAACGAAAAATACAGAAAAACGCCTTTAGCTCCTAAACAACTGCAGATATTGACCTGCGGGTGACGTCATCGTCTTCAGCGGGAACGCTTCCACAGGATGAGAACCATAAATCATGCGAAAAGACGTACATTTTTGAGAAAAAAAACAAAAAGTGAAAAAAACTAAAAAACGCCTTTAGCTCCTAAACGGCTGCAGCTAGCGACCTGCGGGTGACATCATCGTCTTCAGCGGGAAAGGTTTTATAGGATTAGACCAATAACTCACGCGAAAAGACGCACATTTGAGCGAAAAGAAGCATAAAGTGAAAAAAACAGAAAAACGCCTCTAGCTCCTAAACGACTGCTGCTAGCGACCTGTGGTTGACGGCATCGTCTTCAGGGGGGACGCTTCTATAGGAGGAGACCCATAACTCACGCAAAAAGACGCACATTTGGGGAAAACAAGCAAAAAGTGAAAAAAACAGAAAAACGCCTTTAGCTCCTAAACGGCTGCAGTTAGCGACATGCGGGTGACGGCATCGTCTGCAGCGGGAAATCTTTCATAGGATTAGACCCATAACTCACTCGAAAAGACGCACATTTTAGCGAAAAGAAACATAAAGTGAAAAAAACAGAAAAAAACAGTAAAACACCTTTAGCTCCTAAACGGCTGCAGTTAGCGACATGCAGGTGACGTCATCGTCTTCAGCTGCAACGCTTCCATAGGATGAGACCCATAACTCACGCGAAAAGACGCACATTTGGAAGAAGACAAGCAAAAAACGAAAAATACAGAAAAACGCCTTTAGCTCCTAAACAACTGAGGATATTGACCTGCGGGTTTGGTCATCGTCTTCAGCCGGAACGCTTCCATAGGATGAGACCCATAAATCATGCGAAAAGACGTACATTTTTGAGAAAAAAAACAAAAAGTGAAAAAACAGAAAAACGCCTTAAGCTTCTAAACGGCTGCAGCTAGCGACCTTCGGGTGACATAATCGTCTTCAGCGGGAAAGCTTTTATAGGATTAGACCCATAACTCACGCGAAAAGACGCACATTTGAGCGAAAAGAAACATAAAGTGAAAAAAACAGAAAAACGCCTTTAGCTCTTAAACGGCACACAGTGTGCCCGCATTCCATGTCCCCGCACACAGTGTCCTCGCACACAGTGTCCCCGCACACAGTGTCCCTGCACACAGTGTCCCTGCACACAGTGTCCCTGCACACAGTGTCCCCGCACACAGTGTCCCCGCAAACAGTGTCCCCGCACACAGTGTCCCCGCTTACAGTGTCCCTGCACCCAGTGTCCTTGCACACAGTGTCCCTGCACACATTGTCCCCGCATTCCGTGTCCCTGCACACAGTGTCCCTGCACACAGTGTCCCCGCACACAGTGTCCCCGCACACAGTTTCCCAGCACACAGTGTCCCCGCACACAGTGTCCCCGCACACAGTGTCCCCGCACACAGTGTCCCCGCACACAGTGTCCCCGCATTCCGTGTCCCCGCACACAGTGTCCGCACTCCGTGTCCCCGCACTCCGTGTCCCCGCACAAAGGTGTCCCCGCACATAGTGTCCCCGCACACAGTGTCCCTGCACACAGTGTCCCTGCACACAGTGTCCCCTCACACAGTGTCCCCGCACACAGTGTCCCCGCACACAGTGTCCCCGCACACAGAGTCCCCGCTCTCCGTGTCCCCGCACTCCGTGTCTCCGCACACAGTGTCCCCGCACACAGTGTCCCCGCATTCCGTGTCCCCGCACTCCGTGTCCCCGCACACAGTGTCCCTGCACACAGTGTCCCCGCACACAGTGTCCCCGCACACAGTGTCTCCGCACACAGTGTCCCGGCACACAGTGTCCCCGCACACGGTGTCCCCGCTCTCCGTGTCCCCGCACTCCGTGTCTCCGCACACAGTGTCCCCGCACACAGTGTCCCCGCACTCCGTGTCCCTGCACACAGTGTCCTAGCACACAGTGTCCCCGCACACAGTGTCCCCGCACACAGTGTCCCCGCACACAGTGTCCCCGCACTCAGTGTCTCCGCACTCCGTGTCCCCGCACTCAGTGTCCCTGCACACAGTGTCCCCGCACACAGTGTCCCCGCACTCCGTGTCCCTGCACACAGTGTCCCCGCACTCCATGTCTCCGCACTCCGTGTCCCCGCACTCAGTGTCCCTGCACACAGTGTCCCCGCACACAGTGTCCCCGCACTCCGTGTCCCTGCACACAGTGTCCCCGCACACAGTGTCCCCGCACACAGTGTCCCCGCACACAGTGTCCCCGCACACAGTGTCCCCGCACACAGTGTCCATGCACACAGATTCCCCGCACACAGTGTCCCCGCACTCCGTGTCCCCGCAGTCAGTGTCCCCGCACACAGTGTCCCCGCACTCCGTGACCCCGCACACAGTGTCCCCGCACACAGTGTCCCCGCACAAAGTGTCCCCGCACACAGTGTCCCCGCACACAGTGTCCCCGCACACAGTGTCCCTGCACACAGTGTCCCCGCACACAGTGTCCCCGCACACAGTGTCCCCGCACACAGTGTCCCCGCACACAGTGTCTCCGTACACAGTGACCCGGCACACAGTGTCCCCGCACACAGTGTATCCGCTTTCCGTGTCCACGCACTCCGTGTCTCCGCACACAGTGTCCCCGCACACAGTGTCCCCGCACACAGTGTCCCCGCACTCTGTGTCCCTGCACACAGTGTTCACGCACACAGTGTCCCCGCACACAGTGTCCCCGCACACAGTGTCCACGCGCACAGTGTCCCTGCATTCAGTGTCCCTGCACACAGTGTCCCCGCACACAGTGTCCCCGCACACAGTGTTCCCGCACACAGTGTCCCCGCACACAGTGTCCCCGCACACAGTGTCCCCGCACACAGTGTGCCCGCATTCCGTGTCCCCGCACACAGTGTCCCCGCACACAGTGTCCCCGCACACAGTGTCTCCGCACACAGTGTCCCGGCACACAGTGTCCCCGCACACAGTGTCCCCGCTCTCCGTGTCCCCGCACTCCGTGTCTCCGCACACAGTGTCCCCGCACACAGTGTCCCCGCACACAGTGTCCCCGCACTCCGTGTCCCTGCACACAGTGTCCCCGCACACAGTGTCCCCGCACACTGTGTCCCCGCACACAGTGTCCCCGCACACAGTGTCCCCGCACTCAGTGTCTCCGCACTCCGTGTCCCCGCACTCAGTGTCCCTGCACACAGTGTCCCCGCACACAGTGTCCCCGCACTCCGTGTCCCTGCACACAGTGTCCCCGCACTCCGTGTCTCCGCACTCCGTGTCCCCGCACTCAGTGTCCCTGCACACAGTGTCCCCGCACACAGTGTCCCCGCACTCCGTGTCCCTGCACACAGTGTCCCCGCACACAGTGTCCCCGCACACAGTGTCCCCGCACACAGTGTCCCCGCACACAGTGTCCGTGCACACAGTGTCCCCGCACACAGTGTCCCCGCACTCCGTGTCCCCGCACTCAGTGTCCCCGCACACAGTGTCCCCGCACTCCGTGACCCCGCACACAGTGTCCCCGCACACAGTGTCCCCGCACACAGTGTCCCCGCACACAGTGTCCCCGCACACAGTGTCCCCGCACACAGTGTCCCCGCACACAGTGTCCCCGCACTCCGTGTCCCCGCACTCCGTGTGTCTGCACACAATGTCCCCGCACACAGTGTCCCCGAACACAGTGTCTCTGCACACAGTGTCCCCGCACACAGTGTCCCCGCACACAGTGTCCCCGCACACTGTCCCCGCACACAGTGTCCCCGCACACAGTGTCCCCGCTCTCCTTGTCCCCGCACTCCGTGTCTCCGCACACAGTGTCTCCGCACACAGTGTCCCCGCACACAGTGTCCCCGCACACAGTGTCCCCGCATTCCGTGTCCCCGCACACAGTGTCTCCGCACACAGTGTCCCTGCACACAGTGTCCCCGCGCACAGTGTCCCCGCACACAGTGTCCCCGCACACTGTGTTTCCGCACACAGTGTCCCGGCACACAGTGTCCCCGCACACAGTGTACCCGCTCTCTGTGTCCCCGCACTCCGTGTCCTTGCACACAGTGTCCCCGCACACAGTGTCCCCGCACACAGTGTCCACGCACACAGTGACCCTGCACACAGTGTCCCTGCACACAGTGTCCCCGCACACAGTGTCCCCGCACACAGTGTCCGCGCACACAGTGTCCCCGCACACAGTGTGCCCGCATTCCGTGTCTCCGCACTCCGTGTCCCCGCACTCAGTGTCCCTGCACACAGTGTCCCCGCACACAGTGTCCCCGCACTCCGTGTCCCTGCACACAGTGTCCCCGCACACAGTGTCCCCGCACACAGTGTCCCCGCACACAGTGTCCCCGCACACAGTGTCCCCGCACACAGTGTCCATGCACACAGATTCCCCGCACACAGTGTCCCCGCACTCCGTGTCCCCGCAGTCAGTGTCCCCGCACACAGTGTCCCCGCACTCCGTGACCCCGCACACAGTGTCCCCGCACACAGTGTCCCCGCACAAAGTGTCCCCGCACACAGTGTCCCCGCACACAGTGTCCCCGCACACAGTGTCCCTGCACACAGTGTCCCCGCACACAGTGTCCCCGCACACAGTGTCCCCGCACACAGTGTCCCCGCACACAGTGTCTCCGTACACAGTGACCCGGCACACAGTGTCCCCGCACACAGTGTATCCGCTTTCCGTGTCCACGCACTCCGTGTCTCCGCACACAGTGTCCCCGCACACAGTGTCCCCGCACACAGTGTCCCCGCACTCTGTGTCCCTGCACACAGTGTTCACGCACACAGTGTCCCCGCACACAGTGTCCCCGCACACAGTGTCCACGCGCACAGTGTCCCTGCATTCAGTGTCCCTGCACACAGTGTCCCCGCACACAGTGTCCCCGCACACAGTGTTCCCGCACACAGTGTCCCCGCACACAGTGTCCCCGCACACAGTGTCCCCGCACACAGTGTGCCCGCATTCCGTGTCCCCGCACACAGTGTCCCCGCACACAGTGTCCCCGCACACAGTGTCTCCGCACACAGTGTCCCGGCACACAGTGTCCCCGCACACAGTGTCCCCGCTCTCCGTGTCCCCGCACTCCGTGTCTCCGCACACAGTGTCCCCGCACACAGTGTCCCCGAACACAGTGTCCCCGCACTCCGTGTCCCTGCACACAGTGTCCCCGCACACAGTGTCCCCGCACACTGTGTCCCCGCACACAGTGTCCCCGCACACAGTGTCCCCGCACTCAGTGTCTCCGCACTCCGTGTCCCCGCACTCAGTGTCCCTGCACACAGTGTCCCCGCACACAGTGTCCCCGCACTCCGTGTCCCTGCACACAGTGTCCCCGCACTCCGTGTCTCCGCACTCCGTGTCCCCGCACTCAGTGTCCCTGCACACAGTGTCCCCGCACACAGTGTCCCCGCACTCCGTGTCCCTGCACACAGTGTCCCCGCACACAGTGTCCCCGCACACAGTGTCCCCGCACACAGTGTCCCCGCACACAGTGTCCCCGCACACAGTGTCCGTGCACACAGTGTCCCCGCACACAGTGTCCCCGCACTCCGTGTCCCCGCACTCAGTGTCCCCGCACACAGTGTCCCCGCACTCCGTGACCCCGCACACAGTGTCCCCGCACACAGTGTCCCCGCACACAGTGTCCCCGCACACAGTGTCCCCGCACACAGTGTCCCCGCACACAGTGTCCCCGCACTCCGTGTCCCCGCACTCCGTGTCTCTGCACACAATGTCCCCGCACACAGTGTCCCCGAACACAGTGTCTCTGCACACAGTGTCCCCGCACACAGTGTCCCCGCACACAGTGTCCCCGCACACTGTCCCCGCACACAGTGTCCCCGCACACAGTGTCCCCGCTCTCCTTGTCCCCGCACTCCGTGTCTCCGCACACAGTGTCTCCGCACACAGTGTCCCCGCACACAGTGTCCCCGCACACAGTGTCCCCGCATTCCGTGTCCCCGCACACAGTGTCTCCGCACACAGTGTCCCTGCACACAGTGTCCCCGCGCACAGTGTCCCCGCACACAGTGTCCCCGCACACTGTGTTTCCGCACACAGTGTCCCGGCACACAGTGTCCCCGCACACAGTGTACCCGCTCTCTGTGTCCCCGCACTCCGTGTCCTTGCACACAGTGTCCCCGCACACAGTGTCCCCGCACACAGTGTCCACGCACACAGTGACCCTGCACACAGTGTCCCTGCACACAGTGTCCCCGCACACAGTGTCCCCGCACACAGTGTCCGCGCACACAGTGTCCCCGCACACAGTGTGCCCGCATTCCGTGTCCCCGCACACAGTGTCCCCGCACACAGTGTCCCCGCACTCCGTGTCCCGGCACACAGTGTCCCCGCACACAGTGTCCCCGCACACAGTGTCCCCGCACACAGTGTCCCCGCACACAGTGTCCCCGCACACAGTGTCCCCGCACTCCGTGTCCCTGCACACAGTGTCCCTGCACACAGTGTCCCCGCACTCCGTGTCCCCGCACAGAGTGTCCCCGCACACAGTGTCCCCGCTCACAGTGTCCCCGCACACAGTGTCCCCGCACTCCGTGTCTTCGCACTCCGTGTCCCCGCACATAGTGTCCCCGCACACAGTGTCCCCGCACTCCGTGTCCCCGCACACAGTGTCCCTGCACACAGTGTCCCCGCACACAGTGTCCGCGCACTCAGTGTCCCCGCACACAGTGTCCCCGCACACAGTGTCCCCGCACTCCGTGTCTCCGCACTCCGTGTCCCCGCACTCCGTGTCCCCGCACACAGTGTCCCCGCACACAGTGTCTCTGCACACAGTGTCCCCGCACACAGTGTCCCCGCACACAGTGTCCCCGCACACAGTGTCCCCGCACACAGTGTCCCCGCTCTCCGTGTTCCCGCACTCCGTGTCTCCTCACACAGTGTCCCCGCACACAGTGTCCCCGCACACAGTGTCCCCGAAACACAGTGTCCCCGCATTCCGTGTCCCCGCACTCCGTGTCCCCGCACACAGTTTCCCTGCACACAGTGTCCCCGCACACAGTGTCCCCGCACACAGTGTCCCCGCACACAGTGTCTCCGCACACAGTGTCCCGGCACACAGTGTCCCCGCACACAGTGTATCCGCTCTCCGTGTCCCCGCACTCCGTGTCTCCGCACACAGTGTCCCCGCACACAGTGTCCCCGCACACAGTGTCCCCCCACTCCGTGTCCCTGCACACAGTGTTCTCGCACACAGTGTCCCCGCACACAGTGTCCCCGCACACAGTGTCCACGCGCACAGTGTCCCTGCACACAGTGTCCCTGCACACAGTGTCCCCGCACTCCGTGTCCCCGCACTCCGTGTCCCTGCACACAGTGTCCCCGCACACAGTGTCCCCGCACACAGTGTCTCTGCACACAGTGTCCCCGCACACAGTGTCCCCGCACACAGTGTCCCCGCACACAGTGTCCCCGCACACAGTGTCCCCGCACACAGTGTCCCCGCACACAGTGTCCCCGCTCTCCGTGTCCCCGCACTCCGTGTCTCCGCACACAGTGTCTCCGCACACAGTGTCCCCGCACACAGTGTCCCCGCATTCCGTGTCCCCGCACTCCGTGTCCCCGCACACAGTGTCCCTGCACATAGTGTCCCCGCACACAGTGTCCCCGCACTCCGTGTCCCCGCACACAGTGTCCCCGCACACAGTGTCCCCGCACTCAGTGTCCGCGCACACAGTGTCCCCGCACACAGTGTCCCCGCACTCCGTGTCTCTGCACTCCGTGTCCCCGCACTCAGTGTCCCTGCACACAGTGTCCCCGCAAACAGTGTCCCCGCATTCCGTGTCCCTGCACACAGTGTCCCTGCACACAGTGTCCCCGCACACAGTGTCTTCGCACACGGTGTCCCCGCACTCCGTGTCCCCGCACACAGTGTCCCCGCATTCCGTGGCCCCGCACACAGTGTCCCCGCACACAGTTTCCCGGCACACAGTGTCCCCGCACACAGTGTCCCCGCACACAGTGTCCCCGCACTCCGTGTCCCCGCACACAGTGTTTCCGCACTCAGTGTCCCCGGACTCCGTGTCTCCGCACACAGTGTCCCTGCACACAGTGTCCCTGCACACAGTGTCCCTGCACACAGTGTCCCCGCACACAGTGTCCCCGCACACAGTGTCCCCGCACACAGTGTCCCCGCACACAGTGTCCCCGCACACAGTGTCCTCGCACACAGTGTCCCCGCACACAGTGTCTCCGCACACAGTGTCCCCGCACACAGTGTCCCCGCACACAGTGTCCCCGCACACAGTGTCCCCGCACACAGTGTCCCCGCACACAGTGTCCCCGCACACAGTGTCCCCGCACTCCGTGTCTCCGCACTCCGTGTCCCCGCACTCCGTGTCCCTGCACACAGTGTCCCCGCACTCAGTGTCCCCGCACTCCGTGTCCCTGCACACATTGTCCCCGCACACAGTGTCCCCGCACACAGTGTCCCCGCACACAGTGTCCCCGCACACAGTGTCCCCGCACACAGTGTCCCTGCACACAGTGTCCCCGCACACAGTGTCCCTGCACACAGTTTCCCCGCACACAGTGTCCCCGCACACAGTGTCCCTGCACACAGTGTCCCTGCACACAGTGTCCCCGCACACAGTGTCCCCGCACACAGTGTCCCCGCACTCCGTGTCCCTGCACACAGTGTCCCCGCACACAGTGTCCCCGCACACAGTGTCCCCGCACACAGTGTCCCCGCACACAGTGTCCCCGCACACAGTGTCCGTGCACACAGTGTCCCCGCACACAGTGTCCCCGCACTCCGTGTCCCCGCACTCAGTGTCCCCGCACACAGTGTCCCCGCACTCCGTGACCCCGCACACAGTGTCCCCGCACACAGTGTCCCCGCACACAGTGTCCCCGCACACAGTGTCCCCGCACACAGTGTCCCCGCACACAGTGTCTCCGCACTCCGTGTCCCCGCACTCCGTGTCTCTGCACACAATGTCCCCGCACACAGTGTCCCCGAACACAGTGTCTCTGCACACAGTGTCCCCGCACACAGTGTCCCCGCACACAGTGTCCCCGCACACTGTCCCCGCACACAGTGTCCCCGCACACAGTGTCCCCGCTCTCCTTGTCCCCGCACTCCGTGTCTCCGCACACAGTGTCTCCGCACACAGTGTCCCCGCACACAGTGTCCCCGCACACAGTGTCCCCGCATTCCGTGTCCCCGCACACAGTGTCTCCGCACACAGTGTCCCTGCACACAGTGTCCCCGCGCACAGTGTCCCCGCACACAGTGTCCCCGCACACTGTGTTTCCGCACACAGTGTCCCGGCACACAGTGTCCCCGCACAGTGTACCCGCTCTCTGTGTCCCCGCACTCCGTGTCCTTGCACACAGTGTCCCCGCACACAGTGTCCCCGCACACAGTGTCCACGCACACAGTGTCCCTGCACACAGTGTCCCTGCACACAGTGTCCCCGCACACAGTGTCCCCGCACACAGTGTCCGCGCACACAGTGTCCCCGCACACAGTGTGCCCGCATTCCGTGTCCCCGCACACAGTGTCCCCGCACACAGTGTCCCCGCACTCCGTGTCCCGGCACACAGTGTCCCCGCACACAGTGTCCCCGCACACAGTGTCCCCGCACACAGTGTCCCCGCACACAGTGTCCCCGCACACAGTGTCCCCGCACTCCGTGTCCCTGCACACAGTGTCCCTGCACACAGTGTCCCCGCACTCCGTGTCCCCGCACAGAGTGTCCCCGCACACAGTGTCCCCGCTCACAGTGTCCCCGCACACAGTGTCCCCGCACTCCGTGTCTTCGCACTCCGTGTCCCCGCACATAGTGTCCCCGCACACAGTGTCCCCGCACTCCGTGTCCCCGCACACAGTGTCCCTGCACACAGTGTCCCCGCACACAGTGTCCGCGCACTCGGTGTCCCCGCACACAGTGTCCCCGCACACAGTGTCCCCGCACTCCGTGTCTCCGCACTCCGTGTCCCCGCACTCCGTGTCCCCGCACACAGTGTCCCCGCACACAGTGTCTCTGCACACAGTGTCCCCGCACACAGTGTCCCCGCACACAGTGTCCCCGCACACAGTGTCCCCGCTCTCCGTGTTCCCGCACTCCGTGTCTCCTCACACAGTGTCCCCGCACACAGTGTCCCCGCACACAGTGTCCCCGAAACACAGTGTCCCCGCATTCCGTGTCCCCGCACTCCGTGTCCCCGCACACAGTGTCCCTGCACACAGTGTCCCCGCACACAGTGTCCCCGCACACAGTGTCCCCGCACACAGTGTCTCCGCACACAGTGTCCCGGCACACAGTGTCCCCGCACACAGTGTATCCGCTCTCCGTGTCCCCGCACTCCGTGTCTCCGCACACAGTGTCCCCGCACACAGTGTCCCCGCACACAGTGTCCCCCCACTCCGTGTCCCTGCACACAGTGTTCTCGCACACAGTGTCCCCGCACACAGTGTCCCCGCACACAGTGTCCACGCGCACAGTGTCCCTGCACACAGTGTCCCTGCACACAGTGTCCCCGCACTCCGTGTCCCCGCACTCCGTGTCCCTGCACACAGTGTCCCCGCACACAGTGTCCCCGCACACAGTGTCTCTGCACACAGTGTCCCCGCACACAGTGTCCCCGCACACAGTGTCCCCGCACACAGTGTCCCCGCACACAGTGTCCCCGCACACAGTGTCCCCGCACACAGTGTCCCCGCTCTCCGTGTCCCCGCACTCCGTGTCTCCGCACACAGTGTCTCCGCACACAGTGTCCCCGCACACAGTGTCCCCGCATTCCGTGTCCCCGCACTCCGTGTCCCCGCACACAGTGTCCCTGCACATAGTGTCCCCGCACACAGTGTCCCCGCACTCCGTGTCCCCGCACACAGTGTCCCCGCACACAGTGTCCCCGCACTCAGTGTCCGCGCACACAGTGTCCCCGCACACAGTGTCCCCGCACTCCGTGTCTCTGCACTCCGTGTCCCCGCACTCAGTGTCCCTGCACACAGTGTCCCCGCAAACAGTGTCCCCGCATTCCGTGTCCCTGCACACAGTGTCCCTGCACACAGTGTCCCCGCACACAGTGTCTTCGCACACAGTGTCCCCGCACTCCGTGTCCCCGCACACAGTGTCCCCGCATTCCGTGGCCCCGCACACAGTGTCCCCGCACACAGTTTCCCGGCACACAGTGTCCCCGCACACAGTGTCCCCGCACACAGTGTCCCCGCACTCCGTGTCCCCGCACACAGTGTTTCCGCACTCAGTGTCCCCGGACTCCGTGTCTCCGCACACAGTGTCCCTGCACACAGTGTCCCTGCACACAGTGTCCCTGCACACAGTGTCCCCGCACACAGTGTCCCCGCACACAGTGTCCCCGCACACAGTGTCCCCGCACACAGTGTCCCCGCACACAGTGTCCTCGCACACAGTGTCCCCGCACACAGTGTCTCCGCACACAGTGTCCCCGCACACAGTGTCCCCGCACACAGTGTCCCCGCACACAGTGTCCCCGCACACAGTGTCCCCGCACACAGTGTCCCCGCACTCCGTGTCCCCGCACACAGTGTCCCCGCACACAGTGTCCCCGCACACAGTGTCCCCGCACTCCGTGTCTCCGCACTCCGTGTCCCCGCACTCCGTGTCCCTGCACACAGTGTCCCCGCACTCAGTGTCCCCGCACTCCGTGTCCCTGCACACATTGTCCCCGCACACAGTGTCCCCGCACACAGTGTCCCCGCACACAGTGTCCCTGCACACAGTGTCCCCGCACACAGTGTCCCTGCACACAGTTTCCCCGCACACAGTGTCCCCGCACACAGTGTCCCTGCACACAGTGTCCCTGCACACAGTGTCCCCGCACACAGTGTCCCCGCACACAGTGTCCCCGCACACAGTGTCCCCGCTTACAGTGTCCCTGCACACAGTGTCCCTGCACACAGTGTCCCTGCACACAGTGTCCCCGCACTCCGTGTCTCCGCACTCCGTGTCCCCGCACTCAGTGTCCCTGCACACAGAGTCCCCGCACACAGTGTCCCCGCACTCCGTGTCCCTGCACACAGTGTCCCCGCACACAGTGTCCCCGCACCCAGTGTCCCCGCACACAGTGTCCTCGCACACAGTGTCCCTGCACACAGTGTCCCTGCACACAGTGTCCCTGCACACAGTGTCCCCGCACACAGTGTCCCTGCACACAGTGTCCCCGCACACAGTGTCCCTGCACACAGTGTCCCCGCACACAGTGTCCCCGCACTCCGTGTCCCTGCACACAGTGTCCCCGCACACAGTGTCCCCGCACACAGTGTCTCCGCACACAGTGTCCCCGCACACAGTGTCCCCGCACACAGTGTCCCCGCATTCCGTGTCCCCGCACACAGTGTCCCCGCACACAGTGTCCCTGCACACAGTGTCCCTGCACACAGTGTCCCTGCACACAGTGTCCCTGCACACAGTGTCCCTGCACACAGTGTCCCCGCACACAGTGTCCCCGCACTCCGTGTCCCCGCACACAGTGTCCCTGCACACAGTGTCCCCGCACACACTGTCCCCGCACACAGTGTCCCCGCATTCCGTGTCCCCGCACACAGTGTCCCCGCATTCCGTGACCCCGCACTCCGTGTCTCCGCACACAGTGTCCCCGAACACAGTGTCCCCGCACACTGTGTCCCCGCATTCCGTGTCTCTGCACACAGTGTCCCTACACACAGTGTCCCTGCACACAGTGTTTCCGCACACAGTGTCCCCGCAAACAGTCTCCCCGCACACAGTGTCCCCGCTTACAGTGTCCCTGCACACAGTTTCCCTGCACACAGTGTCCCCGCACTCCGTGAACCTGCACACAGTGTCCCTGCACACAGTGTCTCCGGACACAGTGTCCCCGCACACAGTGTCCCAGCACAGAGTGTCCCCGCACACAGTGTCCCCGCACACAGTGTCCCCGAACACAGTGTCCCCGCACACAGTGTCCCCGCATTCCGTGTCCCCGCACACAGTGTCCGCACTCCGTGTCCCCGCACTCCGTGTCCCCGCACACAGTGTCCCTGCACACAGTGTCCCCGCACACAGTGTCCCCGAACACAGTGTCCCCGCACACAGTGTCCCTGCACACAGTGTCCCTGCACACAGTGTCCCTGCACACAGTGTCCCCGCACACAGTGTCCCCGCACACAGTGTTCCCGCACACAGTGTCCCTGCACACAGTGTCCCTGCACACAGTGTCCCCGCACACAGAGTCCCCGCACACAGTGTCCCCGCACACAGTGTCCCCGCACACAGTGTCCCTGCACACAGTGTCCCTGCACACATTGTCCCCGCACACAGTATCTCCGCAGAAAAACGCCTTTAGCTCCTTAAGGCTCCAGCTAGCGATTTGCTGGTGACGTCTTCCTCTTCAGCGGAAACGCTTCTATTAAATGAGACGCATAACTGACGCGAAAGGACGCACATTCTGGAGAAAACAAGCAAAAAGTGAAAAAAACAGAAAAAAACGTAAAAACGGTTTTAGCTCCTAAACGGCTGCAGTTAGCGACATGCAGGTGACGTCATCGTTATCAGATGGAACGCTTCCATAGCATGAGACCCATAACTCACGCGAAAAGACGCACATTTTGGAGAAAACAAGCAAAAAACGAAAAATACAGAAAAACGCCTTTAGCTCCTAAACAACTGCAGATAGTGACCTGCGGGTGACGTCATCGTCTTCAGCGGGAACGCTTCCATAGGATGAGACCAATAACTCACGAGAAAAGACGCACATTTGAGCGAAAAGAAGCATAAAGTGAAAAAAACAGAAATCGCCTGTAGCTCCTAAACGACTGCTGCTAGCGACCTGCGCTTGACGTCATCGTCTTCAAGGGGGACGCTTCTATAAGATGAGACCAGTAACTCACGAAAAAAGACGCACATTTGGGAAAAAACAAGCAAAAAGTAAAGAAACAGAAAAACGCCTTCAGCTCCTAAACGGCTGCAGCTAGCGACCTGCGGGTGACGTCATCGTCTTCAGCGGGAACGCTTCCATAGGATAAGATCCATAACGGAAGCGAAAAGACGCACATTCTGAAAAAAACAAGCAAAAAGTGAAAAAAACAGAAAAAAACGGAAAAACGGCTTTAGCTCCTAAACGGCTGCAGTTAGTGACATGCAGGTGACGGCATCGTCTTCAGCTGCAACGCTTCCATAGGATGAGACCCATAACTCATGCGAAAAGACGCACATTTGGAAGAAAACAAGCAAAAAACGAAAAAAACAGAAAAACGCCTTTAGCTCCTAAACAACTGCAGATATTGACCTGCGGGTTTGGTCATCATCTTCAGCCGGAACGCTTCCATAGGATTAGACCCATAACTCACTCGAAAAGACGCACATTTGAGCGAAAAGAAACATAAAGTGAAAAAAACAGAAAAACGCCTGTAGCTCTTAAACGGCTGCTGCTAGCGACCTGCGGGTGACGTCATCGTATTCAGCGGGAACGCTTCTATAAGATGAGACCCATAACTCACGCGAAAAGACGCACATTTGGGAAAAAATAAGCAAAAAGTAAAAAAAAACAGAAAAACGCCTTCAGCTTTTAACGGCTGCAGCTAGTGACCTGCGGGTGACGTCATCGTTTCAGCTGGAACGCTTCTATAGGACGCGACCCATAACTGACGCGTAAAGACCCACATTCTGGAGAAAACAAGCAAAAAGTGAAAAAAACAGAAAAAAAACAGAAAAACGCCTTTAGCTCCAAAACGGCTGCAGCTAACGACATACAAGTGACGGCATCGTATTCCGCTGGAACGCTTCCATATGATGAGAGATATAACTCACGCAAAAAGACGCACATTTGGGAGAAAACAAGCAAAAGTAAAAAAAAACAGAAAAACGCCTGTAGCTCCTAAACGGCTGCAGCTAGCGACCTGCGGGTGACGGCAACGTCTTCAGCGGCAACGCTACCACAGGATGAGACCCATAACTGACGCGAAAGGACGCACATTTTGGAGAAAACAAGCAAAAAGTAAAAAAAACAGAAAAACGCCTTAAGCTTCTAAACAACTGCAGCTAGGGATCTGCGGGTGACGTCATCGTCTTCAGCGGGAACGCTTTAATAGGATTAGACCCATACCTCACGCGAAAAGACGCACATTTGAGCGAAAAGAAGCATAAAGTTAAAGTTAGCGACATGCAGATGACGTCTTCGTCTTCAGCTGCAACGCTTCCATAGGATGAGACCCATAACTCACTCGAAAAGACGCACATTTGGAAGAAAACATGCAAAAAACGAAAAATACAGAAAAACGCCTTTAGCTCCTAAACAACTGCAGATATTGACCTGCGGGTGACGTCATCGTCTTCAGCGGGAACGCTTAAATATGATGAGACCCATAACTCACGCGAAAAGACGTACATTTTTGAGAAAACAAACAAAAAGTAAAAAAAACAGAAAAACGCCTTTAGCTCCTAAACGGCTGCTGCTAGCGACCTGCGGGTGACGTCATCGTCTGCAGCGGGAACGCTTTCATAGGATTGGACCCATAACTAACGCGAAAAGACGCACATTTGAGCGAAAAGAAGCATAAAGTGAAAAAAACAGAAAAACGCCTGTAGCTCCAAAACAGCTGCAGCTAGCGACCTGCGGGTGACGGCATCGTCTCAGCGGCAACGCTACCATACGATGAGACCGATAACTGACGAGAAAGGACGCACATTTTGGAGAAAACAAGCAAAAAGTGAAAAAAACAGAAAAACGCCTTAAGCTTCTAAACAACTGCAGCTAGGGACCTGCGGGTGACGTCATCGTCTTCAGCGGGAACGCTTTAATAGGATTAGACCCATACCTCACGCAAAAAGACGCACATTTGGGAAAAAACAAGCAAAAAGTAAAAAAACAGAAAAACGCCTTCAGCTCCTAAACGGCTGCAGCTAGCGACCTGCGGGTGACGACATCGTCTTCAGCGGGAACGCTTCCATAGGATGAGACCCATAACGGAAGCGAAAGGACGCACATTCTGAAAAAAACAAGCAAAAAGTGAAGAAAACAGAAAAAAACGGAAAAACGCATTTAGCTCCTAAACGGCTGTAGTTAGCGACATGCAGATGACGTCTTCGTCTTCAGCTGCAACGCTTCCATAGGATGAGACCCATAACTCACGCGAAAAGACGCACATTTGGAAGAAAACAAGCAAAAAACGGAAAATACAGAAAAACGCCTATAGCTCCTAAACAACTGCAGATATTGACCTGCGGGTGACGTCATCGTCTTCAGCGGGAACGCTTCCACAGGATGAGACCCATAAATCATGCGAAAAGACATACATTTTTGAGAAAAAAAACAAAAAGTGAAAAAAACTGAAAAACGCCTTTAGCTCCTAAACGGCTGCAGCTAGCGACCTGCGGGTGACATCATCGTCTTCAGCGGGAAAGGTTTTATAGGATTAGACCAATAACTCACGCGAAAAGACGCACATTTGAGCGAAAAGAAGCATAAAGTGAAAAAAACAGAAAAACGCCTGTAGCTACTAAACGACTGCTGCTAGCGACCTGCGGGTGACGTTATCGTCTTCAGCTGGAACGCTTCCATAGGATGAGAGATATTTAACTTACGCGAAAAGACGCACATTTTGGAGAAAACAAGCAAAATGTTAAAAAACATAAAAACGCCTGTAGCTCCTAAACGGCTGCATCTAGCGACCTGCGGGTGACGTCATCGTCTGCAGCGGGAAATCTTTCATAGGATTAGACCCATAACTCACTCGAAAAGACGCACATTTGAGCGAAAAGAAACATAAAGTGAAAAAAACAGAAAAACGCCAGTAGCTCTTAAACGGCTGCTGCTAGCGACCTGCGGGTGACGTCATCGTATTCAGCGTGGACGCTTCTAAATGATGAGACCCATAACTCACGCGAAAAGACGCACATTTGGGAAAAAATAAGCAAAAAGTAAAAAAAAACAGAAAAACGCCTTCAGCTTTTAACGGCTGCAGCTAGTGACCTGCGGGTGACGTCATCGTTTCAGCTGGAACGCTTCCATAGGACGCGACCCATAACTGACGCGTAAAGACCCACATTCTGGAGAAAACAAGCAAAAAGTGAAAAAAACATCAAAACGCCTTTAGCTCCAAAACGGCTGCAGCTAACGACATACAAGTGACGGCATCGTATTCAGCTGGAACGCTTCCATATGATGAGAGATATAACTCACGCAAAAAGACGCACATTTGGGAGAAAACAAGCAAAAGTAAAAAAAACCAGAAAAACGCCTGTAGCTCCTAAACGGCTGCGGCTAGCGATCTGCGGGTGACGTCACCGTCTTCAGCGGGAACGCTTTTATTTGATTAGACCCATAACTCACGCAAAAAACGCACATTTGGGAGAAAACAAGCAAAAAACGAAAAATACAGAAAAACGCCTTTAGCTCCTAAACAACTGCAGATATTGACCTGCGGGTGACGTCATCGTCTTCAGCGGGAACGCTTAAATATGATGAGACCCATAACTCACGCGAAAAGACGTACATTTTTGAGAAAACAAACAAGAAGTAAAAAAAACAGAAAAACGCCTTTAGCTCCTAAACGGCTGCTGCTAGCGACCTGCGGGTGACGTCATCGTCTGCAGCGGGAACGCTTTCATAGGATTGGACCCATAACTCACGCGAAAAGACGCACATTTGAGCGAAAAAAAGCATAAAGTGAAAAAAACAGTAAAACGCCTGTAGCTCCAAAACAGCTGCAGCTAGCGACCTGCCGGTGACGGTATCGTCTTCAGCGGCAACGCTACCATACGATGAGACCGATAACTGACGAGAAAGGACGCACATTTTGGAGAAAACAAGCAAAAAGTGAAAAAAACAGAAAAACGCCTTAAGCATCTAAACAACTGCAGCTAGGGACCTGCGGGTGACGTCATCGTCTTCAGCGGGAACGCTTTAATAGGATTAGACCCATACCTCACGCAAAAAGACGCACATTTGGGAAAAAAAAAGCAAAAAGTAAAAAAACAGAAAAACGCCTTCAGCTCCTAAACGGCTGCAGCTAGCGACCTGCGGGTGACGACATCGTCTTCAGCGGGAACGCTTCCATAGGATGAGACCCATAACGGAAGCGAAAGGACGCACATTCTGAAAAAAACAAGCAAAAACTAAAGAAAACAGAAAAAAACGGAAAAACGCATTTAGCTCCTAAACGGCTGTAGTTAGCGACATGCAGATGACGTCTTCGTCTTCAGCTGCAACGCTTCCATAGGATGAGACCCATAACTCACGCGAAAAGACGCACATTTGGAAGAAAACAAGCAAAAAACGAAAAATACAGAAAAACGCCTTTAGCTCCTAAACAACTGCAGATATTGACCTGCGGGTGACGTCATCGTCTTCAGTGGGAACGCTTCCACAGGATGAGACCCATAAATCATGCGAAAAGACGTACATTTTTGAGAAAAAAAACAAAAAGTGAAAAAAACTGAAAAACGCCTTTAGCTCCTAAACGGCTGCAGCTAGCGACCTGCGGGTGACATCATCGTCTTCAGCGGGAAAGGTTTTATAGGATTAGACCAATAACTCACGCGAAAAGACGCACATTTGAGCGAAAAGAAGCATAAAGTGAAAAAAACAGAAAAACGCCTGTAGCTCCTAAACGACTGCTGCTAGCGACCTGTGGTTGACGGCATCGTCTTCAGGGGGACGCTTCTATAGGAGGAGACCCATAACTCACGCAAAAAGACGCACATTTGGGAAAAAAAAGGAAAAAGTAAAAAAACAGAAAACCGCCTTCAGCACCTAAACGGCTGCAGCTAGCGACATGCGGGTGACGTCATCGTCTTCAGCTGGAACGCTTCCATAGGATGAGACCCATAACTGACGCGAAAGGACGCACATTTTGGAGAAAACAAGCAAAAAGTGAAAAAAACAGAAAAAAACAGTAAAACACCTTTAGCTCCTAAACGGCTGCAGTTCGCGACATGCAGGTGACGTCATCGTCTTCAGCTGCAACGCTTCCACAGGATGAGACCCATAACTCACGCGAAAAGACGCACATTTGGAAGAAGACAAGCAAAAAACGAAAAATACAGAAAAACGCCTTTAGCTCCTAAACAACTGCAGATATTGACCTGCGGGTTTGGTCATCGTCTTCAGCCGGAACGCTTCCATAGGATGAGACCCATAAATCATGCGAAAAGGCGTACATTTTTGAGAAAAAAAACAAAAAGTGAAAAAACAGAAAAACGCCTTAAGCTTCTAAACGGCTGCAGTTAGCGACATGCGGGTGACGGCATCGTCTGCAGCGGGAAATCTTTCATAGGATTAGACCCATAACTCACTCGAAAAGACGCACATTTGAGCGAAAAGAAACATAAAGTGAAAAAAACAGAAAAACGCCTTTAGCACTTAAACGGCACACAGTGTGCCCGCATTCCATGTCCCCGCACACAGTGTCCTCGCACACAGTGTCCCCGCACACAGTGTCCCTGCACACAGTGTCCCTGCACACAGTGTCCCTGCACACAGTGTCCCCGCACACAGTGTCCCCGCAAACAGTGTCCCCGCACACAGTGTCCCCGCTTACAGTGTTTTTGCACACAGTGTCCCTGCACAGAGTGTCCCTGCACACAGTGTCCCCGCATTCCGTGTCCCCGCACACAGTGTCCGCACTCCGTGTCCCCGCACAAAGGTGTCCCCGCACACAGTGTCCCCGCACACAGTGTCCCTGCAAACAGTGTCCCTGCACACAGTGTCCCCGCACACAGTGTCCCCGCACACAGTGTCCCCGCACACAGTGTCCCCGCACACAGTGTCCCCGCTCTCCGTGTCCCCGCACTCCGTGTCTCCGCACACAGTGTCCCCGCACACAGTGTCCCCGCACACAGTGTCCCCGCATTCCGTGTCCCCGCACTCCGTGTCCCCGCACACAGTGTCCCTGCACACAGTGTCCCCGCACACAGTGTCCCCGCACACAGTGTCTCCGCACACAGTGTCCCGGCACACAGTGTCCCCGCACACAGTGTCCCCGCTCTCCGTGTCCCCGCACTCCGTGTCTCCGCACACAGTGTCCCCGCACACAGTGTCCCCGCACTCCGTGTCCCTGCACACAGTGTCCCCGAACACAGTGTCCCCGCACACAGTGTCCCCGCACACAGTGTCCCCGCACACAGTGTCCCCGCACTCAGTGTCTCCGCACTCCGTGTCCCCGCACTCAGTGTCCCCGCACACAGTGTCCCCGCACACAGTGTCCCCGCACACAGTGTCTCCGCACACAGTGTCCCGGCACACAGTGTCCCCGCACACAGTGTATCCGCTCTCCGTGTCCCCGCACTCCGTGTCTCCGCACACAGTGTCCCCGCACACAGTGTCCCCGCACACAGTGTCCCCGCACTCCGTGTCCCTGCACACAGTGTTCACGCACACAGTGTCCCCGCACACAGTGTCCCCGCACACAGTGTCCCCGCACACAGTGTCCACGCGCACAGTGTCCCTGCACACAGTGTCCCTGCACACAGTGTCCCCGCACACAGTGTCCCCGCACACAGTGTTCCCGCACACAGTGTCCCTGCACACAGTGTTCCCGCACACAGTGTCCCCGCACACAGTGTGCCCGCATTCCGTGTCCCCGCACACAGTGTCCCCGCACACAGTGTCCCCGCACTCAGTGTCTCCGCACTCCGTGTCCCCGCACTCAGTGTCCCTGCACACAGTGTCCCCGCACACAGTGTCGCCGCACTCCGTGTCCCTGCACACAGTGTCCCCGCACTCCGTGTCTCCGCACTCCGTGTCCCCGCACTCAGTGTCCCTGCACACAGTGTCCCCGCACACAGTGTCCCCGCACTCCGTGTCCCTGCACAAAGTGTCCCTGCACACAGTGTCCCCGCACACAGTGTCTCCGCACACAGTGTCCCCGCACACAGTGTCCCCGCAAACAGTGTCCCCGCACACAGTGTCCCCGCACACAGTGTCCATGCACACAGTGTCCCCGCACACAGTGTCCCCGCACTCCGTGTCCCCGCACTCAGTGTCCCCGAACACAGTGTCCCCGCACTCCGTGACCCCGCACACAGTGTCCCCGCACACAGTGTCCCCGCACACAGTGTCCCCGCACACAGTGTCCCCGCACACAGTATCCCCGCACACAGTGTCCCCGCACTCCGTGTCCCCGCACTCCGTGTCCCTGCACACAGTGTCCCCGCACACAGTGTCCCCGCACACAGTGTCTCTGCACACAGTGTCCCCGCACACAGTGTCCCCGCACACAGTGTCCCCGCTCTCCGTGTCCCCGCACTCCGTGTCTCCGCACACAGTGTCTCCGCACACAGTGTCCCCGCACACATTGTCCCCGCACACAGTGTCCCCGCATTCCGTGTCCCCTTACTCAGTGTCCCCGCACACAGTGTCCCTGCACACAGTGTCCCCGCGCACAGTGTCCCCGCACACAGTGTCCCCGCACACAGTGTCTCCGCACACAGTGTCCCGGCACACAGTGTCCCCGCACACAGTGTACCCGCTCTCTGTGTCCCCGCACTCCGTGTCTCCGCACACAGTGTCCCCGCACACAGTGTCCCCGCACACAGTGTCCCCGCACTCCGTGTCCCTGCACACAGTGTCCCCGCACACAGTGTCCCCGCACACAGTGTCCCCGCACACAGTGTCCACGCACACAGTGTCCCTGCACACAGTGTCCCCGCACACAGTGTCCCCGCACACAGTGTCCCCGCAAACAGTGTCCCCGCACACAGTGTCCCCGCACACAGTGTGCCCGCATTCCGTGTCCCCGCACACAGTGTCCCCGCACACAGTGTCCCCGCACACAGTGTCCCCGCACACAGTGTCCCCGCACACAGTGTCCCCGCACACAGTGTCCCCGCACACAGTGTCCCCGCACACAGTGTCCCCGCACTCCGTGTCCCTGCACACAGTGTCCCTGCACACAGTGTCCCCGCACTCCGTGTCCCCGCACAGAGTGTCCCCGCACACAGTGTCCCCGCACACAGTGTCCCCGCACTCCGTGTCTTCGCACTCCGTGTCCCCGCACACAGTGTCCCCGCACACAGTGTCCCCGCACACAGTGTCCCTGCACTCCGTGACCCCGCACACAGTGTCCCTGCACACAGTGTCCCAGCACACAGTGTCCGCGCACTCAGTGTCCCCGCACACAGTGTCCCCGCACACAGTGTCCCCGCATTCCGTGTCTCCGCACTCCGTGTCCCCGCACTCCGTGTCCCCGCACACAGTGTCCCCGCACACAGGGTCTCTGCACACAGTGTCCCCGCACACAGTGTCCCCGCACACAGTGTCCCCGCACACAGTGTCCCCGCACACAGTGTCCCCGCACACAGTGTCCCCGCTCTCCGTGTTTCTGCACTCCGTGTCTCCGCACACAGTGTCCCCGCACACAGTGTCCCCGCACACAGTGTCCCCGCACACAGTGTCTCCGCACACAGTGTCCCGGCACACAGTGTCCCCGCACACAGTGTATCCGCTCTCCGTGTCCCCGCACTCCGTGTCTCCGCACACAGTGTCCCCGCACACAGTGTCCCCGCACGCAGTGTCCCCGCACTCCGTGTCCCTGCACACAGTGTTCACGCACACAGTGTCCCCGCACACAGTGTCCCCGCACACAGTGTCCACGCGCACAGTGTCCCTGCACACAGTGTCCCTGCACACAGTGTCCCCGCACACAGTGTCCCCGCACACAGTGTTCCCGCACACAGTGTCCCCGCACACAGTGTCCCCGCACACAGTGTGCCCGCATTCCGTGTCCCCGCACACAGTGCCCCCGCACACAGTGTCCCCGCACACAGTGTCCCTGCACACAGTGTCCCTGCACACAGTGTCCCTGCACAAAGTGTCCCCGCACACAGTGTCCCCGCAAACAGTGTCCTCGCACACAGTGTCCCCGCTTACAGTGTCCCTGCACACAGTGTCCCTGCACACAGTGTCCCTGCACACAGTGTCCCCGCACTCCGTGTCCCTGCACACAGTGTCCCTGCACACAGTGTCCCTGCACACAGTGTCCCCGCACAGAGTGTCCCCGCACACAGTGTCCCAGCACACAGTGACCCCGCACAAAGTGTCCCCGCACACAGTGTCCCCGCATTCCGTGTCCCCGCACACAGTGTCCGCACTCCGTGTCCCCGCACTCCGTGTCCCCGCACAAAGGTGTCCCCGCACACAGTGTCCCCGCACACAGTGTCCCTGCACACAGTGTCCCCGCACACAGTGTCCCCGCACACAGTGTCCCCGCTCTCCGTGTCCCCGCACTCCGTGTCTCCGCACACAGTGTCCCCGCACACAGTGTCCCCGCACACAGTGTCCCCGCATTCCGTGTCCCCGCACTCCGTGTCCCCGCACACAGTGTCCCTGCACACAGTGTCCCCGCACACAGTGTCCCCGCACACAGTGTCTCCGCACACATTGTCCCGGCACACAGTGTCCCCGCACACAGTGTCCCCGCTCTCCGTGTTTCCGCACTCCGTGTCTCCGCACACAGTGTCCCCGCACACAGTGTCCCCGCACACAGTGTCCCCGCACTCCGTGTCCCTGCACACAGTGTCCCCGCACACAGTGTCCCCGCACACAGTGTCCCCGCACACAGTGTCCCCGCACTCCGTGTCCCTGCACACAGTGTTCACGCACACAGTGTCCCCGCACACAGTGTCCCCGCACAGAGTGTCCACGCGCACAGTGTCCCTGCACACAGTGTCCCCGCACTCCGTGTCCCCGCACTCCGTGTTCCTGCACACAGTGTCCCCGCACACAGTGTCCCCGCACACAGTGTCTCTGCACACAGTGTCCCCGCACACAGTGTCCCCGCACACAGTGTCCCCGCACACAGTGTCCCCGCACACAGTGTCCCCGCACACAGTGTCCCCGCTCTCCGTGTCCCCGCACTCCGTGTCTCCGCACACAGTGTCTCCGCACACACTGTCCCCGCACACAGTGTCCCCGCACACAGTGTCCCCGCATTCCGTGTCCCCGCACTCCGTGTCCCCGCACACAGTGTCCCTGCACACAGTGTCCCCGCGCACAGTGTCCCCGCCCACAGTGTCCCCGCACACAGTGTCTCCGCACACAGTGTCCCGGCACACACTGTCCCCGCACACAGTGTACCCGCTCTCCGTGTCCCCGCACTCCGTGTCTCCGCACACAGTGTCCCCGCACACAGTGTCCCCGCACACAGTGTCCCCGCACTCCGTGTCCCTGCACACAGTGTCCCCGCACACAGTGTCCCCGCACACAGTGTCCCCGCACACAGTGTCCACGCACACAGTGTCCCTGCACACAGTGTCCCTGCACACAGTGTCCCCGCACACAGTGTCCCCGCACACAGTGTCCCCGCACACAGTGTCCGCGCACACAGTGTGCCCGCATTCCATGTCCCCGCACACAGTGTCCCCGCACACAGTGTCCCCGCACTCCGTGTCCCTGCACACAGTGTCCCCGCACACAGTGTCCCCGCACACAGTGTCCCCGCACACAGTGTCCCCGAACACAGTGTTCCCGCACACAGGGTCCCCGCACTCCGTGTCCCCGCACTCCGTGTCCCTGCACACAGTGTCCCCGCACACAGTGTCCCCGCACACAGTGTCCCCGCACACAGTGTCCCCGCACACAGTGTCCCCGCACACAGTGTCCCCGCACACAGTGTCCCCGCACACAGTGTCCCCGCACACAGTGTGCCCGCATTCCGTGTCCCCGCACACAGTGTCCCCGCACACAGTGTCCCCGCACTCCGTGTCCCTGCACACAGTGTCCCCGCACACAGTGTCCCTGCACACAGTGTCCCTGCACACAGTGTCCCTGCACACAGTGTCCCCGCACTCCGTGTCCCTGCACACAGTGTCCCTGCACACAGTGTCCCTGCACACAGTGTCCCCGCACTCCGTGTCCCCGCACACAGTGTCCCTGCACACAGTGTCCCCGCACACAGTGTCCGCGCACTCAGTGTCCCCGCACACAGTGTCCCCGCACACAGTGTCCCCGCACTCCGTGTCTCCGCACTCCGTGTCCCCGCACTCCGTGTCCCCGCACCATGTGTCCCCGAACAGTGTCTCTGCACACAGTGTCCCCGCACACAGTGTCCCCGCACACAGTGTCCCCGCACACAGTGTCCCCGCACATAGTGTCCCCGCACTCCGTGTCCCTGCACACAGTGTTCACGCACACAGTGTCCCCGCACACAGTGTCCCCGCACACAGTGTCCACGCGCACAGTGTCCCTGCACACAGTGTCCCTGCACACAGTGTCCCCGCACACAGTGTCCCCGCACACAGTGTTCCCGCACACAGTGTCCCCGCACACAGTGTCCCCGCACACAGTGTGCCCGCATTCCGTGTCCCCGCACACAGTGTCCCCGCACACAGTGTCCCCGCACACAGTGTCCCTGCACACAGTGTCCCTGCACACAGTGTCCCTGCACAAAGTGTCCCCGCACACAGTGTCCCCGCAAACAGTGTCCCCGCACACAGTGTCCCCGCTTACAGTGTCCCTGCACACAGTGTCCCTGCACACAGTGTCCCCGCACTCCGTGTTCCTGCACTTAGTGTCCCTGCACACAGTGTCACTGCATACAGTGTCCCCGCACACAGTGTCCCCGCACACAGTGTCCCAGCACACAGTGTCCCCGCACACAGTGTCCCCGCACACAGTGTCCCCGCACACAGTGTCCCCGCATTCCGTGTCCCCGCACACAGTGTCCGCACTCCGTGTCCCCGCACTCCGTGTCCCCGCACAAAGGTGTCCCCGCACGCAGTGTCCCCGCACACAGTGTCCCCGCACACAGTGTCCCCGCACACAGTGTGCCCGCATTCCGTGTCCCCGCACACAGTGTCCCCGCACACAGTGTCCCCGCACACAGTGTCCCTGCACACAGTGTCCCTGCACACAGTGTCCCTGCACAAAGTGTCCCCGCACACAGTGTCCCCGCAAACAGTGTCCCCGCACACAGTGTCCCCGCTTACAGTGTCCCTGCACACAGTGTCCCTGCACACAGTGTCCCCGCACTCCGTGTTCCTGCACTTAGTGTCCATGCACACAGTGTCACTGCATACAGTGTCCCCGCACACAGTGTACCCGCACACAGTGTCCCAGCACACAGTGTCCCTGCACACAGTGTCCCCGCACACAGTGTCCCCGCACACAGTGTCCCCGAATTCCGTGTCCCCGCACACAGTGTCCGCACTCCGTGTCCCCGCACTCCGTGTCCCCGCACAAAGGTGTCCCCGCACGCAGTGTCCCCGCACACAGTGTCCCTGCACACAGTGTCCCTGCACACAGTGTCCCCGCACACAGTGTCCCCGCACACAGTGTCCCCGCTCTCCGTGTCCCCGCACTCCGTGTCTCCGCACACAGTGTCCCCGCACACAGTGTCCCCGCACACAGTGTCCCCGCATTCCGTGTCACCGCACTCCGTGTCCCCGCACACAGTGTCCCTGCACACAGTGTCCCCGCACACAGTGTCCCCGCACAAAGTGTCTCCGCACACATTGTCCCGGCATTCAGTGTCCCCGCACACAGTGTCCCCGCTGTCCGTGTCCCCGCACTCCGTGTCTCCGCACACAGTGTCCCCGCACACAGTGTCCCCGCACACATTGTCCCCGCACTCCGTGTCCCTGCACACAGTGTCCCCGCACACAGTGTCCCCGCACTCCGTGTCCCCGCACTCCGTGTCCCTGCACACAGTGTCCCCGCACACAGTGTCCCCGCACACAGTGTCCCCGGACACAGTGTCCCCGCACACAGTGTCCCCGCTTACAGTGTCCCTGCACACAGTGTCCCTGAACACAGTGTCCCTGCACACAGTGTCCCCGCACTCCGTGTCCCTGCACACAGTGTCCCTGCACACAGTGTCCCCGCACACAGTGTCCCCGCACACAGTGTCCCAGCACACAGGGTCCCCGCACACAGTGTCCCCGCACACAGTGTCCCCGCACACAGTGTCCCCGCATTCCGTGTCCCCGCATTCCGTGTCCCCGCACACAGTGTCCGCACTCCGTGTCCCCGCACTCCGTGTCCCCGCACACAGTGTCCCCGCTTACAGTGTCCCTGCACACAGTGTCCCTGCACACAGTGTCCCCGCACTCCGTGTTCCTGCACTTAGTGTCCCTGCACACAGTGTCACTGCATACAGTGTCCCCGCACACAGTGTACCCGCACACAGTGTCCCAGCACACAGTGTCCCTGCACACAGTGTCCCCGCACACAGTGTCCCCGCACACAGTGTCCCCGAATTCCGTGTCCCCGCACACAGTGTCCGCACTCCGTGTCCCCGCACTCCGTGTCCCCGCACAAAGGTGTCCCCGCACGCAGTGTCCCCGCACACAGTGTCCCTGCACACAGTGTCCCTGCACACAGTGTCCCCGCACACAGTGTCCCCGCACACAGAGTCCCCGCACTCCGTGTCCCCGCACTCCGTGTCTCCGCACACAGTGTCCCCGCACACAGTGTCCCCGCACACAGTGTCCCCGCATTCCGTGTCACCGCACTCCGTGTCCCCGCACACAGTGTCCCTGCACACAGTGTCCCCGCACACAGTGTCCCCGCACAAAGTGTCTCCGCACACATTGTCCCGGCATTCAGTGTCCCCGCACACAGTGTCCCCGCTGTCCGTGTCCCCGCACTCCGTGTCTCCGCACACAGTGTCCCCGCACACAGTGTCCCCGCACACATTGTCCCCGCACTCCGTGCCCCTGCACACAGTGTCCCCGCACACAGTGTCCCCGCACTCCGTGTCCCCGCACTCCGTGTCCCTGCACACAGTGTCCCCGCACACAGTGTCCCCGCACACAGTGTCCCCGGACACAGTGTCCCCGCACACAGTGTCCCCGCTTACAGTGTCCCTGCACACAGTGTCCCTGAACACAGTGTCCCTGCACACAGTGTCCCCGCACTCCGTGTCCCTGCACACAGTGTCCCTGCACACAGTGTCCCCGCACACAGTGTCCCCGCACACAGTGTCCCAGCACACAGGGTCCCCGCACACAGTGTCCCCGCACACAGTGTCCCCGCACACAGTGTCCCCGCATTCCGTGTCCCCGCATTCCGTGTCCCCGCACACAGTGTCCGCACTCCGTGTCCCCGCACTCCGTGTCCCCGCACAAAGGTGTCCCCGCACACAGTGTCCCCGCACACAGTGTCCCCGCACACAGTGTCCCCGCACACAGTGTCCCCGCACTCCGTGTCCCCGCACTCCGTGTCTCCGCACACAGTGTCCCCGCACACAGTGTCCCCGCACACAGTGTCCCCGCACACAGTGTCCCCGCATTCCGTGTCCCCGCACTCCGTGTCCCCGCTCACAGTGTCCCTGCACACAGTGTTCCCGCACACAGTGTCCCCGCACACAGTGTCTCCGCACACATTGTCCCGGCACACAGTGTCCCCGCACACAGTGTCCCCGCTCTCCGTGTCCCCGCACTCCGTGTCTCCGCACACAGTGTCCCCGCACACAGTGTCCCCGCACACAGTGTCACCGCACTCCGTGTTCCTGCACACAGTGTCCCCGCACACAGTGTCCCCGCACTCCGTGTCCCCGCACACAGTGTCCCCGCACACAGTGTCTCTGCACACAGTGTCCCCGCACACAGTGTCCCCGCACACAGTGTCCCCGCACACAGTGTCCCCGCTCTCCGTGTCCCCGCACTCCGTGTCTCCGCACACAGTGTCCCCGCACACAGTGTCCCCGCACACAGTGTCCCCGCATTCCGTGTCACCGCACTCCGTGTCCCCGCACACAGTGTCCCTGCACACAGTGTCCCCGCACACAGTGTCCCCGCACAAAGTGTCTCCGCACACATTGTCCCGGCATTCAGTGTCCCCGCACACAGTGTCCCCGCTGTCCGTGTCCCCGCACTCCGTGTCTCCGCACACAGTGTCCCCGCACACAGTGTCCCCGCACACATTGTCCCCGCACTCCGTGCCCCTGCACACAGTGTCCCCGCACACAGTGTCCCCGCACTCCGTGTCCCCGCACTCCGTGTCCCTGCACACAGTGTCCCCGCACACAGTGTCCCCGCACACAGTGTCCCCGGACACAGTGTCCCCGCACACAGTGTCCCCGCTTACAGTGTCCCTGCACACAGTGTCCCTGAACACAGTGTCCCTGCACACAGTGTCCCCGCACTCCGTGTCCCTGCACACAGTGTCCCTGCACACAGTGTCCCCGCACACAGTGTCCCCGCACACAGTGTCCCAGCACACAGGGTCCCCGCACACAGTGTCCCCGCACACAGTGTCCCCGCACACAGTGTCCCCGCATTCCGTGTCCCCGCATTCCGTGTCCCCGCACACAGTGTCCGCACTCCGTGTCCCCGCACTCCGTGTCCCCGCACAAAGGTGTCCCCGCACACAGTGTCCCCGCACACAGTGTCCCCGCACACAGTGTCCCCGCACACAGTGTCCCCGCACTCCGTGTCCCCGCACTCCGTGTCTCCGCACACAGTGTCCCCGCACTCCGTGTCCCTGCACACAGTGTCCCTGCACACAGTGTCCCCGCACTCCGTGTCCCTGCACACAGTGTCCCTGCACACAGTGTCCCCGCACACAGTGTCCCCGCACACAGTGTCCCAGCACACAGGGTCCCCGCACACAGTGTCCCCGCACACAGTGTCCCCGCACACAGTGTCCCCGCATTCCGTGTCCCCGCATTCCGTGTCCCCGCACACAGTGTCCGCACTCCGTGTCCCCGCACTCCGTGTCCCCGCACAAAGGTGTCCCCGCACACAGTGTCCCCGCACACAGTGTCCCCGCACTCCGTGTCCCCGCACTCCGTGTCTCCGCACACAGTGTCCCCGCACTCCGTGTCCCTGCACACAGTGTCCCCGCACACAGTGTCCCCGCACTCCGTGTCCCCGCACTCCGTGTCCCTGCACACAGTGTCCCCGCACACAGTGTCCCCGCACACAGTGTCCCCGGACACAGTGTCCCCGCACACAGTGTCCCCGCTTACAGTGTCCCTGCACACAGTGTCCCTGAACACAGTGTCCCTGCACACAGTGTCCCCGCACTCCGTGTCCCTGCACACAGTGTCCCTGCACACAGTGTCCCCGCACACAGTGTCCCCGCACACAGTGTCCCAGCACACAGGGTCCCCGCACACAGTGTCCCCGCACACAGTGTCCCCGCACACAGTGTCCCCGCATTCCGTGTCCCCGCATTCCGTGTCCCCGCACACAGTGTCCGCACTCCGTGTCCCCGCACTCCGTGTCCCCGCACACAGTGTCCCCGCTTACAGTGTCCCTGCACACAGTGTCCCTGCACACAGTGTCCCCGCACTCCGTGTTCCTGCACTTAGTGTCCCTGCACACAGTGTCACTGCATACAGTGTCCCCGCACACAGTGTACCCGCACACAGTGTCCCAGCACACAGTGTCCCTGCACACAGTGTCCCCGCACACAGTGTCCCCGCACACAGTGTCCCCGAATTCCGTGTCCCCGCACACAGTGTCCGCACTCCGTGTCCCCGCACTCCGTGTCCCCGCACAAAGGTGTCCCCGCACGCAGTGTCCCCGCACACAGTGTCCCTGCACACAGTGTCCCTGCACACAGTGTCCCCGCACACAGTGTCCCCGCACACAGTGTCCCCGCTCTCCGTGTCCCCGCACTCCGTGTCTCCGCACACAGTGTCCCCGCACACAGTGTCCCCGCACACAGTGTCCCCGCATTCCGTGTCACCGCACTCCGTGTCCCCGCACACAGTGTCCCTGCACACAGTGTCCCCGCACACAGTGTCCCCGCACAAAGTGTCTCCGCACACATTGTCCCGGCATTCAGTGTCCCCGCACACAGTGTCCCCGCTGTCCGTGTCCCCGCACTCCGTGTCTCCGCACACAGTGTCCCCGCACACAGTGTCCCCGCACACATTGTCCCCGCACTCCGTGCCCCTGCACACAGTGTCCCCGCACACAGTGTCCCCGCACTCCGTGTCCCCGCACTCCGTGTCCCTGCACACAGTGTCCCCGCACACAGTGTCCCCGCACACAGTGTCCCCGGACACAGTGTCCCCGCACACAGTGTCCCCGCTTACAGTGTCCCTGCACACAGTGTCCCTGAACACAGTGTCCCTGCACACAGTGTCCCCGCACTCCGTGTCCCTGCACACAGTGTCCCTGCACACAGTGTCCCCGCACACAGTGTCCCCGCACACAGTGTCCCAGCACACAGGGTCCCCGCACACAGTGTCCCCGCACACAGTGTCCCCGCACACAGTGTCCCCGCATTCCGTGTCCCCGCATTCCGTGTCCCCGCACACAGTGTCCGCACTCCGTGTCCCCGCACTCCGTGTCCCCGCACAAAGGTGTCCCCGCACACAGTGTCCCCGCACACAGTGTCCCCGCACACAGTGTCCCCGCACACAGTGTCCCCGCACTCCGTGTCCCCGCACTCCGTGTCTCCGCACACAGTGTCCCCGCACACAGTGTCCCCGCACACAGTGTCCCCGCACACAGTGTCCCCGCATTCCGTGTCCCCGCACTCCGTGTCCCCGCTCACAGTGTCCCTGCACACAGTGTTCCCGCACACAGTGTCCCCGCACACAGTGTCTCCGCACACATTGTCCCGGCACACAGTGTCCCCGCACACAGTGTCCCCGCTCTCCGTGTCCCCGCACTCCGTGTCTCCGCACACAGTGTCCCCGCACACAGTGTCCCCGCACACAGTGTCACCGCACTCCGTGTTCCTGCACACAGTGTCCCCGCACACAGTGTCCCCGCACTCCGTGTCCCCGCACACAGTGTCCCCGCACACAGTGTCTCTGCACACAGTGTCCCCGCACACAGTGTCCCCGCACACAGTGTCCCCGCACACAGTGTCCCCGCACACAGTATCCCCGCTCTCCGTGTCCCCGCACTCCGTGTCTCCGCACACAGTGTCCCCGCACACAGTGTCCCCGCACACAGTGTCCCCGCACTCCGTGTCCCTGCACACAGTGTCCCCGCACACAGTGTCCCCGCACTCCGTGTCCCCGCACTCCGTGTCCCCGCACACAGTGTCCCTGCACACAGTGTCCCCGCACACAGTGTCCCCGCACACAGTGTCCCCGCACACAGTGTGCCCGCATTCCGTGTCCCCGCACACAGTGTCCCCGCACACAGTGTCCCCGCACTCCGTGTCCCTGCACACAGTGTCCCCGCACGCAGTGTCCCCGCACACAGTGTCCCCGCACACAGTGTCCCCGCACACAGTGTCCCCGCACACAGTGTCCCCGCACACAGTGTCCCCGCACACAGTGTCCCCGCACTCCGTGTCCCTGCACACAGTGTCCCTGCACAGAGTGTCCCCGCACTCCGTGTCCCCGCACAGAGTGTCCCCGCACACAGTGTCCCCGCACACAGTGTCCCCGCACACAGTGTCCCCGCACACAGTGTCCCCGCTCTCCGTGTTCCCGCACTCCGTGTCTCCGCACACAGTGTCCCCGCACACAGTGTCCCCGCACACAGTGTCCTCGCACACAGTGTCCCCGCATTCCGTGTCCCCGCACTCCGTGTCCCCGCACACAGTGTCCCTGCACACAGTGTCCCCGCACACAGTGTCCCCGCACACAGTGTCCCCGTACACAGTGTCTCCGCACACAGTGTCCCGGCACACAGTGTCCCCGCACACAGTGTATCCGCTCTCCGTGTCCCCGCACTCCGTGTCTCCGCACACAGTGTCCCCGCACACAGTGTCCCCGCACACAGTGTCCCCGCACTCCGTGTCCCTGCACACAGTGTTCACGCACACAGTGTCCCCGCACACAGTGTCCCCGCACACAGTGTCCACGCGCACAGTGTCCCTGCACACAGTGTCCGCACTCCGTGTCCCCGCACTCCGTGTCCCCGCACAAAGGTGTCCCCGCACACAGTGTCCCCGCACACAGTGTCCCTGCACACAGTGTCCCCGCACACAGTGTCCCCGCACACAGTGTCCCCGCTCTCCGTGTCCCCGCACTCCGTGTCTCCGCACACAGTGTCCCCGCACACAGTGTCCCCGCACACAGTGTCCCCGCATTCCGTGTCCCCGCACTCCGTGTCCCCGCACACAGTGTCCCTGCACACAGTGTCCCCGCACACAGTGTCTCCGCACACATTGTCCCGGCACACAGTGTCCCCGCACACAGTGTCCCCGCTCTCCGTGTTCCCGCACTCCGTGTCTCCGCACACAGTGTCCCCGCACACAGTGTCCCCGCACACAGTGTACCCGCACTCCGTGTCCCTGCACACAGTGTCCCCGCACACAGTGTCCCCGCACACAGTGTCCCCGCACACAGTGTCCCCGCACTCCGTGTCCCTGCACACAGTGTTCACGCACACAGTGTCCCCGCACACAGTGTCCCCGCACAGAGTGTCCACGCGCACAGTGTCCCTGCACACAGTGTCCCCGCACTCCGTGTCCCCGCACTCCGTGTTCCTGCACACAGTGTCCCCGCACACAGTGTCCCCGCACACAGTGTCTCTGCACACAGTGTCCCCGCACACAGTGTCCCCGCACACAGTGTCCCCGCACACATTGTCCCCGCACACAGTGTCCCCGCACACAGTGTCCCCGCTCTCCGTGTCCCCGCACTCCGTGTCTCCGCACACAGTGTCTCCGCACACACTGTCCCCGCACACAGTGTCCCCGCACACAGTGTCCCCGCATTCCGTGTCCCCGCACTCCGTGTCCCCGCACACAGTGTCCCTGCACACAGTGTCCCCGCGCACAGTGTCCCCGCCCACAGTGTCCCCGCACACAGTGTCTCCGCACACAGTGTCCCGGCACACACTGTCCCCGCACACAGTGTACCCGCTCTCCGTGTCCCCGCACTCCGTGTCTCCGCACACAGTGTCCCCGCACACAGTGACCCCGCACACAGTGTCCCCGCACTCCGTGTCCCTGCACACAGTGTCCCCGCACACAGTGTCCCCGCACACAGTGTCCCCGCACACAGTGTCCACGCACACAGTGTCCCTGCACACAGTGTCCCTGCACACAGTGTCCCCGCACACAGTGTCCCCGCACACAGTGTCCCCGCACACAGTGTCCCCGCACACAGTGTGCCCGCATTCCATGTCCCCGCACACAGTGTCCCCGCACACAGTGTCCCCGCACTCCGTGTCCCTGCACACAGTGTCCCCGCACACAGTGTCCCCGCACACAGTGTCCCCGCACACAGTGTCCCCGAACACAGTGTTCCCGCACACAGGGTCCCCGCACTCCGTGTCCCCGCACTCCGTGTCCCTGCACACAGTGTCCCCGCACACAGTGTCCCCGCACACAGTGTCCCCGCACACAGTGTCCCCGCACACAGTGTCCCCGCACACAGTGTCCCCGCACACAGTGTCCCCGCACACAGTGTCCCCGCACACAGTGTCCCCGCACACAGTGTGCCCGCATTCCGTGTCCCCGCACACAGTGTCCCCGCACACAGTGTCCCCGCACTCCGTGTCCCTGCACACAGTGTCCCCGCACACAGTGTCCCTGCACACAGTGTCCCTGCACACAGTGTCCCTGCACACAGTGTCCCCGCACTCCGTGTCCCTGCACACAGTGTCCCTGCACACAGTGTCCCTGCACACAGTGTCCCCGCACTCCGTGTCCCCGCACACAGTGTCCCTGCACACAGTGTCCCCGCACACAGTGTCCGCGCACTCAGTGTCCCCGCACACAGTGTCCCCGCACACAGTGTCCCCGCACTCCGTGTCTCCGCACTCCGTGTCCCCGCACTCCGTGTCCCCGCACCATGTGTCCCCGAACAGTGTCTCTGCACACAGTGTCCCCGCACACAGTGTCCCCGCACACAGTGTCCCCGCACACAGTGTCCCCGCACATAGTGTCCCCGCACTCCGTGTCCCTGCACACAGTGTTCACGCACACAGTGTCCCCGCACACAGTGTCCCCGCACACAGTGTCCACGCGCACAGTGTCCCTGCACACAGTGTCCCTGCACACAGTGTCCCCGCACACAGTGTCCCCGCACACAGTGTTCCCGCACACAGTGTCCCCGCACACAGTGTCCCCGCACACAGTGTGCCCGCATTCCGTGTCCCCGCACACAGTGTCCCCGCACACAGTGTCCCCGCACACAGTGTCCCTGCACACAGTGTCCCTGCACACAGTGTCCCTGCACAAAGTGTCCCCGCACACAGTGTCCCCGCAAACAGTGTCCCCGCACACAGTGTCCCCGCTTACAGTGTCCCTGCACACAGTGTCCCTGCACACAGTGTCCCCGCACTCCGTGTTCCTGCACTTAGTGTCCCTGCACACAGTGTCACTGCATACAGTGTCCCCGCACACAGTGTCCCCGCACACAGTGTCCCAGCACACAGTGTCCCCGCACACAGTGTCCCCGCACACAGTGTCCCCGCACACAGTGTCCCCGCATTCCGTGTCCCCGCACACAGTGTCCGCACTCCGTGTCCCCGCACTCCGTGTCCCCGCACAAAGGTGTCCCCGCACGCAGTGTCCCCGCACACAGTGTCCCCGCACAGTGTCCCCGCACACAGTGTCCCCGAATTCCGTGTCCCCGCACACAGTGTCCGCACTCCGTGTCCCCGCACTCCGTGTCCCCGCACAAAGGTGTCCCCGCACGCAGTGTCCCCGCACACAGTGTCCCTGCACACAGTGTCCCTGCACACAGTGTCCCCGCACACAGTGTCCCCGCACACAGTGTCCCCGCTCTCCGTGTCCCCGCACTCCGTGTCTCCGCACACAGTGTCCCCGCACACAGTGTCCCCGCACACAGTGTCCCCGCATTCCGTGTCACCGCACTCCGTGTCCCCGCACACAGTGTCCCTGCACACAGTGTCCCCGCACACAGTGTCCCCGCACAAAGTGTCTCCGCACACATTGTCCCGGCATTCAGTGTCCCCGCACACAGTGTCCCCGCTGTCCGTGTCCCCGCACTCCGTGTCTCCGCACACAGTGTCCCCGCACACAGTGTCCCCGCACACATTGTCCTCGCACTCCGTGTCCCTGCACACAGTGTCCCGCACACAGTGTCCCCGCACTCCGTGTCCCCGCACTCCGTGTCCCTGCACACAGTGTCCCCGCACACAGTGTCCCCGCACACAGTGTCCCCGGACACAGTGTCCCCGCACACAGTGTCCCCGCTTACAGTGTCCCTGCACACAGTGTCCCTGAACACAGTGTCCCTGCACACAGTGTCCCCGCACTCCGTGTCCCTGCACACAGTGTCCCTGCACACAGTGTCCCCGCACACAGTGTCCCCGCACACAGTGTCCCAGCACACAGGGTCCCCGCACACAGTGTCCCCGCACACAGTGTCCCCGCACACAGTGTCCCCGCATTCCGTGTCCCCGCATTCCGTGTCCCCGCACACAGTGTCCGCACTCCGTGTCCCCGCACTCCGTGTCCCCGCACACAGTGTCCCCGCTTACAGTGTCCCTGCACACAGTGTCCCTGCACACAGTGTCCCCGCACTCCGTGTTCCTGCACTTAGTGTCCCTGCACACAGTGTCACTGCATACAGTGTCCCCGCACACAGTGTACCCGCACACAGTGTCCCAGCACACAGTGTCCCTGCACACAGTGTCCCCGCACACAGTGTCCCCGCACACAGTGTCCCCGAATTCCGTGTCCCCGCACACAGTGTCCGCACTCCGTGTCCCCGCACTCCGTGTCCCCGCACAAAGGTGTCCCCGCACGCAGTGTCCCCGCACACAGTGTCCCTGCACACAGTGTCCCTGCACACAGTGTCCCCGCACACAGTGTCCCCGCACACAGTGTCCCCGCTCTCCGTGTCCCCGCACTCCGTGTCTCCGCACACAGTGTCCCCGCACACAGTGTCCCCGCACACAGTGTCCCCGCATTCCGTGTCACCGCACTCCGTGTCCCCGCACACAGTGTCCCTGCACACAGTGTCCCCGCACACAGTGTCCCCGCACAAAGTGTCTCCGCACACATTGTCCCGGCATTCAGTGTCCCCGCACACAGTGTCCCCGCACACAGTGTCCCCGCACTCCGTGTCCCCGCACTCCGTGTCCCTGCACACAGTGTCCCCGCACACAGTGTCCCCGCACACAGTGTCCCCGGACACAGTGTCCCCGCACACAGTGTCCCCGCTTACAGTGTCCCTGCACACAGTGTCCCTGAACACAGTGTCCCTGCACACAGTGTCCCCGCACTCCGTGTCCCTGCACACAGTGTCCCTGCACACAGTGTCCCCGCACACAGTGTCCCCGCACACAGTGTCCCAGCACACAGGGTCCCCGCACACAGTGTCCCCGCACACAGTGTCCCCGCACACAGTGTCCCCGCATTCCGTGTCCCCGCATTCCGTGTCCCCGCACACAGTGTCCGCACTCCGTGTCCCCGCACTCCGTGTCCCCGCACAAAGGTGTCCCCGCACACAGTGTCCCCGCACACAGTGTCCCCGCACACAGTGTCCCCGCACACAGTGTCCCCGCACTCCGTGTCCCCGCACTCCGTGTCTCCGCACACAGTGTCCCCGCACACAGTGTCCCCGCACACAGTGTCCCCGCATTCCGTGTCCCCGCACTCCGTGTCCCCGCTCACAGTGTCCCTGCACACAGTGTTCCCGCACACAGTGTCCCCGCACACAGTGTCTCCGCACACATTGTCCCGGCACACAGTGTCCCCGCACACAGTGTCCCCGCTCTCCGTGTCCCCGCACTCCGTGTCTCCGCACACAGTGTCCCCGCACACAGTGTCCCCGCACACAGTGTCACCGCACTCCGTGTTCCTGCACACAGTGTCCCCGCACACAGTGTCCCCGCACTCCGTGTCCCCGCACACAGTGTCCCCGCACACAGTGTCTCTGCACACAGTGTCCCCGAACACAGTGTCCCCGCACACAGTGTCCCCGCACACAGTGTCCCCGCACACAGTGTCCCCGCACACAGTATCCCCGCTCTCCGTGTCCCCGCACTCCGTGTCTCCGCACACAGTGTCCCCGCACACAGTGTCCCCGCACACAGTGTCCCCGCACTCCGTGTCCCTGCACACAGTGTCCCCGCACACAGTGTCCCCGCACTCCGTGTCCCCGCACTCCGTGTCCCCGCACACAGTGTCCCTGCACACAGTGTCCCCGCACACAGTGTCCCCGCACACAGTGTCCCCGCACACAGTGTGCCCGCATTCCGTGTCCCCGCACACAGTGTCCCCGCACACAGTGTCCCCGCACTCCGTGTCCCTGCACACAGTGTCCCCGCACGCAGTGTCCCCGCACACAGTGTCCCCGCACACAGTGTCCCCGCACACAGTGTCCCCGCACACAGTGTCCCCGCACACAGTGTCCCCGCACACAGTGTCCCCGCACTCCGTGTCCCTGCACACAGTGTCCCTGCACAGAGTGTCCCCGCACTCCGTGTCCCCGCACAGAGTGTCCCCGCACACAGTGTCCCCGCACACAGTGTCCCCGCACACAGTGTCCCCGCACACAGTGTCCCCGCTCTCCGTGTTCCCGCACTCCGTGTCTCCGCACACAGTGTCCCCGCACACAGTGTCCCCGCACACAGTGTCCTCGCACACAGTGTCCCCGCATTCCGTGTCCCCGCACTCCGTGTCCCCGCACACAGTGTCCCTGCACACAGTGTCCCCGCACACAGTGTCCCCGCACACAGTGTCCCCGTACACAGTGTCTCCGCACACAGTGTCCCGGCACACAGTGTCCCCGCACACAGTGTATCCGCTCTCCGTGTCCCCGCACTCCGTGTCTCCGCACACAGTGTCCCCGCACACAGTGTCCCCGCACACAGTGTCCCCGCACTCCGTGTCCCTGCACACAGTGTTCACGCACACAGTGTCCCCGCACACAGTGTCCCCGCACACAGTGTCCACGCGCACAGTGTCCCTGCACACAGTGTCCCTGCACACAGTGTCCCCGCACACAGTGTCCCCGCACACAATGTTCCCGCACACAGTGTCCCCGCACACAGTGTCCCCGCACACAGTGTCCCCGCACACAGTGTGCCCGCATTCCGTGTCCCCGCACACAGTGTCCCCGCACACAGTGTCCCCGCACACAGTGTCCCTGCACACAGTGTCCCTGCACACAGTGTCCCTGCACAAAGTGTCCCCGCACACAGTGTCCCCGCAAACAGTGTCCGCGCACACAGTGTCCCCGCTTACAGTGTCCCTGCACACAGTGTCCCTGCACACAGTGTCCCTGCACACAGTGTCCCTGCACTCCGTGTCCCTGCAAACAGTGTCCCTGCACACAGTGTCCCTGCACACAGTGTCCCCGCACACAGTGTCCCCGCACACAGTGTCCCAGCACACAGTGTCCCCGCACACAGTGTCCCCGCACACAGTGTCCCCGCACACAGTGTCCCCGCATTCCGTGTCCCCGCACACAGTGTCCGCACTCCGTGTCCCCGCACTCCGTGTCCCCGCACAAAGGTGTCCCCGCACACAGTGTCCCCGCACACAGTGTCCCAGCACACAGTGTCCCTGCACACAGTGTCCCCGCACACAGTGTCCCCGCACACAGTGTCCCCGCTCTCCGTGTCCCCGCACTCCGTGTCTCCGCACACAGTGTCCCCGCACACAGTGTCCCCGCACACAGTGTCCCCGCATTCCGTGTCCCCGCACTCCGTGTCCCCGCACACAGTGTCCCTGCACACAGTGTCCCCGCACACAGTGTCCCCGCACACAGTGTCCCTGCACACAGTGTCCCTGCACACAGTGTCTTTGCACTCCGTGTCCCTGCACACAGTGTCCCTGCACACAGTGTCCCTGCACACAGTGTCCCCGCACTCCGTGTCCCCGCACACAGTGTCCCTGCACACAGTGTCCCCGCACACAGTGTCCGCGCACTCAGTGTCCCCGCACACAGTGTCCCCGCACACAGTGTCCCCGCACTCCGTGTCTCCGCACTCCGTGTCCCCGCACTCCGTGTCCCCGCACACAGTGTCCCCGCACAGTGTCTCTGCACACAGTGTCCCCGCACACAGTGTCCCCGCACACAGTGTCCCCGCACACAGTGTCCCCGCACATAGTGTCCCCGCACTCCGTGTCCCTGCACACAGTGTTCACGCACACAGTGTCCCCGCCCACAGTGTCCCCGCACACAGTGTCCACGCGCACAGTGTCCCTGCACACAGTGTCCCTGCACACAGTGTCCCCGCACACATTGTCCCCGCACACAGTGTTCCCGCACACAGTGTCCCCGCACACAGTGTCCCCGCACACAGTGTCCCCGCACACAGTGTGCCCGCATTCCGTGTCCCCGCACACAGTGTCCCCGCACACAGTGTCCCCGCACACAGTGTCCCTGCACACAGTGTCCCTGCACACAGTGTCCCTGCACAAAGTGTCCCCGCACACAGTGTCCCCGCAAACAGTGTCCCCGCACACAGTGTCCCCGCTTACAGTGTCCCTGCACACAGTGTCCCTGCACACAGTGTCCCCGCACTCCGTGTTCCTGCACTTAGTGTCCCTGCACACAGTGTCACTGCATACAGTGTCCCCGCACACAGTGTCCCCGCACACAGTGTCCCAGCACACAGTGTCCCCGCACACAGTGTCCCCGCACACAGTGTCCCCGCACACAGTGTCCCCGCATTCCGTGTCCCCGCACACAGTGTCCGCACTCCGTGTCCCCGCACTCCGTGTCCCCGCACAAAGGTGTCCCCGCACACAGTGTCCCCGCACACAGTGTCCCTGCACACAGTGTCCCTGCACACAGTGTCCCCGCACACAGTGTCCCCGCACACAGTGTCCCCGCTCTCCGTGTCCCCGCACTCCGTGTCTCCGCACACAGTGTCCCCGCACACAGTGTCCCCGCACACAGTGTCCCCGCATTCCGTGTCCCCGCACTCCGTGTCCCCGCACACAGTGTCCCCGCACACAGTGTCCCCGCACACAGTGTCCCCGCACAAAGTGTCTCCGCACACATTGTCCCGGCACACAGTGTCCCCGCACACAGTGTCCCCGCTGTCCGTGTCCCCGCACTCCGTGTCTCCGCACACAGTGTCCCCGCACACAGTGTCCCCGCACACATTGTCCCCGCACTCCGTGTCCCTGCACACAGTGTCCCCGCACACAGTGTCCCCGCACTCCGTGTCCCCGCACTCCGTGTCCCTGCACACAGTGTCCCCGCACACAGTGTCCCCGCACACAGTGTCCCCGGACACAGTGTCCCCGCACACAGTGTCCCCGCTTACAGTGTCCCTGCACACAGTGTCCCTGAACACAGTGTCACTGCACACAGTGTCCCCGCACTCCGTGTCCCTGCACACAGTGTCCCTGCACACAGTGTCCCCGCACACAGTGTCCCCGCACACAGTGTCCCAGCACACAGGGTCCCCGCACACAGTGTCCCCGCACACAGTGTCCCCGCACACAGTGTCCCCGCATTCCGTGTCCCCGCATTCCGTGTCCCCGCACACAGTGTCCGCACTCCGTGTCCCCGCACTCCGTGTCCCCGCACAAAGGTGTCCCCGCACACAGTGTCCCCGCACACAGTGTCCCTGCACACAGTGTCCCTGCACACAGTGTCCCCGCACACAGTGTCCCCGCACACAGTGTCCCCGCACACAGTGTCCCCGCACACAGTGTCCCCGCACTCCGTGTCCCCGCACTCCGTGTCTCCGCACACAGTGTCCCCGCACACAGTGTCCCCGCACACAGTGTCCCCGCACACAGTGTCCCCGCATTCCGTGTCCCCGCACTCCGTGTCCCCGCACACAGTGTCCCTGCACACAGTGTTCCCGCACACAGTGTCCCCGCACACAGTGTCCCCGCACACAGTGTCTCCGCACACATTGTCCCGGCACACAGTGTCCCCGCACACAGTGTCCCCGCTCTCCGTGTCCCCGCACTCCGTGTCTCCGCACACAGTGTCCCCGCACACAGTGTCCCCGCACACAGTGTCCCCGCACTCCGTGTCCCTGCACACAGTGTCCCCGCACACAGTGTCCCCGCACTCCGTGTCCCCGCACACAGTGTCCCCGCACACAGTGTCTCTGCACACAGTGTCCCTGCACACAGTGTCCCCGCACACAGTGTCCCCGCACACAGTGTCCCCGCACACAGTGTCCCCGCACACAGTGTCCCCGCTCTCCGTGTTCCCGCACTCCGTCTCTCCACACACAGTGTCCCCGCACACAGTGTCCCCGCACACAGTGTCCCCGCACACAGTGTCCTCGCATTCCGTGTCCCCGCATTCCGTGTCCCCGCACACAGTGTCCCTGCACACAGTGTCCCCGCACACAGTGTCCCCGCACACAGTGTCCCCGCACACAGTGTCTCCGCACACAGTGTTTCGGAACACAGTGTCCCCGCACACAGTGTATCCGCTCTCCGTGTCCCCGCACTCCGTGTCTCCGCACACAGTGTCCCCGCACACAGTGTCCCCGCACACAGTGTCCCCGCACACAGTGTCCACGCACACAGTGTCCCTGCACACAGTGTCCCTGCACACAGTGTCCCCGCACACAGTGTCCCCGCACACAGTGTCCCCGCACACAGTGTCCCCGCACACAGTGTCCCCGCACACAGTGTCCCCGCACACAGTGTGCCCGCATTCCGTGTCCCCGCACACAGTGTCCCCGCACACAGTGTCCCCGCACTCCGTGTCCCGGCACACAGTGTCCCCGCACACAGTGTCTCCGCACACAGTGTCCCCGCACACAGTGTCCCCGCACACAGTGTCCCCGCACACAGTGTCCCCGCACACAGTGTCCCCGCACTCCGTGTCCCTGCACACAGTGTCCCTGCACAGAGTGTCCCCGCACTCCGTGTCCCCGCACAGAGTGTCCCCGCACACAGTGTCCCCGCACACAGTGTCCCCGCACACAGTGTCCCCGCATTCCGTGTCCCCGCACACAGTGTCCGCACTCCGTGTCCCCGCACTCCGTGTCCCCGCACAAAGGTGTCCCCGCACACAGTGTCCCCGCACACAGTGTCCCTGCACACAGTGTCCCTGCACACAGTGTCCCCGCACACAGTGTCCCCGCACACAGTGTCCCCGCTCTCCGTGTCCCCGCACTCCGTGTCTCCGCACACAGTGTCCCCGCACACAGTGTCCCCGCACACAGTGTCCCCGCATTCCGTGTCCCCGCACTCCGTGTCCCCGCACACAGTGTCCCCGCACACAGTGTCCCCGCACACAGTGTCCCCGCACAAAGTGTCTCCGCACACATTGTCCCGGCACACAGTGTCCCCGCACACAGTGTCCCCGCTGTCCGTGTCCCCGCACTCCGTGTCTCCGCACACAGTGTCCCCGCACACAGTGTCCCCGCACACATTGTCCCCGCACTCCGTGTCCCTGCACACAGTGTCCCCGCACACAGTGTCCCCGCACTCCGTGTCCCCGCACTCCGTGTCCCTGCACACAGTGTCCCCGCACACAGTGTCCCCGCACACAGTGTCCCCGGACACAGTGTCCCCGCACACAGTGTCCCCGCTTACAGTGTCCCTGCACACAGTGTCCCTGAACACAGTGTCACTGCACACAGTGTCCCCGCACTCCGTGTCCCTGCACACAGTGTCCCTGCACACAGTGTCCCCGCACACAGTGTCCCCGCACACAGTGTCCCAGCACACAGGGTCCCCGCACACAGTGTCCCCGCACACAGTGTCCCCGCACACAGTGTCCCCGCATTCCGTGTCCCCGCATTCCGTGTCCCCGCACACAGTGTCCGCACTCCGTGTCCCCGCACTCCGTGTCCCCGCACAAAGGTGTCCCCGCACACAGTGTCCCCGCACACAGTGTCCCTGCACACAGTGTCCCTGCACACAGTGTCCCCGCACACAGTGTCCCCGCACACAGTGTCCCCGCACACAGTGTCCCCGCACACAGTGTCCCCGCACTCCGTGTCCCCGCACTCCGTGTCTCCGCACACAGTGTCCCCGCACACAGTGTCCCCGCACACAGTGTCCCCGCACACAGTGTCCCCGCATTCCGTGTCCCCGCACTCCGTGTCCCCGCACACAGTGTCCCTGCACACAGTGTTCCCGCACACAGTGTCCCCGCACACAGTGTCCCCGCACACAGTGTCTCCGCACACATTGTCCCGGCACACAGTGTCCCCGCACACAGTGTCCCCGCTCTCCGTGTCCCCGCACTCCGTGTCTCCGCACACAGTGTCCCCGCACACAGTGTCCCCGCACACAGTGTCCCCGCACTCCGTGTCCCTGCACACAGTGTCCCCGCACACAGTGTCCCCGCACTCCGTGTCCCCGCACACAGTGTCCCCGCACACAGTGTCTCTGCACACAGTGTCCCTGCACACAGTGTCCCCGCACACAGTGTCCCCGCACACAGTGTCCCCGCACACAGTGTCCCCGCACACAGTGTCCCCGCTCTCCGTGTTCCCGCACTCCGTCTCTCCACACACAGTGTCCCCGCACACAGTGTCCCCGCACACAGTGTCCCCGCACACAGTGTCCTCGCATTCCGTGTCCCCGCATTCCGTGTCCCCGCACACAGTGTCCCTGCACACAGTGTCCCCGCACACAGTGTCCCCGCACACAGTGTCCCCGCACACAGTGTCTCCGCACACAGTGTTTCGGAACACAGTGTCCCCGCACACAGTGTATCCGCTCTCCGTGTCCCCGCACTCCGTGTCTCCGCACACAGTGTCCCCGCACACAGTGTCCCCGCACACAGTGTCCCCGCACACAGTGTCCACGCACACAGTGTCCCTGCACACAGTGTCCCTGCACACAGTGTCCCCGCACACAGTGTCCCCGCACACAGTGTCCCCGCACACAGTGTCCCCGCACACAGTGTCCCCGCACACAGTGTCCCCGCACACAGTGTGCCCGCATTCCGTGTCCCCGCACACAGTGTCCCCGCACACAGTGTCCCCGCACTCCGTGTCCCGGCACACAGTGTCCCCGCACACAGTGTCTCCGCACACAGTGTCCCCGCACACAGTGTCCCCGCACACAGTGTCCCCGCACACAGTGTCCCCGCACACAGTGTCCCCGCACTCCGTGTCCCTGCACACAGTGTCCCTGCACAGAGTGTCCCCGCACTCCGTGTCCCCGCACAGAGTGTCCCCGCACACAGTGTCCCCGCACACAGTGTCCCCGCACTCCGTGTCTTCGCACTCCGTGTTCCCGCACACAGTGTCCCTGCACACAGTGTCCCCGCACACAGTGTCCCCGCACTCCGTGTCCCCGCACACAGTGTCCCTGCACACAGTGTCCCCGCACACAGTGTCCGCGCACTCAGTGTCCCCGCACACAGTGTCCCCGCACACAGTGTCCCCGCACTCCGTGTCTCCGCACTCCGTGTCTCCGCACTCCGTGTCCCCGCACTCCGTGTCCCCGCACACAGTGTCCCCGCACAGTGTCTCTGCACACAGTGTCCCCGCACACAGTGTCCCCGCACACAGTGTCCCCGCACACAGTGTCCCCGCACACAGATTCCCCGCTCTCCGTGTTCCCGCACTCCGTGTCTCCGCACACAGTGTCCCCGCACACAGTGTCCCCGCACACAGTGTCCTCGCACACAGTGTCCCCGCATTCCGTGTCCCCGCACTCCGTGTCCCCGCACACAGTGTCCCTGCACACAGTGTCCCCGCACACAGTGTCCCCGCACACAGTGTCCCCGCACACAGTGTCTCCGCACACAGTGTCCCGGCACACAGTGTCCCCGCACACAGTGTATCCGCTCTCCGTGTCCCCGCACTCCGTGTCTCCGCACACAGTGTCCCCGCACACAGTGTCCCCGCACACAGTGTCCCCGCACTCCGTGTCCCTGCACACAGTGTTCACGCACACAGTGTCCCCGCACACAGTGTCCACGCGCACAGTGTCCCTGCACACAGTGTCCCTGCACACAGTGTCCCCGCACACAGTGTCCCCGCACACAGTGTTCCCGCACACAGTGTCCCCGCACACAGTGTCCCCGCACACAGTGTCCCCGCACACAGTGTCCCCGCACACAGTGTGCCCGCATTCCGTGTCCCCGCACACAGTGTCCCCGCACACAGTGTCCCCGCACACAGTGTCCCTGCACACAGTGTCCCTGCACACAGTGTCCCTGCACAAAGTGTCCCCGCACACAGTGTCCCCGCAAACAGTGTCCGCGCACACAGTGTCCCCGCTTACAGTGTCCCTGCACACAGTGTCCCTGCACACAGTGTCCCTGCACACAGTGTCCCCGCACTCCGTGTCCCTGCAAACAGTGTCCCTGCACACAGTGTCCCTGCACACAGTGTCCCCGCACACAGTGTCCCCGCACACAGTGTCCCAGCACACAGTGTCCCCGCACACAGTGTCCCCGCACACAGTGTCCCCGCACACAGTGTCCCCGCATTCCGTGTCCCCGCACACAGTGTCCGCACTCCGTGTCCCCGCACTCCGTGTCCCCGCACAAAGGTGTCCCCGCACACAGTGTCCCCGCACACAGTGTCCCTGCACACAGTGTCCCTGGACACAGTGTCCCCGCACACAGTGTCCCCGCACACAGTGTCCCCGCTCTCCGTGTCCCCGCACTCCGTGTCTCCGCACACAGTGTCCCCGAACACAGTGTTCCCGCACACAGTGTCCCCGCACTCCGTGTCCCCGCACTCCGTGTCCCTGCACACAGTGTCCCCGCACACAGTGTCCCCGCACACAGTGTCCCCGCACACAGTGTCCCCGCTTACAGTGTCCCTGCACACAGTGTCCCTGCACACAGTGTCCCTGCACACAGTGTCCCCGCACTTCGTGTCCCTGCACACAGTGTCCCTGCACACAGTGTCCCTGCACACAGTGTCCCCGCACACAGTGTCCCCGCACACAGTGTCCCAGCACACAGTGTCCCCGCACACAGTGTCCCCGCACACAGTGTCCCCGCACACAGTGTCCCCGCATTCCGTGTCCCCGCACACAGTGTCCGCACTCCGTGTCCCCGCACTCCGTGTCCCCGCACAAAGGTGTCCCCGCACACAGTGTCCCCGCACACAGTGTCCCTGCACACAGTGTCCCCGCACACAGTGTCCCCGCACACAGTGTCCCCGCACACAGTGTCCCCGCACACAGTGTCTCCGCACTCCGTGTCCCTGCACACAGTGTCCCTGCACACAGTGTCCCTGCACACAGTGTCCCCGCACACAGTGTCCCCGCACACAGTGTTCCCGCACACAGTGTCCCCGCACACAGTGTCCCCGCACACAGTGTCCCCGCACACAGTGTGCCCGCATTCCGTGTCCCCGCACACAACGTCCCCGCACACAGTGTCCCCGCACACAGTGTCCCTGCACAAAGTGTCCCTGCACACAGTGTCCCTGCACAAAGTGTCCCCGCACACAGTGTCCCCGCAAACAGTGTCCCCGCACACAGTGTCCCCGCTTACAGTGTCCCTGCACACAGTGTCCCTGCACACAGTGTCCCCGCACTCCGTGTCCCTGCACACAGTGTCCCCGCACACAGTGTCCCCGCACACAGTGTCCCCGCTTACAGTGTCCCTGCACACAGTGTCCCTGCACACAGTGTCCCTGCACACAGTGTCCCCGCATTCCGTGTCCCCGCACACAGTGTCCGCACTCCGTGTCCCCGCACTCCGTGTCCCCGCACAAAGGTGTCCCCGCACACAGTGTCCCCGCACACAGTGTCCCTGCACACAGTGTCCCCGCACACAGTGTCCCCGCACACAGTGTCCCCGCACACAGTGTCCCCGCACACAGTGTCTCCGCACTCCGTGTCCCTGCACACAGTGTCCCTGCACACAGTGTCCCTGCACACAGTGTCCCCGCACACAGTGTCCCCGCACACAGTGTTCCCGCACACAGTGTCCCCGCACACAGTGTCCCCGCACACAGTGTCCCCGCACACAGTGTGCCCGCATTCCGTGTCCCCGCACACAACGTCCCCGCCCACAGTGTCCCCGCACACAGTGTCCCTGCACAAAGTGTCCCTGCACACAGTGTCCCTGCACAAAGTGTCCCCGCACACAGTGTCCCCGCAAACAGTGTCCCCGCACACAGTGTCCCCGCTTACAGTGTCCCTGCACACAGTGTCCCTGCACACAGTGTCCCTGCACACAGTGTCCCCGCACTCCGTGTCCCTGCACACAGTGTCCCTGCACACAGTGTCCCCGCACACAGTGTCCCCGCACACAGTGTCCCAGCACACAGTGTCCCCGCACACAGTGTCCCCGCACACAGTGTCCCCGCACACAGTGTCCCCGCATTCCGTGTCCCCGCACACAGTGTCCGCACTCCGTGTCCCCGCACTCCGTGTCCCCGCACAAAGGTGTCCCCGCACACAGTGTCCCCGCACACAGTGTCCCTGCACACAGTGTCCCTGCACACAGTGTCCCCGCACACAGTGTCCCCGCACACAGTGTCCCCGCTCTCCGTGTCCCCGCACTCCGTGTCTCCGCACACAGTGTCCCCGCACACAGTGTCCCCGCACACAGTGTCCCCGCACACAGTGTCCCCGCATTCCGTGTCCCCGCACTCCGTGTCCCCGCACACAGTGTCCCTGCACACAGTGTCCCCGCACACAGAGTCCCCGCACACAGTGTCTCCGCACACATTGTCCCGGCACACAGTGTCCCCGCACACAGTGTCCCCGCTCTCCGTGTCCCCGCACTCCGTGTCTCCGCACACAGTGTCCCCGCACACAGTGTCCCCGCACACAGTGTCCCCGCACTCCGTGTCCCTGCACACAGTGTCCCCGCACACAGTGTCCCCGCACACAGTGTCCCCGCACACAGTGTCCCTGCACACAGTGTCCCTGCACACAGTGTCCCCGCACACAGTGTCCCCGCACACAGTGTCCCCGCACACAGTGTCCCCGAACACAGTGTTCCCGCACACAGTGTCCCCGCACTCCGTGTCCCCGCACTCCGTGTCCCTGCACACAGTGTCCCCGCACACAGTGTCTTCGCACACAGTGTCCCCGCACTCCGTGTTCCCGCACACAGTGTCCCTGCACACAGTGTCCCCGCACACAGTGTCCCCGCACACAGTGTCTCCGCACACATTGTCCCGAATCACAGTGTCCCCGCACACAGTGTCCCCGCTCTCCGTGTCCCCGCACTCCATGTCTCCGCACACAGTGTACCCGCACACAGTGTAACCGCACACAGTGTCCCCGCACTCCGTGTCCCTGCACACAGTGTCCCCGCACACAGTGTCCCCGCACACAGTGTCCCCGCACACAGTGTCCCTGCACACAGTGTCCCTGCACTCAGTGTCCCCGCACACAGTGTCCCCGCACACAGTGTCCCCGAACACAGTGTTCCCGCACACAGTGTCCCCGCACACAGTGTCCCCGCACTCCGTGTCCCCGCACTCCGTGTCCCTGCACACAGTGTCCCCGCACACAGTGTCCCCGCACACAGTGTCCCCGCACAGAGTGTCCCTGCACACAGTGTCCCCGCACACAGTGTCCCCGCACACAGTGTCCCCGCACACAGTGTCCCCGCACACAGTGTCCCCGCACACAGTGTCCCTGCACACAGTGTCCCCGCACACAGTGTCCCCGCACTACGTGTCCCCGCACACAGTGTCCCTGCACACAGTGTCCCCGCACTCAGTGTCCCCGCTATCCGTGTCCCCGCACTCCGTGTCCCCGCACTCCGTGTCCCCGCACACAGTGTACCCGCACACAGTGTCCCCGCACTCAGTGTCCCCGCACACAGTGTCCCCGCACACAGTGTCCCCACTCTCCGTGTCCCCGCACTCCGTGTCTCCGCACACAGTGTCCCCGCACACAGTGTCCCCGCACACAGTGTCCCCGCACACAGTGTCCCCGCACTCCGTGTCCCCGCACTCCGTGTCCCTGCACTCCGTGTCCCTGCACACAGTGTCCCCGCACTCAGTGTCCCCGCACTCCGTGTCCCTGCACACAGTGTCCCTGCACACAGTGTCCCCGCACACAGTGTCCCCGCACACAGTGTCCCCGCACTCCGTGTCCCCGCACTCCGTTTCCCCGCACTCCGTGTCCCCGCACAAAGTGTCCCTGCACACAGTGTCCCCGCACACAGTGTCCCCGCACTCCGTGTCCCCGCACACAGTGTCCCCGCACACAGTGTCTCTGCACACAGTGTCCCTGCACACAGTGTCCCCGCACACAGTGTCCCCGCACACAGTGTCCCCGCACACAGTGTCCCCGCACACAGTGTCCCCGCTCCCCGTGTTCCCGCACTCCGTCTCTCCACACACAGTGTCCCCGCACTCCGTGTCCCTGCACACAGTGTCCCCGCACACAGTGTCCCCGCACTCCGTGTCCCCGCACACAGTGTCCCCGCACACAGTGTCTCTGCACACAGTGTCCCTGCACACAGTGTCCCCGCACACAGTGTCCCCGCACACAGTGTCCCCGCACACAGTGTCCCCGCACACAGTGTCCCCGCTCTCCGTGTTCCCGCACTCCGTCTCTCCACACACAGTGTCCCCGCACACAGTGTCCCCGCACACAGTGTCCCCGCACACAGTGTCCTCGCATTCCGTGTCCCCGCACTCCGTGTCCCCGCACACAGTGTCCCTGCACACAGTGTCCCCGCACACAGTGTCCCCGCACACAGTGTCCCCGCACACAGTGTCTCCGCACACAGTGTTTCGGCACACAGTGTCCCCGCACACAGTGTATCCGCTCTCCGTGTCCCCGCACTCCGTGTCTCCGAACACAGTGTCCCCGCACACAGTGTCCCCGCACACAGTGTCCCCGCACACAGTGTCCACGCACACAGTGTCCCTGCACACAGTGTCCCTGCACACAGTGTCCCCGCACACAGTGTCCCCGCACACAGTGTCCCCGCACACAGTGTCCCCGCACACAGTGTGCCCGCATTCCGTGTCCCCGCACACAGTGTCCCCGCACACAGTGTCCGCGCACTCCGTGTCCCTGCACACAGTGTCCCCGCACACAGTGTCCCCGCACACAGTGTCCCCGCACACAGTGTCCCCGCACACAGTGTCCCCGCACACAGTGTCCCCGCACACAGTGTCCCCGCACTCCGTGTCCCTGCACACAGTGTCCCTGCACAGAGTGTCCCCGCACTCCGTGTCCCCGCACAGAGTGTCCCCGCACACAGTGTCCCCGCACACAGTGTCCCCGCACTCCGTGTCTTCGCACTCCGTGTTCCCGCACACCGTGTCCCTGCACACAGTGTCCCCGCACACAGTGTCCCCGCACTCCGTGTCCCCGCACACAGTGTCCCTGCACACAGTGTCCCCGCACACAGTGTCCGCGCACTCAGTGTCCCCGCACACAGTGTCCCCGCACACAGTGTCTCCGCACTCCGTGTCTCCGCACTCCGTGTCCCCGCACTCCGTGTCCCCGCACACAGTGTCCCCGCACAGTGTCTCTGCACACAGTGTCCCCGCACACAGTGTCCCCGCACACAGTGTCCCCGCACACAGTGTCCCCGCACACAGTGTCCCCGCACACAGTGTCCCCGCTCTCCGTGTTCCCGCACTCCGTGTCTCCGCACACAGTGTCCCCGCACACAGTGTCCCCGCACACAGTGTCCCCGCACACAGTGTCCCCGCACACAGTGTCCCCGCACACAGTGTCCCCGCTCTCCGTGTCCCCGCACTCCGTGTCTCCGCACACAGTGTCCCCGCACACAGTGTCCCCGCACACAGTGTCCCCGCACACAGTGTCCCCGCATTCCGTGTCCCTGCACTCCGTGTCCCCGCACACAGTGTCCCTGCACACAGTGTCCCCGCACACAGTGTCCCCGCACACAGTGTCTCCGCACACATTGTCCCGGCACACAGTGTCCCCGCACACAGTTTCCCCGCTCTCCGTGTCCCCGCACTCCGTGTCTCCGCACACAGTGTCCCCGCACACAGTGTCCCCGCACACAGTGTCCCCGCACTCCGTGTCCCTGCACACAGTGTCCCCGCACACAGTGTCCCCGCACACAGTGTCCCCGCACACAGTGTCCCTGCACACAGTGTCCCTGCACACAGTGTCCCCGCACACAGTGTCCCCGCACACAGTGTCCCCGCACACAGTGTCCCCGAACACAGTGTTCCCGCACACAGTGTCCCCGCACTCCGTGTCCCCGCACTCCGTGTCCCTGCACACAGTGTCCCCGCACACAGTGTCCCCGCACACAGTGTCCCCGCACTCCGTGTCCCCGCACACAGTGTCCCTGCACACAGTGTCCCCGCACACAGTGTCCCCGCACACAGTGTCTCCGCACACATTGTCCCGAATCACAGTGTCCCCGCACACAGTGTCCCCGCTCTCCGTGTCCCCGCACTCCATGTCTCCGCACACAGTGTACCCGCACACAGTGTAACCGCACACAGTGTCCCCGCACTCCGTGTCCGTGCACACAGTGTCCCCGCACACAGTGTCCCCGCACACAGTGTCCCCGCACACAGTGTCCCTGCACACAGTGTCCCCGCACACAGTGTCCCCGCACACAGTGTCCCCGAACACAGTGTTCCCGCACACAGTGTCCCCGCACACAGTGTCCCCGCACTCCGTGTCCCCGCACTCCGTGTCCCTGCACACAGTGTCCCCGCACACAGTGTCCCCGCACACAGTGTCCCCGCACACAGTGTCCCTGCACACAGTGTCCCCGCACACAGTGTCCCCGCACACAGTGTCCCCGCACACAGTGTCCCCGCACACAGTGTCCCCGCACACAGTGTCCCTGCACACAGTGTCCCCGCACACAGTGTTTCCGCACTACGTGTCCCCGCACACAGTGTCCCTGCACACAGTGTCCCCGCACTCAGTGTCCCCGCTATCCGTGTCCCCGCACTCCGTGTCCCCGCACTCCGTGTCCCCGCACACAGTGTACCCGCACACAGTGTCCCCGCACTCAGTGTCCCCGCACACAGTGTCCCCGCACACAGTGTCCCCACTCTCCGTGTCCCCGCACTCCGTGTCTCCGCACACAGTGTCCCCGCACACAGTGTCCCCGCACACAGTGTCCCCGCACACAGTGTCCCCGCACTCCGTGTCCCCGCACTCCGTGTCCCTGCACTCCGTGTCCCTGCACACAGTGTCCCCGCACTCAGTGTCCCCGCACTCCGTGTCCCTGCACACAGTGTCCCTGCACACAGTGTCCCCGCACACAGTGTCCCCGCACACAGTGTCCCCGCACTCCGTGTCCCCGCACTCCGTTTCCCCGCACTCCGTGTCCCCGCACAAAGTGTCCCTGCACACAGTGTCCCCGCACACAGTGTCCCCGCACTCCGTGTCCCCGCACACAGTGTCCCCGCACACAGTGTCTCTGCACACAGTGTCCTTGCACACAGTGTCCCCGCACACAGTGTCCCCGCACACAGTGTCCCCGCACACAGTGTCCCCGCACACAGTGTCCCCGCACACAGTGTCCCCGCTCCCCGTGTTCCCGCACTCCGTCTCTCCACACACAGTGTCCCCGCACTCCGTGTCCCTGCACACAGTGTCCCCGCACACAGTGTCCCCGCACTCCGTGTCCCCGCACACAGTGTCCCCGCACACAGTGTCTCTGCACACAGTGTCCCTGCACACAGTGTCCCCGCACACAGTGTCCCCGCACACAGTGTCCCCGCACACAGTGTCCCCGCACACAGTGTCCCCGCTCTCCGTGTTCCCACACTCCGTCTCTCCACACACAGTGTCCCCGCACACAGTGTCCCCGCACACAGTGTCCCCGCACACAGTGTCCTCGCATTCCGTGTCCCCGCACTCCGTGTCCCCGCACACAGTGTCCCTGCACACAGTGTTCCCGCACACAGTGTCCCCGCACACAGTGTCCCCGCACACAGTGTCTCCGCACACAGTGTTTCGGCACACAGTGTCCCCGCACACAGTGTATCCGCTCTCCGTGTCCCCGCACTCCGTGTCTCCGCACACAGTGTCCCCGCACACAGTGTCCCCGCACACAGTGTCCCCGCACACAGTGTCCACGCACACAGTGTCCCTGCACACAGTGTCCCTGCACACAGTGTCCCCGCACACAGTGTCCCCGCACACAGTGTCCCCGCACACAGTGTCCCCGCACACAGTGTCCCCGCACACAGTGTCCCCGCACACAGTGTCCCCGCACACAGTGTGCCCGCATTCCGTGTCCCCGCACACAGTGTCCCCGCACACAGTGTCCCCGCACTCCGTGTCCCTGCACACAGTGTCCCCGCACACAGTGTCCCCGCACACAGTGTCCCCGCACACAGTGTCCCCGCACACAGTGTCCCCGCACACAGTGTCCCCGCACACAGTGTCCCCGCACACAGTGTCCCCGCACTCCGTGTCCCTGCACACAGTGTCCCTGCACAGAGTGTCCCCGCACTCCGTGTCCCCGCACAGAGTGTCCCCGCACACAGTGGCCCCGCACACAGTGTCCCCGCACTCCGTGTCTTCGCACTCCGTGTTCCCGCACACAGTGTCCCTGCACACAGTGTCCCCGCACACAGTGTCCCCGCACTCCGTGTCCCCGCACACAGTGTCCCTGCACACAGTGTCCCCGCACACAGTGTCCGCGCACTCAGTGTCCCCGCACACAGTGTCCCCGCACACAGTGTCCCCGCACTCCGTGTCTCCGCACTCCGTGTCCCCGCACTCCGTGTCCCCGCACACAGTGTCCCCGCACAGTGTCTTTGCACACAGTGTCCCCGCACACAGTGTCCCCGCACACAGTGTCCCCGCACACAGTGTCCCCGCACACAGTGTCCCCGCACACAGTGTCCCCGCTCTCCGTGTTCCCGCACTCCGTGTCTCCGCACACAGTGTCCCCGCACACAGTGTCCCCGCACACAGTGTCCTCGCACACAGTGTCCCCGCATTCCGTGTCCCCGCACTCCGTGTCCCCGCACACAGTGTCCCTGCACACAGTGTCCCCGCACACAGTGTCCCCGCACACAGTGTCCCCGCACACAGTGTCTCCGCACACAGTGTCCCGGCACACAGTGTCCCCGCACACAGTGTATCCGCTCTCCGTGTCCCCGCACTCCGTGTCTCCGCACACAGTGTCCCCGCACACAGTGTCCCCGCACACAGTGTCCCCGCACTCCGTGTCCCTGCACACAGTGTTCACGCACACAGTGTCCCCGCACACAGTGTCCCCGCACACAGTGTCCACGCGCACAGTGTCCCTGCACACAGTGTCCCTGCACACAGTGTCCCCGCACACAGTGTCCCCGCACACAGTGTTCCCGCACACAGTGTCCCCGCACACAGTGTCCCCGCACACAGTGTCCCCGCACACAGTGTCCCCGCACACAGTGTGCCCGCATTCCGTGTCCCCGCACACAGTGTCCCCGCACACAGTGTCCCCGCACACAGTGTCCCTGCACACAGTGTCCCTGCACACAGTGTCCCTGCACAAAGTGTCCCCGCACACAGTGTCCCCGCAAACAGTGTCCGCGCACACAGTGTCCCCGCTTACAGTGTCCCTGCACACAGTGTCCCTGCACACAGTGTCCCTGCACACAGTGTCCCCGCACTCCGTGTCCCTGCAAACAGTGTCCCTGCACACAGTGTCCCTGCACACAGTGTCCCCGCACACAGTGTCCCCGCACACAGTGTCCCAGCACACAGTGTCCCCGCACACAGTGTCCCCGCACACAGTGTTCCCGCACACAGTGTCCCCGCACACAGTGTCCCCGCATTCCGTGTCCCCGCACACAGTGTCCGCACTCCGTGTCCCCGCACTCCGTGTCCCCGCACAAAGGTGTCCCCGCACACAGTGTCCCCGCACACAGTGTCCCTGCACACAGTGTCCCTGCACACAGTGTCCCCGCACACAGTGTCCCCGCACACAGTGTCCCCGCTCTCCGTGTCCCCGCACTCCGTGTCTCCGCACACAGTGTCCCCGCACACAGTGTCCCCGCACACAGTGTCCCCGCATTCCGTGTCCCCGCACTCCGTGTCCCCGCACACAGTGTCCCTGCACACAGTGTCCCCGCACACAGTGTCCCCGCACACAGTGTCTCCGCACACATTGTCCCGGCACACAGTGTCCCCACACACAGTGTCCCCGCTCTCCGTGTCCCCGCACTCCGTGTCTCCGCACACAGTGTCCCCGCACACAGTGTCCCCGCACACAGTGTCCCCGCACTCCGTGTCCCTGCACACAGTGTCCCCGCACACAGTGTCCCCGCACATAGTGTCCCCGCACACAGTGTCCCTGCACACAGTGTCCTGCACACAGTGTCCCCGCACACAGTGTCCCCGCACACAGTGTCCCCGCACACAGTGTCCCTGCACAGAGTGTCCCCGCACTCCGTGTCCCCGCACAGAGTGTCCCCGCACACAGTGGCCCCGCACACAGTGTCCCCGCACTCCGTGTCTTCGCACTCCGTGTTCCCGCACACAGTGTCCCTGCACACAGTGTCCCCGCACACAGTGTCCCCGCACTCCGTGTCCCCGCACACAGTGTCCCTGCACACAGTGTCCCCGCACACAGTGTCCGCGCACTCAGTGTCCCCGCACACAGTGTCCCCGCACACAGTGTCCCCGCACTCCGTGTCTCCGCACTCCGTGTCCCCGCACTCCGTGTCCCCGCACACAGTGTCCCCGCACAGTGTCTTTGCACACAGTGTCCCCGCACACAGTGTCCCCGCACACAGTGTCCCCGCACACAGTGTCCCCGCACACAGTGTCCCCGCACACAGTGTCCCCGCTCTCCGTGTTCCCGCACTCCGTGTCTCCGCACACAGTGTCCCCGCACACAGTGTCCCCGCACACAGTGTCCTCGCACACAGTGTCCCCGCATTCCGTGTCCCCGCACTCCGTGTCCCCGCACACAGTGTCCCTGCACACAGTGTCCCCGCACACAGTGTCCCCGCACACAGTGTCCCCGCACACAGTGTCTCCGCACACAGTGTCCCGGCACACAGTGTCCCCGCACACAGTGTATCCGCTCTCCGTGTCCCCGCACTCCGTGTCTCCGCACACAGTGTCCCCGCACACAGTGTCCCCGCACACAGTGTCCCCGCACTCCGTGTCCCTGCACACAGTGTTCACGCACACAGTGTCCCCGCACACAGTGTCCCCGCACACAGTGTCCACGCGCACAGTGTCCCTGCACACAGTGTCCCTGCACACAGTGTCCCCGCACACAGTGTCCCCGCACACAGTGTTCCCGCACACAGTGTCCCCGCACACAGTGTCCCCGCACACAGTGTCCCCGCACACAGTGTCCCCGCACACAGTGTGCCCGCATTCCGTGTCCCCGCACACAGTGTCCCCGCACACAGTGTCCCCGCACACAGTGTCCCTGCACACAGTGTCCCTGCACACAGTGTCCCTGCACAAAGTGTCCCCGCACACAGTGTCCCCGCAAACAGTGTCCGCGCACACAGTGTCCCCGCTTACAGTGTCCCTGCACACAGTGTCCCTGCACACAGTGTCCCTGCACACAGTGTCCCCGCACTCCGTGTCCCTGCAAACAGTGTCCCTGCACACAGTGTCCCTGCACACAGTGTCCCCGCACACAGTGTCCCCGCACACAGTGTCCCAGCACACAGTGTCCCCGCACACAGTGTCCCCGCACACAGTGTTCCCGCACACAGTGTCCCCGCACACAGTGTCCCCGCATTCCGTGTCCCCGCACACAGTGTCCGCACTCCGTGTCCCCGCACTCCGTGTCCCCGCACAAAGGTGTCCCCGCACACAGTGTCCCCGCACACAGTGTCCCTGCACACAGTGTCCCTGCACACAGTGTCCCCGCACACAGTGTCCCCGCACACAGTGTCCCCGCTCTCCGTGTCCCCGCACTCCGTGTCTCCGCACACAGTGTCCCCGCACACAGTGTCCCCGCACACAGTGTCCCCGCATTCCGTGTCCCCGCACTCCGTGTCCCCGCACACAGTGTCCCTGCACACAGTGTCCCCGCACACAGTGTCCCCGCACACAGTGTCTCCGCACACATTGTCCCGGCACACAGTGTCCCCACACACAGTGTCCCCGCTCTCCGTGTCCCCGCACTCCGTGTCTCCGCACACAGTGTCCCCGCACACAGTGTCCCCGCACACAGTGTCCCCGCACTCCGTGTCCCTGCACACAGTGTCCCCGCACACAGTGTCCCCGCACATAGTGTCCCCGCACACAGTGTCCCTGCACACAGTGTCCTGCACACAGTGTCCCCGCACACAGTGTCCCCGCACACAGTGTCCCCGCACACAGTGTCCCCGAACACAGTGTTCCCGCACACAGTGTCTCCGCACTCCGTGTCCCCGCACTCCGTGTCCCTGCACACAGTGTCCCCGCACACAGTGTCCCCGCACACAGTGTCCCCGCACACAGTGTCCCCGCTTACAGTGTCCCTGCACACAGTGTCCCTGCACACAATGTCCCTGCACACAGTGTCCCCGCACTCCGAGTCCCTGCACACAGTGTCCCTGCACACAGTGTCCCTGCACACAGTGTCCCCGCACACAGTGTCCCCGCACACAGTGTCCCAGCACACAGTGTCCCCGCACACAGTGTCCCCGCACACAGTGTCCCCGCACACAGTGTCCCCGCACACAGTGTCCCCGCATTCCGTGTCCCCGCACACAGTGTCCGCACTCCGTGTCCCCGCACTCCGTGTCCCCGCACAAAGGTGTCCCCGCACACAGTGTCCCCGCACACAGTGTCCCTGCACACAGTGTCCCCGCACACAGTGTCCCCGCACACAGTGTCCCCGCACACAGTGTCCCCGCACACAGTGTCTCCGCACTCCGTGTCCCTGCACACAGTGTCCCTGCACACAGTGTCCCTGCACACAGTGTCCCCGCACACAGTGTTCCCGCACACAGTGTTCCCGCACACAGTGTCCCCGCACACAGTGTCCCCGCACACAGTGTCCCCGCACACAGTGTGCCCGCATTCCGTGTCCCCGCACACAACGTCCCCGCACACAGTGTCCCCGCACACAGTGTCCCTGCACAAAGTGTCCCTGCACACAGTGTCCCTGCACAAAGTGTCCCCGCACACAGTGTCCCCGCAAACAGTGTCCCCGCACACAGTGTCCCCGCTTACAGTGTCCCTGCACACAGTGTCCCTGCACACAGTGTCCCTGCACACAGTGTCCCCGCACTCCGTGTCCCTGCACACAGTGTCCCTGCACACAGTGTCCCCGCACACAGTGTCCCCGCACACAGTGTCCCAGCACACAGTGTCCCCGCACACAGTGTCCCCGCACACAGTGTCCGCACTCCGTGTCCCCGCACTCCGTGTCCCCGCACAAAGGTGTCCCCGCACACAGTGTCCCCGCACACAGTGTCCCTGCACACAGTGTCCCTGCACACAGTGTCCCCGCACACAGTGTCCCCGCACACAGTGTCCCCGCTCTCCGTGTCCCCGCACTCCGTGTCTCCGCACACAGTGTCCCCGCACACAGTGTCCCCGCACACAGTGTCCCCGCACACAGTGTCCCCGCACTCCGTGTCCCTGCACACAGTGTCCCCGCACACAGTGTCCCCGCACACAGTGTCCCCGCACACAGTGTCCCCGCACACAGTGTCCCCGCACACAGTGTCCCCGCACACAGTGTCCCTGCACTCCGTGTTCCTGCACACAGTGTCCCTGCACAGAGTGTCCCCGCACTCCGTGTCCCCGCACAGAGTGTCCCCGCACACAGTGTCCCCGCACACAGTGTCCCCGCACTCCGTGTCTTCGCACTCCGTGTTCCCGCACACAGTGTCCCTGCACACAGTGTCCCCGCACACAGTGTCCCCGCACTCCGTGTCCCCGCACACAGTGTCCCTGCACACAGTGTCCTTGCACACAGTGTCCGCGCACTCAGTGTCCCCGCACACAGTGTCCCCGCACACAGTGTCCCCGCACTCCGTGTCTCCGCACTCCGTGTCCCCGCACTCCGTGTCCCCGCACACAGTGTCCCCGCACAGTGTCTCTGCACACAGTGTCCCCGCACACAGTGTCCCCGCACACAGTGTCCCCGCACACAGTGTCCCCGCACACAGTGTCCCCGCACACAGTGTCCCCGCTCTCCGTGTTCCCGCACTCCGTGTCTCCGCACACAGTGTCCCCGCACACAGTGTCCCCGCACACAGTGTCCTCGCACACAGTGTCCCCGCATTTCGTGTCCCCGCACTCCGTGTCCCCGCACACAGTGTCCCTGCACACAGTGTCCCCGCACACTGTGTCCCCGCACACAGTGTCCACGCGCACAGTGTCCCTGCACACAGTGTCCCTGCACACAGTGTCCCCGCACACAGTGTCCCCGCACACAGTGTTCCCGCACACAGTGTCCCCGCACACAGTGTCCCCGCACACAGTGTCCCCGCACACAGTGTCCCCGCACACAGTGTGCCCGCATTCCGTGTCCCCGCACACAGTGTCCCCGCACACAGTGTCCCCGCACACAGTGTCCCTGCACACAGTGTCCCTGCACACAGTGTCCCTGCACAAAGTGTCCCCGCACACAGTGTCCCCGCAAACAGTGTCCGCGCACACAGTGTCCCCGCTTACAGTGTCCCTGCACACAGTGTCCCTGCACACAGTGTCCCTGCACACAGTGTCCCCGCACTCCGTGTCCCTGCAAACAGTGTCCCTGCACACAGTGTCCCTGCACACAGTGTCCCCGCACACAGTGTCCCCGCACACAGTGTCCCAGCACACAGTGTCCCCGCACACAGTGTCCCCGCACACAGTGTCCCCGCACACAGTGTCCCCGCATTCCGTGTCCCCGCACACAGTGTCCGCACTCCGTGTCCCCGCACTCCGTGTCCCCGCACAAAGGTGTCCCCGCACACAGTGTCCCCGCACACAGTGTCCCTGCACACAGTGTCCCTGCACACAGTGTCCCCGCACACAGTGTCCCCGCACACAGTGTCCCCGCTCTCCGTGTCCCCGCACTCCGTGTCTCCGCACACAGTGTCCCCGCACACAGTGTCCCCGCACACAGTGTCCCCGCATTCCGTGTCCCCGCACTCCGTGTCCCCGCACACAGTGTCCCTGCACACAGTGTCCCCGCACACAGTGTCCCCGCACACAGTGTCTCCGCACACATTGTCCCGGCACACAGTGTCCCCGCACACAGTGTCCCCGCTCTCCGTGTCCCCGCACTCCGTGTCTCCGCACACAGTGTCCCCGCACACAGTGTCCCCGCACACAGTGTCCCCGCACTCCGTGTCCCTGCACACAGTGTCCCCGCACACAGTGTCCCCGCACACAGTGTCCCCGCACACAGTGTCCCTGCACACAGTGTCCTGCACACAGTGTCCCCGCACACAGTGTCCCCGCACACAGTGTCCCCGCACACAGTGTCCCCGAACACAGTGTTCCCGCACACAGTGTCCCCGCACTCCGTGTCCCCGCACTCCGTGTCCATGCACACAGTGTCCCCGCACACAGTGTCCCCGCACACAGTGTCCCCGCACACAGTGTCCCTGCACACAGTGTCCCTGCACACAGTGTCCCTGCACACAGTGTCCCCGCACTCCGTGTCTCTGCACACAGTGTCCCTGCACACAGTGTCCCTGCACACAGTGTCCCCGCACACAGTGTCCCCGCACACAGTGTCCCAGCACACAGTGTCCCCGCACACAGTGTCCCCGCACACAGTGTCCCCGCACACAGTGTCCCCGCACACAGTGTCCCCGCATTCCGTGTCCCCGCACACAGTGTCCGCACTCCGTGTCCCCGCACTCCGTGTCCCCGCACAAAGGTGTCCCCGCACACAGTGTCCCCGCACACAGTGTCCCTGCACACAGTGTCCCCGCACACAGTGTCCCCGCACACAGTGTCCCCGCACACAGTGTCCCCGCACACAGTGTCTCCGCACTCCGTGTCCCTGCACACAGTGTCCCTGCACACAGTGTCCCTGCACACAGTGTCCCCGCACACAGTGTTCCCGCACACAGTGTTCCCGCACACAGTGTCCCCGCACACAGTGTCCCCGCACACAGTGTCCCCGCACACAGTGTGCCCGCATTCCGTGTCCCCGCACACAACGTCCCCGCACACAGTGTCCCCGCACACAGTGTCCCTGCACACAGTGTCCCTGCACAAAGTGTCCCCGCACACAGTGTCCCCGCAAACAGTGTCCCCGCACACAGTGTCCCCGCTTACAGTGTCCCTGCACACAGTGTCCCTGCACACAGTGTCCCTGCACACAGTGTCCCCGCACTCCGTGTCCCTGCACACAGTGTCCCTGCACACAGTGTCCCCGCACACAGTGTCCCCGCACACAGTGTCCCAGCACACAGTGTCCCCGCACACAGTGTCCCCGCACACAGTGTCCCCGCACACAGTGTCCCCGCATTCCGTGTCCCCGCACACAGTGTCCGCACTCCGTGTCCCCGCACTCCGTGTCCCCGCACAAAGGTGTCCCCGCACACAGTGTCCCCGCACACAGTGTCCCTGCACACAGTGTCCCGCACACAGTGTCCCCGCACACAGTGTCCCCGCACACAGTGTCCCCGCTCTCCGTGTCCCCGCACTCCGTGTCTCCGCACACAGTGTCCCCGCACACAGTGTCCCCGCACACAGTGTCCCCGCATTCCGTGTCCCCGCACTCCGTGTCCCCGCACACAGTGTCCCTGCACACAGTGTCCCCGCACACAGTGTCCCCGCACACAGTGTCTCCGCACACATTGTCCCGGCACACAGTGTCCCCGCACACAGTGTCCCCGCTCTCCGTGTCCCCGCACTCCGTGTCTCCGCACACAGTGTCCCCGCACACAGTGTCCCCGCACACAGTGTCCCCGCACTCCGTGTCTCTGCACACAGTGTCCCCGCACACAGTGTCCCCGCACACAGTGTCCCCGCACACAGTGTACCTGCACACAGTGTCCCTGCACACAGTGTCCCCGCACACAGTGTCCCCGCACACAGTGTCCCCGCACACAGTGTCCCCGAACACAGTGTTCCCGCACACAGTGTCCCCGCACTCCGTGTCCCCGCACTCCGTGTCCCTGCACACAGTGTCCCCGCACACAGTGTCCCCGCACACAGTGTCCCCGCACTCCGTGTCCCCGCACACAGTGTCCCTGCACACAGTGTCCCCGCACACAGTGTCCCCGCACACAGTGTCTCCGCACACATTGTCCCGGCACACAGTGTCCCCGCACACAGTGTCCCCGCTCTCCGTGTCCCCGCACACAGTGTACCCGCACACAGTGTACCCGCACACAGTGTAACCGCACACAGTGTCCCCGCACTCCGTGTCCCTGCACACAGTGTCCCCGCACACAGTGTCCCCGCACACAGTGTCCCCGCACTACGTGTCCCCGCACACAGTGTCCCTGCACACAGTGTCCCCGCACTCAGTGTCCCCGCTATCCGTGTCCCCGCACTCCGTGTCCCCGCACTCCGTGTCCCCGCACACAGTGTACCCGCACACAATGTCCCCGCACTCAGTGTCCCCGCACACAGTGTCCCCGCACACAGTGTCCCCACTCTCCGTGTCCCCGCACTCCGTGTCTCCGCACACAGTGTCCCCGCACACAGTGTCCCCGCACACAGTGTCCCCGCACACAGTGTCCCCGCACTCCGTGTCCCCGCACTCCGTGTCCCCGCACTCCGTGTCCCTGCACTCCGTGTCCCTGCACACAGTGTCCCCGCACTCAGTGTCCCCGCACTCCGTGTCCCTGCACACAGTGTCCCTGCACACAGTGTCCCCGCACACAGTGTCCCCGCACACAGTGTCCCCGCACTCCGTGTCCCCGCACTCCGTTTCCCCGCACTCCGTGTCCCCGCACAAAGTGTCCCTGCACACAGTGTCCCCGCACACAGTGTCCCTGCACACAGTGTCCCCGCACACAGTGTCCCCGCACACAGTGTCCCTGCACACAGTGTCCCTGCACACAGTGTCTCCGCACACAGTGTCCCCGCACACAGTGTCCCCGCACACAGTGTCCCCGCACACAGTGTCCCCGCATTCCGTGTCCCCGCTTTCCGTGTCCCCGCACACAGTGTGTCCGCACACAGTGTCCCTGCACACAGTGTCCCTGCACACAGTGTCCTCGCACACAGTGTCCCCGCACACAGTGTCCCCGCACACAATGTCCCCGCACTCCGTGTCCCCGCACACAGTGTCCCCGCACACAGTGTCCCCGCACTCCGTGTCTCTGCACACAGTGTCCCCGCACACAGTGTCCCCGCACACAGTGTCCCCGCACACAGTGTCCCCGCACACAGTGTCCCCGCACACAGTGTCCCCGCACACAGTGTCCCCGAACACAGTGTCCCCGCACTCTGTGTCGCCGCACTCCGTGTCCCTGCACACAGTGTCCCCGCACACAGTGTCCCCGCACACAGTGTCCCTGCATACAGTGTCCCCGCACACAGTGTCCCCGCACAAAGTGTCCCCGCACACAGTGTCCCCGCACACAGTGTCCCCGCTCTCCGTGTCCCCGCACTCCGTGTCTCCGCACACAGTGTCCCTGCACACAGTGTCCCTGCACACAGTGTCCACGCACACAGTGTCCCCGCACACAGTGTCCCCGCACAGTGTCCCCGCACTCCGTGTCCCCGCACTCCGTGTCCCCGCACTCAGTGTCCCTGCACACAGTGTCCCCGCACACAGTGTCCCCGCACTCCGTGTCCCTGCACACAGTGTCCCCGCACACAGTGTCCCCGCACAAAGTGTCCCCGCACACAGTGTCCCTGCACACAGTGTCCCCGCACACAGTGTCCCCGCACTCCGTGTCCCCGCACACAGTGTCCTCGCACACAGTGTCTCCGCACACAGTGTCCCCGCACACAGTGTCCCCGCACACAGTGTCCCCGCATTCCGTGTCCCCGCACACAGTGTCCCCGCACACAGTGTCCTCGCACACAGTGTCCCTGCACACAGTGTCCCTGCACACAGTGTCCCTGCACACAGTGTCCCTGCACACAGAGTCCCCGCACACAGTATCCCCGCACACAGTATCCCCGCACTCCGTGTCCCCGCACACAGTGTCCCTGCACACAGTGTCCCCGCACACACTGTCCCCGAACACAGTGTCCCCGCATTCCGTGTCCCCGCACACAGTGTCCCCGCATTCCGTGTCCCCGCACTCCGTGTCTTCGCACACAGTGTCCCCGCACACTGTGTCCCCGCATTCCGTGTCCCTGCACACAGTGTCCCTGCACACATTGTCCCCGCACACTGTGTCCCTGCACACAGTGTCCCCGCACTCCGTGTCCCCGCACACAGTGTCCCCGCTTTCCGTGTCCCCGCACACAGTGTCCCCGCACTCCGTGTCCCCGCACTCCGTTTCCCCGCACTCCGTGTCCCCGCACAAAGTGTCCCTGCACACAGTGTCCCCGCACACAGTGTCCCTGCACACAGTGTCCCCGCACACAGTGTCCCCGCACACAGTGTCCCTGCACACAGTGTCCCTGCACACAGTGTCTCCGCACACAGTGTCCCCGCACACAGTGTCCCCGCACACAGTGTCCCCGCACACAGTGTCCCCGCATTCCGTGTCCCCGCTTTCCGTGTCCCCGCACACAGTGTGTCCGCACACAGTGTCCCTGCACACAGTGTCCCTGCACACAGTGTCCTCGCACACAGTGTCCCCGCACACAGTGTCCCCGCACACAATGTCCCCGCACTCCGTGTCCCCGCACACAGTGTCCCCGCACACAGTGTCCCCGCACACAGTGTCCCCGCACTCCGTGTCTCTGCACACAGTGTCCCCGCACACAGTGTCCCCGCACACAGTGTCCCCGCACACAGTGTCCCCGCACACAGTGTCCCCGCACACAGTGTCCCCGCACACAGTGTCCCCGAACACAGTGTCCCCGCACTCTGTGTCGCCGCACTCCGTGTCCCTGCACACAGTGTCCCCGCACACAGTGTCCCCGCACACAGTGTCCCTGCATACAGTGTCCCCGCACACAGTGTCCCCGCACAAAGTGTCCCCGCACACAGTGTCCCCGCACACAGTGTCCCCGCTCTCCGTGTCCCCGCACTCCGTGTCTCCGCACACAGTGTCCCTGCACACAGTGTCCCTGCACACAGTGTCCACGCACACAGTGTCCCCGCACACAGTGTCCCCGCACAGTGTCCCCGCACTCCGTGTCCCCGCACTCCGTGTCCCCGCACTCAGTGTCCCTGCACACAGTGTCCCCGCACACAGTGTCCCCGCACTCCGTGTCCCTGCACACAGTGTCCCCGCACACAGTGTCCCCGCACACAGTGTCCCCGCACACAGTGTCCCTGCACACAGTGTCCCCGCACACAGTGTCCCCGCACTCCGTGTCCCTGCACACAGTGTCCCCGCACACAGTGTCCTCGCACACAGTGTCTCCGCACACAGTGTCCCCGCACACAGTGTCCCCGCACACAGTGTCCCCGCATTCCGTGTCCCCGCACACAGTGTCCCCGCACACAGTGTCCTCGCACACAGTGTCCCTGCACACAGTGTCCCTGCACACAGTGTCCCTGCACACAGTGTCCCTGCACACAGAGTCCCCGCACACAGTATCCCCGCACACAGTATCCCCGCACTCCGTGTTCCGCACACAGTGTCCCTGCACACAGTGTCCCCGCACACACTGTCCCCGAACACAGTGTCCCCGCATTCCGTGTCCCCGCACACAGTGTCCCCGCATTCCGTGTCCCCGCACTCCGTGTCTTCGCACACAGTGTCCCCGCACACTGTGTCCCCGCATTCCGTGTCCCTGCACACAGTGTCCCTGCACACATTGTCCCCGCACACAGTGTCCCTGCACACAGTGTCCCCGCACTCCGTGTCCCCGCACACAGTGTCCCCGCTTTCCGTGTCCCCGCAAAAAGTGTCCCTGCACACAGTGTCCCCGCACACAGTGTCCCCGCACTCCGTGTCCCCGCACACAGTGTCCCTGCACACAGTGTCCCCGCACACACTGTCCCCGCACACAGTGTCCCCGCATTCCGTGTCCCCGCACACAGTGTCCCCGCATTCCGTGTCCCCGCACTCCGTGTCTCCGCACACAGTGTCCCCGCACACAGTGTCTCCGCACACAGTGTCCCCGCATTCCGTGTCCCTGCACACAGTGTCCCTGCACACATTGTCCCCGCACACAGTGTCCCCGCACACAGTGTCCTCGCACTCCGTGTCCCCGCACACAGTGTCCCCGCATTCCGTGTCCCCGCACACAGTGTCCCCGCACACAGTGTCCCCGCACACAGTGTCCCCGCACACAGTGTCCCCGCACTACGTGTCCCCGCACACAGTGTCCCTGCACACAGTGTCCCCGCACACAGTGTCCCCGCACACAGTGTCCCCGCACTCCGTGTCCCCGCACTCCGTTTCCCCGCACTCCGTGTCCCCGCACAAAGTGTCCCTGCACACAGTGTCCCCGCACACAGTGTCCCTGCACACAGTGTCCCCGCACACAGTGTCCCCGCACACAGTGTCCCTTCACACAGTGTCCCTGCACACAGTGTCTCCGCACACAGTGTCCCCGCACACAGTGTCCCCGCACACAGTGTCCCCGCACACAGTGTCCCCGCATTCCGTGTCCCCGCTTTCCGTGTCCCCGCACACAGTGTGTCCGCACACAGTGTCCCTGCACACAGTGTCCCTGCACACAGTGTCCTCGCACACAGTGTCCCCGCACACAGTGTCCCCGCACACAATGTCCCCGCACTCCGTGTCCCCGCACACAGTGTCCCCGCACACAGTGTCCCCGCACTCCGTGTCTCTGCACACAGTGTCCCCGCACACAGTGTCCCCGCACACAGTGTCCCCGCACACAGTGTCCCCGCACACAGTGTCCCCGCACACAGTGTCCCCGCACACAGTGTCCCCGAACACAGTGTCCCCGCACTCTGTGTCGCCGCACTCCGTGTCCCTGCACACAGTGTCCCCGCACACAGTGTCCCCGCACACAGTGTCCCTGCATACAGTGTCCCCGCACACAGTGTCCCCGCACAAAGTGTCCCCGCACACAGTGTCCCCGCACACAGTGTCCCCGCTCTCCGTGTCCCCGCACTCCGTGTCTCCGCACACAGTGTCCCTGCACACAGTGTCCCTGCACACAGTGTCCACGCACACAGTGTCCCCGCACACAGTGTCCCCGCACAGTGTCCCCGCACTCCGTGTCCTCGCACTCCGTGTCCCCGCACTCAGTGTCCCTGCACACAGTGTCCCCGCACACAGTGTCCCCGCACTCCGTGTCCCTGCACACAGTGTCCCCGCACACAGTGTCCCCGCACACAGTGTCCCCGCACACAGTGTCCCTGCACACAGTGTCCCCGCACACAGTGTCCCCGCACTCCGTGTCCCTGCACACAGTGTCCCCGCACACAGTGTCCTCGCACTCAGTGTCTCCGCACACAGTGTCCCCGCACACAGTGTCCCCGCACACAGTGTCCCCGCATTCCGTGTACCCGCACACAGTGTCCCCGCACACAGTGTCCTCGCACACAGTGTCCCTGCACACAGTGTCCCTGCACACAGTGTCCCTGCACACAGTGTCCCTGCACACAGAGTCCCCGCACACAGTATCCCCGCACACAGTATCCCCGCACTCCGTGTCCCCGCACACAGTGTCCCTGCACACAGTGTCCCCGCACACACTGTCCCCGAACACAGTGTCCCCGCATTCCGTGTCCCCGCACACAGTGTCCCCGCATTCCGTGTCCCCGCACTCCGTGTTCTTCGCACACAGTGTCCCCGCACACTGTGTCCCCGCATTCCGTGTCCCTGCACACAGTGTCCCTGCACACATTGTCCCCGCACACAGTGTCCCTGCACACAGTGTCCCCGCACTCCGTGTCCCCGCACACAGTGTCCCCGCTTTCCGTGTCCCCGCAAAAAGTGTCCCTGCACACAGTGTCCCCGCACACAGTGTCCCCGCACTCCGTGTCCCCGCACACAGTGTCCCTGCACACAGTGTCCCCGCACACACTGTTTTCGCACACAGTGTCCCCGCATTCCGTGTCCCCGCACACAGTGTCCCCGCATTCCGTGTCCCCGCACTCAGTGTCTCCGCACACAGTGTCCCCGCACACAGTGTCTCCGCACACAGTGTCCCCGCATTCCGTGTCCCTGCACACAGTGTCCCTGCACACATTGTCCCCGCACACAGTGTCCCCGCACACAGTGTCCTCGCACTCCGTGTCCCCGCACACAGTGTCCCCGCATTCCGTGTCCCCGCACACAGTGTCCCCGCACACAGTGTCCCCGCACACAGTGTCCCCGCACACAGTGTCCCCGCACACAGTGTCCCCGCACACAGTGTCCCCGCACTCCGTGTCCCCGCACACAGTGTCCCCGCACTCCGTGTCCCCGCACTCCGTGTCTCCGCACACAGTGTCCCTGCACACAGTGTCCCTGCACACAGTGTCCCTGCAAACAGTGTCCTCGCACACAGTGTCCCCGCACACAGTGTCCGCGCACATAGTGTCCCCGCACACAGTGTCCCCGCACACAGTGTCCCCGCACACAGTGTCCCCGCACACAGTGTCTCCGCACACAGTGTCTCCGCACACAGTGTCCCCGCACACAGTGTCCCCGCACACAGTGTCCCCGCACACAGTGTCCCCGCTCACAGTGTCCCCGCACACAGTGTCCCCGCACACAGTGTCCGCACACAGTGTCCCCGCTCACAGTGTCCCCGCACACAGTGTCCCCGCACACAGTGTCCCCGCACACAGTGTCCCCGCACACAGTGTCCCCGCACACAGTGTCCCTGCACACAGTGTCCCTGCACACAGTGTCCCTGCTCACAGTATCCCCGCACACAGTGTCCCCGCACACAGTGTCCCCGCACACAGTGTCCCTGCACACAGTGTCCCTGCACACAGTGTCTCTGCACACAGTGTCTCCGCACACAGTGTCCCCGCACTCCGTGTCCCTGCACACAGTGTCCCCGCACACAGTTCCCCGCATTCCGTGTCCCCGCATTCCGTGTCCCCGCACACAGTGTCCCCGCACACAGTGTCCCCGCACACAGTGTCCCCGCACACAGTGTCCCCGCACACAGTGTCCCCGCACACAGTGTCCCCGCACACAGTGTCCCTGCACACAGTGTCCCTGCACACAGTGTCCCCGCACACAGTGTCCCCGCACACAGTGTCCCCGCACTCCGTGTCCCCGCACACAGTGTCCCTGCACACAGTGTCCCCGCACACAGTGTCCCCGCACAAAGTGTCCCCGCACTCCGTGTCCCCGCACACAGTGTCCCCGCACACAGTGACCCCACACACAGTGTCTCCGCACACAGTGTCCCCGCACACAGTGTCCCTGCACACAGTGTCCCTGCACACAGTGTCCCTGCACACAGTGTCCCTGCACACAGTGTCCCTGCACACAGTGTCCCTGCACACAGTGTTCCCGCACACAGTGTCCCCGCATTCCGTGTCCCTGCACACCGATTCCCCGCACACAGTGTCCCGGCACACAGTGTCCCCGCACTCCGTGTCCCCGCACACAGTATTTCCGCATTCCGTGTCCCCGCACACAGTGTCCCGCACACAGTGTCCCTGCACACAGTGTCCCAGCACACAGTGTCCCTGCACACAGTGTCCCTGCACACAGTGTCCCCGCACACAGTGTCCCCGCACACAGTGTCCCCGCACACAGTGTCCCCGCACACAGTGTCCCTGCACACAGTGTCCCGGCACACAGTGTCCCCGCACACAGTGTCCCCGCACACAGTGTCCCCGCACACAGTGTCCCCGCACACAGTGTCCCTGCACACAGTGTCCCTGCACACAGTGTCCCTGCACACAGTATCCCCGCACACAGTGTCCCCGCACACAGTGTCCCCGCACACAGTGTCCCTGCACACAGTGTCCCTGCACACAGTGTCTCTGCACACAGTGTCTCCGCACACAGTGTCCCCGCACTCCGTGTCCCTGCACACAGTGTCCCCGCACACAGTTCCCCGCATTCCGTGTCCCCGCATTCCGTGTCCCCGCACACAGTGTCCCCGCACACAGTGTTTTCGCACACAGTGTCCCCGCACACAGTGTCCTTGAACACAGTGTCTCCGCACACAGTGTCCCCGCACACAGTGTCCCCGCACACAGTGTCCCCGCACACAGTGTCCCCGCACACAGTGTCCCCGCACTCCGTGAACCTGCACACAGTGTCCCTGCACACAGTGTCCCCGCACACAGTGTCCCCGCACACAGTGTCCCCGCACACAGTGTCCCCGCACACAGTGTCCCCGCACACAGTGTCCTTGAACACAGTGTCTCCGCACACAGTGTCCCCGCACACAGTGTCCCCGCACACAGTGTCCCCGCACACAGTGTCCCTGCACACAGTGTCCCTGCACACAGTGTCTCTGCACACAGTGTCTCCGCACACAGTGTCCCCGCACTCCGTGTCCCTGCACACAGTGTCCCCGCACACAGTTCCCCGCATTCCGTGTCCCCGCATTCCGTGTCCCCGCACACAGTGTCCCCGCACACAGTGTCCCCGCACACAGTGTCCTTGAACACAGTGTCTCCGCACACAGTGTCCCCGCACACAGTGTCCCCGCACACAGTGTCCCCGCACACAGTGTCCCCGCACACAGTGTCCCCGCACTCCGTGAACCTGCACACAGTGTCCCTGCACACAGTGTCCCCGCACACAGTGTCCCCGCACACAGTGTCCCCGCACACAGTGTCCCCGCACACAGTGTCCCCGCACACAGTGTCCCCGCATTCCGTGTCCCCGCACTCCGTGTCCCTGCACACACTGTCCCCGCACACAGTGTCCCTCGCATTCCGTGTCCTCGCATTCCGTGTCCCCGCACACAGTGTCCCCGCACGAAGTGTCCCCGCACACAGTGTCCCCGCACACAGTGTCTCCGCACACAGTGTCTCCGCACACAGTGTCCCCGCACACAGTGTCCCCGCACACAGTGTCCCCGCACACAGTGTCCCCGCACACAGTGTCCCCGCACACAGTGTCCCCGCACTCCGTGTCCCCGCACACAGTGTCCCTGCACACAGTGTCCCCGCACACAGTGTTTCCTCACACAGTGTCCCCGCACAAAGTGTCCCCGCACTCCGTGTCCCCGCACACAGTGTCCCCGCACACAGTGTCCCCGCACACAGTGTCCCCGCACACAGTGTCCCCGCACACAGTGTCCCCGCACACAGTGTCCCCGCACACAGTGACCCCACACACAGTGTCTCCGCACACAGTGTCCCCGCACACAGTGTCCCTGCACACAGTGTCCCTGCACACAGTGTCCCTGCACACAGTGTCCCTGCACACAGTGTCCCTGCACACAGTGTCCCTGCACACAGTGTTCCCGCACACAGTGTCCCCGCATTCCGTGTCCCTGCACACCGATTCCCCGCACACAGTGTCCCGGCACACAGTGTCCCCGCACTCCGTGTCCCCGCACACAGTATTTCCGCATTCCGTGTCCCCGCACACAGTGTCCCCGCACACAGTGTCCCTGCACACAGTGTCCCTGCACACAGTGTCCCTGCACACAGTGTCCCCGCACACAGTGTCCCCGCACACAGTGTCCCCGCACTCCGTGTCTCCGCACACCGAGTACCCGCACTCCGTGTCCCCGCACACAGTGTCCCCGCACACAGTGTCCCCGCACACAGTGTCCCTGCACACAGTGTCCCTGCACACAGTGTCCCCGCACACAGTGTCCCCGCACACAGTGTCCCCGAACACAGTGTCCCAGCACACAGTGTCCCCGCACACAGTGTCCCCGCACACAGTGTCCCCGCACACAGTGTCCCCGCACACAGTGTCCCTGCACACAGTGTCCCTGCACACAGTGTCCCCGCACTAAGTGTCCCCGCAAACAGTGTCCCCGCACACAGTGTCCCCGCTTACAGTGTCCCTGCACACAGTGTCCCTGCACACAGTGTCCCTGCACACAGTGTCCCCGCACTCCGTGAACCTGCACACAGTGTCCCTGCACACAGTGTCCCCGCACACAGTGTCCCCGCACACAGTGTCCCCGCACACAGTGTCCCCGCACACAGTGTCCCCGCACACAGTGTCCCCGCATTCCGTGTCCCCGCACTCCGTGTCCCTGCACACACTGTCCCCGCACACAGTGTCCCTCGCATTCCGTGTCCTCGCATTCCGTGTCCCCGCACACAGTGTCCCCGCACGAAGTGTCCCCGCACACAGTGTCCCCGCACACAGTGTCTCCGCACACAGTGTCTCCGCACACAGTGTCCCCGCACACAGTGTCCCCGCACACAGTGTCCCCGCACACAGTGTCCCCGCACACAGTGTCCCCGCACACAGTGTCCCCGCACTCCGTATCCCCGCACACAGTGTCCCTGCACACAGTGTCCCCGCACACAGTGTTTCCTCACACAGTGTCCCCGCACAAAGTGTCCCCGCACTCCGTGTCCCCGCACACAGTGTCCCCGCACACAGTGTCCCCGCACACAGTGTCCCCGCACACAGTGTCCCCGCACACAGTGTCCCCGCACACAGTGTCCCCGCACACAGTGACCCCACACACAGTGTCTCCGCACTCCGTGTCCCTGCACACAGTGTCCCCGCACACAGTGTCCCCGCACACAGTGTCCCCGCACACAGTGTCCACGCACACAGTGTCCCTGCACACAGTGTCCCTGCACACAGTGTCCCCGCACACAGTGTCCCCGCACAGAGTGTCCCCGCACACAGTGTCCCCGCACTCAGTGTGACCGCATTCCGTGTCCCCGCACACAGTGTCCCCGCACACAGTGTCTTCGCACACAGTGTCCCCGCACACAGTGTCCCTGCACACAGTGTCCCTGCACACAGTGTCCCTGCACACAGTGTCCCCGCACACAGTGTCCCCGCAAACAGTGTCCCCGCACACAGTGTCCCCGCTTACAGTGTCCCTGCACACAGTGTCCCTGCACACAGTGTCCCTGCACACAGTGTCCCAGCACACAGTGTCCCCGCACACAGTGTCCCCGCACACAGTGTCCCCGCACACAGTGTCCCCGCACACAGTGTCCCCGCATTCCGTGTCCCCGCACACAGTGTCCGCACTCCGTGTCCCCGCACTCCGTGTCGCCGCACAAAGGTGTCCCCGCACACAGTGTCCCCGCTTACAGTGTCCCTGCACACAGTGTCCCTGCACACAGTGTCCCCGCACACAGTGTCCCCGCACACAGTGTCCCCGCACACAGTGTCCCCGCACACAGTGTCCCCGCTCTCCGTGTCCCCGCACTCCGTGTTTTTCGCACACAGTGTCCCCGCACACAGTGTCCCCGCACACAGTGTCCCCGCACTCCGTGTCCCTGCACACAGTGTCCCCGCACACAGTGTCCCCGCACACAGTGTCCCCGCACACAGTGTCCCCGCACACAGTGTCCCCGCACACAGTGTCCCCGCACTCAGTGTCTCCGCACTCCGTTTCCCCGCACTCAGAGTCCCTGCACACAGTGTCCCTGCACACAGTGTCCCTGCACACAGTGTCCCCGCATTCCGTGTCCCTGCACACAGTGTCCCTGAACACAGTGTCTCCGCACACAGTGTCCCCGCACACAGTGTCCCCGCACACAGTGTCCCCGCACACAGTGTACCCGCTCTCCGTGTCCCCGCATTCCGTGTCTCCACACACAGTGTCCCCGCACACAGTGTCCCCGCTCACAGTGTCCCCGAAAACAGTGTCCCCGCACACAGTGTCCCCGCTTACAGTGTTTCTGCACACAGTGTCCCTGCACACAGTGTCCCTGCACACAGTGTCCCCGCACTCCGTGTCCCTGCACACAGTGTCCCTGCACACAGTGTCCCCGCACACAGTGTCCCCGCACACAGTGTCCCCGCACACACTGTCTTCGCACACAGTGTCCCCGCACACAGTGTCCCCGCATTCCGTGTCCCCGCACATAGTGTCCGCACTCCGTGTCCCCGCACTCCGTGTCCCCGCACAAAGGTGTACCCGCACACAGTGTCCAAGCACACAGTGTCCCTGCACACAGTGTCCCTGCACACAGTGTCCCCGCACACAGTGTCCCCGCACACAGTGTCCCCGCACACAGTGTCCCCGCTCTCCGTGTTCCCGCACTCCGTGTCTCCGCACACAGTGTCCCCGCACACAGTGTCCCCGCATTCCGTGTCCCCGCACTCCGTGTCCCCGCACACAGTGTCCCTGCACACAGTGTCCCCGCACACAGTGTCCCCGCACACAGTGTCTCCGCACACAGTGTCCCGGCACACAGTGTCCCCGCACACAGTGTCCCCGCTCTCCGTGTCCCCGCACTCCGTGTCTCCGCACACAGTGTCCCCGCACACAGTGTCCCCGCACTCCGTGTCCCTGCACACAGTGTACCCGCACACAGTGTCCCTGCACACAGTGTCCCTGCACACAGTGTCCCCGCACACAATGTCCCCGCACACAGTGTCCCCGCACACAGTGTCCCCGCACTCCATGTCCCCGCACTCCGTGTCCCTGCACACAGTGTCCCCGCACACAGTGTCCCCGCACACAGTGTCCCCGCACACATTATCCCTGCACACAGTGTCCCCGCACACAGTGTCCCCGCACACAGTGTCCCCGCACACTTTGTCCCCGCACACAGTGTCCCCGCACACAGTGTCCCCGCACACAGTGTCCCCGCACACAGTGTCCCCGCTCTCCGTGTCCCCGCACACAGTGTCCCTGCACACAGTGTCCCCGCACTCAGTGTCCCCGCTATCCGTGTCCCCGCACTCCGTGTCCCCGCACTCCGTGTCCCCGCACACAGTGTCCCCGCACACAGTGTCCCCGCACTCAGTGTCCCCGCACACAGTGTCCCCGCACACAGTTACCCCGCTCTCCGTGTCCCCGCACTCCGTGTCTCCGCACACAGTATCCCCGCACACAGTGTCCCCGCACACAGTGTCCCTGCACACAGTGTCCCTGCACACAGTGTCCCCGCACACAGTGTCCCCGCACACAGTGTCCCCGCATTCCGTGTCCCCGCACTCCGTGTCCCCGCACACAGTGTCCCTGCACACAGTGTCCCCGCACACAGTGTTCCCGCACACAGTGTCTCCGCACACAGTGTCCCGGCACACAGTGTCCCCGCACACAGTGTCCCCGCCCTCCGTGTTCCCGCACTCCGTGTCTCCGCACACAGTGTCCCCGCACACAGTGTCCCCGCACACAGTGTCCCCGCACACAGTGTCCCCGCACACAGTGTCCCCGCACTCAGTGTCTCCGCACTCCGTTTCCCCGCACTCAGTGTCCCTGCACACAGTGTCCCCGCACACAGTGTCCCCGCACTCCGTGTCCCTGCACACAGTGTCCCCGTACTCCGTGTCTCCGCACTCCGTGTCCCCGCACTCAGTGTCCCTGCACACAGTGTCCCCGCACACAGTGTCCCCGCACTCCGTGTGCCTGCACACAGTGTCCCCGCACACAGTGTCCCCGCACACAGTGTCCCCGCACACAGTGTGTCCGCACACAGTGTGTCCGCACACAGTGTCTATGCACACAGTGTCCCCGCACACAGTGTCCCCGCACTCCGTGTCCCCGCACTCAGTGTCCCCGCACACAGTGTCCCCGCACTCCGTGTCCCCGCACACAGTGTCCCCGCACACAGTGTCCCCGCACACAGTGTCTCCGCACACAGTGTCCCCGCACACAGTGTCCCCGCACTCCGTGTCCCTGCACACAGTGTCCCTGCACACAGTGTCCCCGCACTCCGTGTCCCCGCACACAGTGTCCCTGCACACAGTGTCCCCGCACAATGTCCCCGCGCACAGTGTCCCCGCACTCCGTGTCTTCACACTCCGTGTCCCCGCACACAGTGTCCCCGCACACAGTGTCCCCGCACACAGTGTCTCCGCACACAGTGTCCCCGCACACAGTGTCCCCGCACACAGTGTCCCCGCACACAGTGTCTCCGCACACAGTGTCCCGGCACACAGTGTCCCCCCACACAGTGTACCCGCTCTCCGTGTCCCCGCATTCCGTGTCTCCACACACAGTGTCCCCGCACACAGTGTCCCCGCACACAGTGTCCCCGCACTCCGTGTCCCTGCACACAGTGTCCCCGCACACAGTGTCCCCGCACACAGTGTCCCCGCACACAGTGTCCACGCACACAGTGTCCCTGCACACAGTGTCCCTGCACACAGTGTCCCCGCACACAGTGTCCCCGCACAGAGTGTCCCCGCACACAGTGTCCCCGCACTCAGTGTGACCGCATTCCGTGTCCCCGCACACAGTGTCCCCGCACACAGTGTCTTCGCACACAGTGTCCCCGCACACAGTGTCCCTGCACACAGTGTCCCTGCACACAGTGTCCCTGCACACAGTGTCCCCGCACACAGTGTCCCCGCAAACAGTGTCCCCGCACACAGTGTCCCCGCTTACAGTGTCCCTGCACACAGTGTCCCTGCACACAGTGTCCCTGCACACAGTGTCCCCGCATTCCGTGTCCCTGCACACAGTGTCCCTGAACACAGTGTCCCCGCACACAGTGTCCCCGCACACAGTGTCCCAGCACACAGTGTCCCCGCACACAGTGTCCCCGCACACAGTGTCCCCGCACACAGTGTCCCCGCACACAGTGTCCCCGCATTCCGTGTCCCCGCACACAGTGTCCGCACTCCGTGTCCCCGCACTCCGTGTCGCCGCACAAAGGTGTCCCCGCACACAGTGTCCCCGCTTACAGTGTCCCTGCACACAGTGTCCCTGCACACAGTGTCCCCGCACACAGTGTCCCCGCACACAGTGTCCCCGCACACAGTGTCCCCGCACACAGTGTCCCCGCTCTCCGTGTCCCCGCACTCCGTGTTTTTCGCACACAGTGTCCCCGCACACAGTGTCCCCGCACACAGTGTCCCCGCACTCCGTGTCCCTGCACACAGTGTCCCCGCACACAGTGTCCCCGCACACAGTGTCCCCGCACACAGTGTCCCCGCACACAGTGTCCCCGCACACAGTGTCCCCGCACTCAGTGTCTCCGCACTCCGTTTCCCCGCACTCAGAGTCCCTGCACACAGTGTCCCTGCACACAGTGTCCCTGCACACAGTGTCCCCGCATTCCGTGTCCCTGCACACAGTGTCCCTGAACACAGTGTCTCCGCACACAGTGTCCCCGCACACAGTGTCCCCGCACACAGTGTCCCCGCACACAGTGTACCCGCTCTCCGTGTCCCCGCATTCCGTGTCTCCACACACAGTGTCCCCGCACACAGTGTCCCCGCACACAGTGTCCCCGCACTCCGTGTCCCTGCACACAGTGTCCCCGCACACAGTGTCCCCGCACACAGTGTCCCCGCACACAGTGTCCACGCAAACAGTGTCCCTGCACACAGTGTCCCTGCACACAGTGTCCCCGCACACAGTGTCCCCGCACACAGTGTCCCAGCACACAGTGTCCCCGCACACAGTGTCCCCGCACACAGTGTCCCCGCACACAGTGTCCCCGCACACAGTGTCCCCGCACACAGTGTCCCCGCATTCCGTGTCCCCGCACACAGTGTCCGCACTCCGTGTCCCCGCACTCCGTGTCCCCGCACAAAGGTGTCCCCGCACACAGTGTCCCCGCTTACAGTGTCCCTGCACACAGTGTCCCTGCACACAGTGTCCCCGCACACAGTGTCCCCGCACACAGTGTCCCCGCACACAGTGTCCCCGCACACAGTGTCCCCGCTCTCCGTGTCCCCGCACTCCGTGTTTTTCGCACACAGTGTCCCCGCACACAGTGTCCCCGCACACAGTGTCCCCGCACTCCGTGTCCCTGCACACAGTGTCCCCGCACACAGTGTCCCCGCACACAGTGTCCCCGCACACAGTGTCCCCGCACACAGTGTCCCCGCACACAGTGTCCCCGCACTCAGTGTCTCCGCACTCCGTTTCCCCGCACTCAGTGTCCCTGCACACAGTGTCCCCGCACACAGTGTCCCCGCACTCCGTGTCCCTGCACACAGTGTCCCCGTACTCCGTGTCTCCGCACTCCGTGTCCCCGCACTCAGTGTCCCTGCACACAGTGTCCCCGCACACAGTGTCCCCGCACTCCGTGTGCCTGCACACAGTGTCCCCGCACAAAGTGTCCCCGCACACAGTATCCCCGCACACAGTGTCCCCGCACACAGTGTGTCCGCACACAGTGTCCATGCACACAGTGTCCATGCACACAGTGTCCCCGCACACAGTGTCCCCGCACTCCGTGTCCCCGCACTCAGTGTCCCCGCACACAGTGTCCCCGCACTCCGTGTCCCCGCACACAGTGTCCCCGCACACAGTGTCCCCGCACACAGTGTCTCCGCACACAGTGTCCCCGCACACAGTGTCCCCGCACACAGTGTCTCTGCACACAGTGTCCCCGCACACAGTGTCCCCGCACACAGTGTCCCCGCACACAGTGTCCCCGCACACAGTGTCCCCGCACACAGTGTTCCCGCTCTCCGTGTCCCCGCACTCCGTGTCTCCGCACACAGTGTCTCCGCACACAGTGTCCCCGCACACAGTGTCCCCGCACACAGTGTCCCCGCATTCCGTGTCCCCGCTTTCCGTGTCCCCGAACACAGTGTCCCTGCACACAGTGTTCCCGCGCACAGTGTCCCCGCACACAGTGTCCCCGCACACAGTGTCTCCGCACACAGTGTCCCGGCAAACAGTGTCCCCGCACACAGTGTACCCTCTCTCCGTGTCCCCGCACTCCGTGTCTCCGCACACAGAGTCCCCGCACACAGTGTCCCCGCACACAGTGTCCCCGCACTCCGTGTCCCTGCACACAGTGTCCCCGCACACAGTGTCCCCGCACACAGTGTCCCCGCACACAGTGTCCACGCACACAGTGTCCCCGCACACAGTGTCCCCGCACACAGTGTCCCTGCACACAGTGTCCCTGCACACAGTGTCCCCGCACTCCGTGTCCCCGCACAGAGTGTCCCCGCACACAGTGTCCCCGCACTCTGTGTCTTCGCACTCCGTGTCCCCGCACACAGTGTCCCCGCACACAGTGTCCCCGCACTCCGTGTCTTCGCACTCCGTGTCTTCGCACTCCGTGTCCCCGCACACAGTGTCCCTGCACACAGTGTCCCCGCACACAGTGTCCGCGCACTCAGTGTCCCTGCACACAGTGTCCCTGCACACAGTGTCCCCGCACACAGTGTCCCTGCACACAGTGTCCCTGCACACAGTGTCTCCGCACACAGTGTCCCCGCACACAGTGTCCCCGCACACAGTGTCCCCGCATTCCGTGTCCCCGCACTCCGTGTCCCCGCACACAGTGTCCCCGCACACAGTGTCCCTGCACACAGTGTCCCATCACACAGTGTCCCCGCACACAGTGTCCCCGCACACAATGTCCCCGCACTCCGTGTCCCCGCACACAGTGTCCCCGCACACAGTGTCCCCGCACTCAGAGTTTCTGCACACAGTGTACCCGCACACAGTGTCCCCGCACACAGTGTCCCCGCACACAGTGTCCCCGCACACAGTGTCCCCGCACACAGTGTCCCCGCACACAGTGTCCCCGCACACAGTGCTCCGCACTCCGTGTCCCCGCACTTCGTGTCCCCGCACACAGTGTCCTTGCACACAGTGTCCCCGCACACAGTGTCCCCGCACTCAGTGTCTCCGCACTCCGTGTTCCCGCACTCAGTGTCCCTGCACACAGTGTCCCCGCACTCCGTGTCCCCGCACTCCGTGTCCCTGCACACAGTGTCCCCGCACTCCGTGTCTCCCCACTCCGTGTCCCCGCACTCATTGTCCCTGCACACAGTGTCCTTGCACACAGTGTCCCCGCACTCCGTGTCCCTGCACACAGTGTCCCCGCACACAGTGTCCCCGCACACAGTGTCCCCGCACACAGTGTCCCCGCACACAGTGTCCCCGCACTCCGTGTCCCCGCACACAGTGTCCCTGCACACAGTGTCCCCGCACTCCGTGTCCCCGCACACAGTGTCCCCGCACACAGTGTCCCCGCACTCCGTGTCCCCGCACACAGTGTCCCCGCACACAGTGTCCCCGCACACAGTGTCCCCGCACTCCGTGTCCCCGCACACAGTGTCCCTGCACACAGTATCCCCGCACACAGTGTCCCCGCACTCAGTGTCCCCGCACACAGTGTCCCCGCACACAGTGTCCCCGCACACAGTGTCCCCGCACTCCGTGTCTCCGCACTCCGTGTCCCTGCACTCAGTGTCCCTGCACACAGTGTCCCCACACACAGTGTCCCCGCACTCCGTGTCCCTGCACACAGTGTCCCCGCACACAGTGTCCTCGCACACAGTATCCCCGCACACAGTGACCCCGCACACAGTGTCCCCGCACACAGTGTCCCCGCACACATTGTCCCCGCACACAGTGTCCCCGCACTCCGTGTCCCCGCACTCCGTGTCCCTGCACACAGTGTCCCCGCACAAAATGTCCCCGCACACAGTGTCCCCGCACACAGTGTCTCTGCACACAGTGTCCCCGAACACAGCGTCCCCGAACACAGTGTCCCCGCACACAGTGTCCCCGCACTTAGTGTCCCCGCACACAGTGTCCCCGCTCTCCGTGTCCCCGCACTCCGTGTCTCCGCACACAGTGTCCCCGCACACAGTGTCCCCGCACACAGTGTCCCCGCACACAGTGTCCCCGCATTCCGTGTCCCCGCACTCCGTGTACCCGCACACAGTGTCCCTGCACACAGTGTCCCCGCACACAGTGTCCCCGCACACAGTGTCTCCGCACACAGTGTCCCGGCACACAGTGTTCCCGCACACAGTGTACCCGCCCTCCGTGTCCCCGCACTCCGTGTCTCCGCACACAGTGTCCCCGCACACAGTGTCCCTGCACACAGTGTCCCTGCACACAGTGTTCCTGCACACAGTGTCCCCGCTCACAGTGTCCCCGCAAACAGTGTCCCCGCACACAGTGTCCCCGCTTACAGTGTTTCTGCACACAGTGTCCCTGCACACAGTGTCCCTGCACACAGTGTCCCCGCACTCCGTGTCCCTGCACACAGTGTCCCTGCACACAGTGTCCCCGCACACAGTGTCCACGCACACAGTGTCCCCGCACACACTGTCTTCGCACACAGTGTCCCCGCACACAGTGTCCCCGCATTCCGTGTCCCCGCACACAGTGTCCGCACTCCGTGTCCCCGCACTCCGTGTCCCCGCACAAAGGTGTACCCGCACACAGTGTCCAAGCACACAGTGTCCCTGCACACAGTGTCCCTGCACACAGTGTCCCCGCACACAGTGTCCCCGCACACAGTGTCCCCGCACACAGTGTCCCCGCTCTCCGTGTTCCCGCACTCCGTGTCTCCGCACACAGTGTCCCCGCACACAGTGTCCCCGCATTACGTGTCCCCGCACTCCGTGTCCCCGCACACAGTGTCCCTGCACACAGTGTCCCCGCACACAGTGTCCCCGCACACAGTGTCTCCGCACACAGTGTCCCGGCACACAGTGTCCCCGCACACAGTGTCCCCGCTCTCCGTGTCCCCGCACTCCGTGTCTCCGCACACAGTGTCCCCGCACACAGTGTCCCCGCACACAGTGTCCCCGCACTCCGTGTCCCTGCACACAGTGTACCCGCACACAGTGTCCCTGCACACAGTGTCCCTGCACACAGTGTCCCCGCACACAATGTCCCCGCACACAGTGTCCCCGCACACAGTGTCCCCGCACTCCATGTCCCCGCACTCCGTGTCCCTGCACACAGTGTCCCCGCACACAGTGTCCCCGCACACAGTGTCCCCGCACACATTATCCCTGCACACAGTGTCCCCGCACACAGTGTCCCCGCACACAGTGTCCCTGCACACAGTGTCCCCGCACACAGTGTCCCCGCACACAGTGTCCCCGCACACAGTGTCCCCGCACTCAGTGTCCCCGCACACAGTGTCCCCGCACACAGTTACCCCGCTCTCCGTGTCCCCGCACTCCGTGTCTCCGCACACAGTGTCCCCGCACACAGTGTCCCCGCACACAGTGTCCCTGCACACAGTGTCCCTGCACACAGTGTCCCCGCACACAGTGTCCCCGCACACAGTGTCCCCGCATTCCGTGTCCCCGCACTCCGTGTCCCCGCACACAGTGTCCCTGCACACAGTGTCCCCGCACACAGTGTTCCTGCACACAGTGTCTCCATACACAGTGTCCCGGCACACAGTGTCCCCGCACACAGTGTCCCCGCTCTCCGTGTTCCCGCACTCCGTGTCTCAGCACACAGTGTCCCCGCACACAGTGTCCCCGCACACAGTGTCCCCGCACACAGTGTCCCCGCACTCCGTGTCCCTGCACACAGTGTCCCCGCACACAGTGTCCCCGCACACAGTGTCCCCGCACACAGTGTCCCCGCACACAGTGTCCCCGCACACAGTGTCCCCGCACTCAGTGTCTCCGCACTCCGTTTCCCCGCACTCAGTGTCCCTGCACACAGTGTCCCCGCACACAGTGTCCCCGCACTCCGTGTCCCTGCACACAGTGTCCCCGTACTCCGTGTCTCCGCACTCCGTGTCCCCGCACTCAGTGTCCCTGCACACAGTGTCCCCGCACACAGTGTCCCCGCACTCCGTGTGCCTGCACACAGTGTCCCCGCACACAGTGTCCCCGCACACAGTGTCCCCGCACACAGTGTGTCCGCACACAGTGTCTATGCACACAGTGTCCCCGCACACAGTGTCCCCGCACTCCGTGTCCCCGCACTCAGTGTTCCCGCACACAGTGTCCCCTCACTCCGTGTCCCCGCACACAGTGTCTCCGCACACAGTGTCCCCGCACACAGTGTCCCCGCACACAGTGTCTCTGCACACAGTGTCCCCGCACACAGTGTCCCCGTACACAGTGTCCCCGCACACAGTGTCTCCGCACACAGTGTCCCCGCACACAGTGTTCCCGCTCTCCGTGTCCCCGCACTCCGTGTCTCCGCACACAGTGTCTCCGCACACAGTGTCCCCGCACACAGTGTCCCCGCACACAGTGTCCCCGCATTCCGTGTCCCCGCTTTCCGTGTCCCCGCACTCAGTGTCCCTGCACACAGTGTCCCCGCGCACAGTGTCCCCGCACACAGTGTCCCCGCACACAGTGTCTCCGCACACAGTGTCCCGGCAAACAGTGTCCCCGCACACAGCGTACCCGCTCTCCGTGTCCCCGCACTCCGTGTCTCCGCACACTGTGTCCCCGCACACAGTGTCCCCGCACACAGTGTCCCCGCACTCCGTGTCCCTGCACACAGTGTCCCCGCACACAGTGTCCCCGCACACAGTGTCCCCGCACACAGTGTCCACGCACACAGTGTCCCCGCACACAGTGTCCCCGCACACAGTGTCCCTGCACACAGTGTCCCTGCACACAGTGTCCCCGCACTCCGTGTCTTCGCACTCCGTGTCCCCGCACACAGTGTCCCCGCACACAGTGTCCCCGCACTCCGTGTCTTCGCACTCCGTGTCCCCGCACACAGTGTCCCTGCACACAGTGTCCCCGCACACAGTGTCCGCGCACTCAGTGTCCCCGCACACAGTGTCCCCGCACACAGTGTCCCCGCACTCCGTGTCTCCGCACTCCGTGTCCCCGCACTCCGTATCCCCGCACACAGTGTCCCCGCACACAGTGTCTCTGCACACAGTGTCCCCGCACACAGTGTCCCCGCACACAGTGTCCCCGCACACAGTGTCCCCGCACACAGTGTCCCCGCATTCCGTGTCCCCACACACAGTGTCCGCACTCCGTGTCCCCGCACTCCATGTCCCCGCACAAAGGTGTCCCCGCACACAGTGTCCCCGCACACAGTGTCCCTGCATATAGTGTCCTTGCGCACAGTGTTCCCGCACACAGTGTCCCCGCACACAGTGTCCCCGCTTACAGTGTCCCCGCACACAGTGTCCCCGCTCTCCGTGTCCCCGCACTCCGTGTCTCCGCACACAGTGTCCCCGCACACAGTGTCCCCGCATTCCGTGTCCCCGCACTCCGTGTCCCCGCACACAGTGTCCCTGCACACAGTGTCCTCGCACACAGTGTCCCCGCACACAGTGTCTCCGCACACATTGTCCCGGCACACAGTGTCACCGCACACAGTGTCCCCGCTCTCCGTGTCCCCGCACTCCGTGTCTCCGCACACAGTGTACCCGCACACAGTGTCCCCGCACACAGTGTCCCCGCACTCCGTGTCCCTGCACACAGTGTCCCCGCACACAGTATCCCCGCACTCCGTGTCCCTGCACACAGTGTCCCCGCACACAGTGTCCTCGCACACAGTGTCCCCGCACACAGTGTCCCTGCACACAGTGTCCCTGCACACAGTGTCCCTGCACACAGTGTCCCCGCACACAGTGTCCCCGCACACAGTGTCCCCGCACACAGTGTCCCCGCACACAGTGTCCCTGCACACAGTGTCCCCGTACACAGTGTCCCCGCACTCCGTGTCCCCGCACACAGTGTCCCTGCACACAGTGTCCCCGCACTCAGTGTCCCCGCTATCCGTGTCCCCGCACTCCGTGTCCCCGCACTCCGTGTCCCCGCACACAGTGTCCCTGCACACAGTGTCCCTGCACACAGTGTCCCCGCACACAGTGTCCGCGCACTCAGTGTCCCCGCACACAGTGTCCCCGCACACAGTGTCCCCGCACTCCGTGTCTCCGCACTCCGTGTCCCCGCACTCCGTATCCCCGCACACAGTGTCCCCGCACACAGTGTCTCTGCACACAGTGTCCCCGCACACAGTGTCCCCGCACACAGTGTCCCCGCACACAGTGTCCCCGCACACAGTGTCCCCGCATTCCGTGTCCCCACACACAGTGTCCGCACTCCGTGTCCCCGCACTCCATGTCCCCGCACAAAGGTGTCCCCGCACACAGTGTCCCCGCACACAGTGTCCCTGCATATAGTGTCCTTGCACACAGTGTTCCCGCACACAGTGTCCCCGCACACAGTGTCCCCGCTTACAGTGTCCCCGCACACAGTGTCCCCGCTCTCCGTGTCCCCGCACTCCGTGTCTCCGCACACAGTGTCCCCGCACACAGTGTCCCCGCACACAGTGTCCCCGCATTCCGTGTCCCCGCACTCCGTGTCCCCGCACACAGTGTCCCTGCACACAGTGTCCTCGCACACAGTGTCCCCGCACACAGTGTCTCCGCACACATTGTCCCGGCACACAGTGTCCCCGCACACAGTGTCCCCGCTCTCCGTGTCCCCGCACTCCGTGTCTCCGCACACAGTGTACCCGCACACAGTGTCCCCGCACACAGTGTCCCCGCACTCCGTGTCCCTGCACACAGTGTCCCCGCACACAGTGTCCCCGCACACAGTGTCCCCGCACACAGTGTCCCTGCACACAGTGTCCCTGCACACAGTGTCCCTGCACACAGTGTCCCCGCACACAGTCTCCCCGCACACAGTGTCCCCGAACACAGTGTCCCCGCACACAGTGTCCCCGCACACAGTGTCCCCGCACTCCGTGTCCCCGCACTCCGTGTCCCTGCACACAGTGTCCCCGCACACAGTGTCCCCGCACACAGTGTCCCCGCACACAGTGTCCCTGCACACAGTGTCCCCGCACACAGTGTCCCCGCACACAGTGTCCCCGCACACAGTGTCCCCGCACACAGTGTCCCTGCACACAGTGTCCCCGCACACAGTGTCCCCGCACTCCGCGTCCCCGCACACAGTGTCCCTGCACACAGTGTCCCCGCACTCAGTGTCCCCGCTATCCGTGTCCCCGCACTCCGTGTCCCCGCACTCCGTGTCCCCGCACACAGTGTACCCGCACACAGTGTCCCCGCACTCAGTGTCCCCGCACACAGTGTCCCTGCACACAGTGTCCCCGCTCTCCGTGTCCCCACACTCCGTGTCTCCGCACACAGTGTCCCCGCACACAGTGTCCCCGCACACAGTGTCCCCGCACTCCGTGTCCCGCACTTCGTGTCCCTGCACTCCGTGACCCTTCACACAGTGTCCCCGCACTCAGTGTCCCCGCACTCCGTGTTCCTGCACACAGTGTCCCTGCACACAGTGTCCCCGCACACAGTGTCCCCGCACACAGTGTCCCCGCACACAATGTCCCCGCACACAGTGTCCCCGCACTCCGTGTCCCCGCACTCCGTGTCCCCGCACTCCGTGTCCCCGCACAAAGTGTCCCTGCACACAGTGTCCCCGCACACAGTGTCCCTGCACACAGTGTGTTCGCACACAGTGTCCCCGCACACAGTGTCCCTGCACACAGTGTCCCTGCACACAGTGTATCCGCACACAGTGTCCCCGCACACAGTGTCCCCGCACACAGTGTCCCCGCATATCGTGTCCCCGCTTTCCGTGTCCCCGCACACAGTGTCACCGCACACAGTGTCCCTGCACACAGTGTCCCTGCACACAGTTTCCCCGCACACAGTGTCCCCGCACACAGTGTCCCCGCACACAGTGTCCCCGCACACAATGTCCCCGCACTCCGTGTCCCCGCACACAGTGTCCCCGCACACAGTGTCCCCGCACTCCGTGTCTCTGCACACAGTGTCCCCGCACACAGTGTCCCCGCACACAGTGTCCCCGCACACAGTGTCCCCGCACACAGTGTCCCCGCACACAGTGTCCCCGCACTCCGTGTCGCCGCACTCCGTGTCCCCGCACACAGTGTCCCCGCACAAAGTGTCCCCGCACACAGTGTCCCCGCACACAGTGTCCCCGCTCTCCGTGTCCCCGCACTCCGTGTCTCCGCACCCAGTGTCCCTGCACACAGTGTCCCCGCACACAGTGTCCACGCACACAGTATCCCCGCACACACTGTCCCCGCACTCCGTGTCTCCGCACTCCGTGTCCCCGCACTCAGTGTCCCTGCACACAGTGTCCCCGCACACAGTGTTCCCGCACTCCGTGTCCCTGCACACAGTGTCCCCGCACACAGTGTCCCCGCACACAGTGTCCCCGCACACAGTGTCCCCGCACACAGTGTCCCTGCACACAGTGTCCCTGCACACAGTGTCCCTGCACACAGTGTCCCCGCACACAGTGTCCCTGCACACAGTGTCCCCGCACACAGTGTCCCTGCACACAGTGTCCCCGCACACAGTGTCCCCGCACTCCGTGTCCCTGCACACAGTGTCCCCGCACACAGTGTCCCCGCACACAGTGTCTCCGCACACAGTGTCCTCGCACACAGTGTCCCCGCACACAAGGACCCCGCATTCCGTGTCCCCGCACACAGTGTCCCCGCACACAGTGTCCTCGCACACAGTGTCCCTGCACACAGTGTCCCTGCACACAGTGTCCCTGCACACAGTGTCCCTGCACACAGTGTCCCTGCACACAGTGTCCCCGCACACAGTGTCCCCGCACTCCGTGTCCCCGCACACAGTGTCCCTGCACACAGTGTCCCCGCACACACTGTCCCCGCACACAGTGTCCCCGCATTCCATGTCCCCGCACACAGTGTCCCCGCATTCCTTGTCCCCGCACTCCGTGTCTCCGCATACAGTGTCCCCGCACACAGTGTCCCCGCACACAGTGTCCCCGCATTCCGTGTCCCTGCACACAGTGTCCCTGCACACATTGTCCCCGCACACAGTGCCCCGCACACAGTGTCCCCGCACTCCGTGTCCCCGCACACAGTGTCCCCGCATTCCGTGTCCCCGCACACAGTGTCCCCGCACACAGTGTCCCCGCACACAGTGTCCCCGCACACAGTGTCCCCGCACACAGTGTCCCCGCACTCCGTGTCCCCGCACACAGTGTCCCCGCACTCCGTGTCTACGCACTCCGTGTCTCCGCACACAGTGTCACCGCACACAGTGTCCCTGCACACAGTGTCCCTGCACACAGTGTCCCCGCACACAGTGTCCCCGCACACAGTGTCCCCGCACACAGTGTCCCCGCACACAGTGTCCGCGCACACAGTGTCCCCGCACACAGTGTCCCCGCACACAGTGTCCCCGCACACAGTGTCTCCGCACACAGTGTCTCCGCACACAGTGTCCCCGCACACAGTGTCCCCGCACACAGTGTCCCCGCACACAGTGTCCCCGCATTCCGTGTCCCTGCACACAGTGTCCCTGCACACATTGTCCCCGCACACAGTGTCCCCGCACACAGTGTCCCCGCACTCCGTGTCCCCGCACACAGTGTCCCCGCATTCCGTGTCCCCGCACACAGTGTCCCCGCACACAGTGTCCCCGCACACAGTGTCCCCGCACACAGTGTCCCCGCACACAGTGTCCCCGCACACAGTGTCCCCGCACTCCGTGTCCCCGCACACAGTGTCCCCGCACTCCGTGTCCCCGCACTCCGTGTCTCCGCACACAGTGTCCCTGCACACAGTGTCCCTGCACACAGTGTCCCCGCACACAGTGTCCCCGCACACAGTGTCCCCGCACACAGTGTCCCCGCACACAGTGTCCGCGCACACAAGTGTCCCCGCACACAGTGTCCCCGCACACAGTGTCCCCGCACACAGTGTCCCCGCACACAGTGTCCCCGCACACAGTGTCCCCGCACACAGTGTCCCCGCACTCCGTGTCTCCGCACACCGAGTACCCGCACTCCGTGTCCCGGCACACAGTGTCCCCGCACACAGTGTCCCCGCACACAGTGTCCCTGCACACAGTGTCCCTGCACACAGTGTCCCCGCACACAGTGTCCCCGCACACAGTGTCCCCGAACACAGTGTCCCAGCACACAGTGTCCCCGCACACAGTGTCCCCGCACACAGTGTCCACGCACACAGTGTCCCCGCACACAGTGTCCCCGCATTCCGTGTCCCCGCACACAGTGTCCCCGCATTCCGTGTCCCCGCACACAGTGTCCCCGCATTCCGTGTCCCCGCACTCCGTGTCTCCGCACACAGTGTCCCCGCACACAGTGTCCCCGCACACAGTGTCCCCGCACACAGTGTCCCTGCACACAGTGTCCCTGCACACAGTGTCCCCGCACTAAGTGTCCCCGCAAACAGTGTCCCCGCACACAGTGTCCCCGCTTACAGTGTCCCTGCACACAGTGTCCCTGCACACAGTGTCCCTGCACACAGTGTCCCCGCACTCCGTGAACCTGCACACAGTGTCCCTGCACATAGTGTCCCCGCACAAAGTGTCCCCGCACACAGTGTCCCAGCACACAGTGTCCCCGCACACAGTGTCCCCGCACACAGTGTCCCCGCACACAGTGTCCCCGCATTCCGTGTCCCCGCACACAGTGTCCGCACTCCGTGTCCCCGTACTCCGTGTCCCCGCACAAAGGTGTCCCCGCACACAGTGTCACCGCACACAGTGTCCCTGCACACAGTGTCCCCGCACACAGTGTCCCCGCACACAGTGTCCCCGCACACAGTGTCCCCGCACACAGTGTCCCCGCACACAGTGTCCCTGCACACAGTGTCCCTGCACACAGTGTCCCCGCACACAGTGTCCCCGCACACAGTGTCCCTGCACACAGTGTCCCCTGCACACAGTGTCCCTCCACACAGTGTCCCTGCACACAGTGTCACCGCACACAGTGTCCCCCGCACTCCGTGTCCCTGCACACAGTGTCCCCGCACACAGTGTCCCCGCACACAGTGTCCCCGCACACAGTGTCCCCGCACAAAGTGTCCCCGCACACAGTGTCCCCGCATTCCGTGTCCCCGCACTCCGTGTCCCTGCACACAGTGTCCCCGCACACAGTGTCCCCGCATTCCGTGTCCCCGCATTCCGTGTCCCCGCACACAGTGTCCCCGCACAAAGTGTCCCCGCACACAGTGTCCCCGCACACAGTGTCTCCGCACACAGTGTCTCCGCACACAGTGTCCCCGCACACAGTGTCCCCGCACACAGTGTCCCCGCACACAGTGTCCCCGCACACAGTGTCCCCGCACTTGGTGTCCCCGCACTCCGTGTCCCCGCACACAGTGTCCCTGCACACAGTGTCCCCCGCACACAGTGTTTCCTCACACAGTGTCCCCGCACAAAGTGTCCCTGCACACAGTGTCCCTGCACACAGTGTCCCTGCACACAGTGTCCCTGCACACAGTGTCCCTGCACACAGTGTCCCCGCACACAGTGTCCCCGCATTCCGTGTCCCTGCACACCGATTCCCCGCACACAGTGTCCCGGCACACAGTGTCCCCGCACTCCGTGTCCCCGCACACAGTATCCCCGCATTCCGTGTCCCCGCACACAGTGTCCCCGCACACAGTGTCCCTGCACACAGTGTCCCTGCACATAGTGTCCCTGCACACAGTGTCCCCGCACACAGTGTCCCCGCACACAGTGTCCCCGAACACAGTGTCCCCGCACACAGTGTCCCTGCACACAGTGTCCCTGCACACAGTGTCCCCGCACACAGTGTCCCCGCACACAGAGTCCCCGCACACAGTGTCCCCGCACACAGTGTCCCCGCACACAGTGTCTTCGCACACAGTGTCCCCGCACACAGTGTCCCCGCACTCCGTGTCCCCGCACACAGCGTCCCTGCACATAGTGTCCCCGTACACAGTGACTCCGCACACAGTGTCCCCGCACTCCGTGTCTCTGCACACAGTGTCCCCGCACACAGTGTCCCCGCACAGTGTCCCCGCACACAGTGTCCCCGCACTCCGTGTCCCCGCACACAGTGTCCCCGCACACAGTGTCCCCGCACTCAGTGTCCGCGCACACAGTGTCCCCGCACACTGTGTCCCCGCACTCCGTGTCTCCGCACTCCGTGTCCCAGCACTCAGTGTCCCTGCACACAGTGTCCCCGCAAACAGTGTCCCCGCATTCCGTGTCCCTGCACACAGTGTCCCTGCACACAGTGTCCCCGCACACAGTGTCCCCGCACTCCGTGTCCCCGCACACAGTGTCCCCGCATTCCGTGTCCCCGCACACAGTGTCCCCGCACACAGTGTCCCGGCACACAGTGTCCCCGCACACAGTGTCCCCGCACACAGTGTCCCCGCACTCCGTGTCCCCGCACACAGTGTCCCCGCACTCCGTGTCCCCGGACTCCGTGTCTCCGCACACAGTGTCCCTGCACACAGTGTCCCTGCACATAGTGTCCCCGCACACAGTGTCCCCGCACACAGTGTCCCCGCACACAGTGTCCCCGCACACAGTGTCCCCGCACACAGTGTCCTCGCACACAGTGTCCCCGCACACAGTGTTATCGCACACAGTGTCCCCGCACACAGTGTCCCCGCACACAGTGTCCCCGCACACAGTGTTCCCGCACTCCGTGTCCCCGCACACAGTGTCCCCGCACACAGTGTCCCTGCACACAGTGTCCCTGCACACAGTGTCCCTGCACACAGTGTCCCCGCACACAGTGTCCCTGCACACAGTGTCCCCGCACACAGTGTCCCTGCACACAGTGTCCCCGCACACAGTGTCCCCGCACTCCGTGTCCCTGCACACAGTGTCCCCGCACACAGTGTCCCCGCACACAGTGTCTCCGCACACAGTGTCCTCGCACACAGTGTCCCCGCACACAGTGTCCCCGCACACAGTGTCCCCGCACACAGTGTCCCCGCACACAGTGTCCCCGCACACAGTGTCCCCGCACACAGTGTCCCCGCACACAGTGTCCCCGCACACAGTGTCCCCGCACTCCGTGTCCCCGCACTCCGTGTCTCCGCACACAGTGTCCCTGCACACAGTGTCCCTGCACACAGTGTCCCCGCACACAGTGTCCCCGCACACAGTGTCCCCGCACACAGTGTCCCCGCACACAGTGTCCGCGCACACAAGTGTCCCCGCACACAGTGTCCCCTCACACAGTGTCCCCGCACACAGTGTCCCCGCACACAGTGTCCCCGCACACAGTGTCCCCGCACACAGTGTCCCCGCACTCCGTGTCTCCGCACACCGAGTACCCGCACTCCGTGTCCCTGCACACAGTGTCCCCGCACACAGTGTCCCCGCACACAGTGTCCCTGCACACAGTGTCCCTGCACACAGTGTCCCCGCACACAGTGTCCCCGCACACAGTGTCCCCGAACACAGTGTCCCAGCACACAGTGTCCCCGCACACAGTGTCCCCGCACACAGTGTCCCCGCACACAGTGTCCCCGCACACAGTGTCCCCGCATTCCGTGTCCCCGCACACAGTGTCCCCGCATTCCGTGTCCCCGCACACAGTGTCCCCGCATTCCGTGTCCCCGCACTCCGTGTCTCCGCACACAGTGTCCCCGCACACAGTGTCCCCGCACACAGTGTCCCCGCACACAGTGTCCCTGCACACAGTGTCCCTGCACACAGTGTCCCCGCACTAAGTGTCCCCGCAAACAGTGTCCCCGCACACAGTGTCCCCGCTTACAGTGTCCCTGCACACAGTGTCCCTGCACACAGTGTCCCTGCACACAGTGTCCCCGCACTCCGTGAACCTGCACACAGTGTCCCTGCACATAGTGTCCCCGCACAAAGTGTCCCCGCACACAGTGTCCCAGCACACAGTGTCCCCGCACACAGTGTCCCCGCACACAGTGTCCCCGCACACAGTGTCCCCGCATTCCGTGTCCCCGCACACAGTGTCCGCACTCCGTGTCCCCGCACTCCGTGTCCCCGCACAAAGGTGTCCCCGCACACAGTGTCACCGCACACAGTGTCCCTGCACACAGTGTCCCCGCACACAGTGTCCCCGCACACAGTGTCCCCGCACACAGTGTCCCCGCACACAGTGTCCCTGCACACAGTGTCCCTGCACACAGTGTCCCCGCACACAGTGTCCCCGCACACAGTGTCCCTGCACACAGTGTCCCTGCACACAGTGTCCCTCCACACAGTGTCCCTGCACACAGTGTCACCGCACACAGTGTCCCCGCACTCCGTGTCCCTGCACACAGTGTCCCCGCACACAGTGTCCCCGCACACAGTGACCCCGCACACAGTGTCCCCGCACAAAGTGTCCCCGCACACAGTGTCCCCGCATTCCGTGTCCCCGCACTCTGTGTCCCTGCACACAGTGTCCCCGCACACAGTGTCCCCGCATTCCGTGTCCCCGCATTCCGTGTCCCCGCACACAGTGTCCCCGCACAAAGTGTCCCCGCACACAGTGTCCCCGCACACAGTGTCTCCGCACACAGTGTCTCCGCACACAGTGTCCCCGCACACAGTGTCCCCGCACACAGTGTCCCCGCACACAGTGTCCCCGCACACAGTGTCCCCGCACACAGTGTCCCCGCACTCCGTGTCCCCGCACACAGTGTCCCTGCACACAGTGTCCCCGCACACAGTGTTTCCTCACACAGTGTCCCCGCACAAAGTGTCCCTGCACACAGTGTCCCTGCACACAGTGTCCCTGCACACAGTGTCCCTGCACACAGTGTCCCTGCACACAGTGTCCCCGCACACAGTGTCCCCGCATTCCGTGTCCCTGCACACCGATTCCCCGCACACAGTGTCCCCGCACTCCGTGTCCCCGCACACAGTATCCCCGCATTCCGTGTCCCCGCACACAGTGTCCCCGCACACAGTGTCCCTGCACACAGTGTCCCTGCACACAGTGTCCCTGCACACAGTGTCCCCGCACACAGTGTCCCCGCACACAGTGTCCCCGAACACAGTGTCCCCGCACACAGTGTCCCTGCACACAGTGTCCCTGCACACAGTGTCCCCGCACACAGTGTCCCCGCACACAGAGTCCCCGCACACAGTGTCCCCGCACACAGTGTCCCCGCACACAGTGTCTTCGCACACAGTGTCCCCGCACACAGTGTCCCCGCACTCCGTGTCCCCGCACACAGCGTCCCTGCACACAGTGTCCCCGCACACAGTGACTCCGCACACAGTGTCCCCGCACTCCGTGTCTCTGCACACAGTGTCCCCGCACACAGTGTCCCCGCACAGTGTCCCCGCACACAGTGTCCCCGCACTCCGTGTCCCCGCACACAGTGTCCCCGCACACAGTGTCCCCGCACTCAGTGTCCGCGCACACAGTGTCCCCGCACACAGTGTCCCCGCACTCCGTGTCTCCGCACTCCGTGTCCCAGCACTCAGTGTCCCTGCACACAGTGTCCCCGCAAACAGTGTCCCCGCATTCCGTGTCCCTGCACACAGTGTCCCTGCACACAGTGTCCCCGCACACAGTGTCCCCGCACACAGTGTCCCCGCACTCCGTGTCCCCGCACACAGTGTCCCCGCATTCCGTGTCCCCGCACACAGTGTCCCCGCACACAGTGTCCCGGCACACAGTGTCCCCGCACACAGTGTCCCCGCACACAGTGTCCCCGCACTCCGTGTCCCCGCACACAGTGTCCCCGCACTCCGTGTCCCCGGACTTCGTGTCTCCGCACACAGTGTCCCTGCACACAGTGTCCCTGCACATAGTGTCCCCGCACACAGTGTCCCCGCACACAGTGTCCCCGCACACAGTGTCCCCGCACACAGTGTCCCCGCACACAGTGTCCTCGCACACAGTGTCCCCGCACACAGTGTTATCGCACACAGTGTCCCCGCACACAGTGTCCCCGCACACAGTGTCCCCGCACACAGTGTCCCCGCACACAGTGTCCCCGCACACAGTGTCCCCGCACTCCGTGTCCCCGCACACAGTGTCCCCGCACACAGTGTCCCCGCACACAGTGTCCCCGCACTCCGTGTCTCCGCACTCCGTGTCCCCGCACTCCGTGTCCCTGCACACAGTGTCCCCGCACTCAGTGTCCCCGCACTCCGTGTCCCTGCACACATTGTCCCCGCACACAGTGTCCCCGCACACAGTGTCCCCGCACACAGTGTCCCCGCACACAGTGTCCCTGCACACAGTGTCCCCACACACAGTGTCCCTGCACACAGTTTCCCCGCACACAGTGTCCCCGCACACAGTGTCCCTGCACACAGTGTCCCTGTACACAGTGTCCCCGCACACAGTGTCCCCGCACATAGTGTCCCCGCACACAGTGTCCCCTCTTACAGTGTCCCTGCACACAGTGTCCCTGCACACAGTGTCCCTGCACACAGTGTCCCCGCACACAGTGTCCCCGCACTCCGTGTCGCCGCACTCCGTGTCCCCGCACACAGTGTCCCCGCACACAGTGTCCCCGCACTCAGTGTCCCCGCACACAGTGTCCCCGAACACAGTGTCCCCGCACTCCGTGTCTCCGCACTCCGTGTCCCCGCACTCAGTGTCCCTGCACACAGAGTCCCCGCACACAGTGTCCCCGCACTCCGTGTCCCTGCACACAGTGTCCCCGCACACAGTGTCCCCGCACCCAGTGTCCCCGCACACAGTGTCCTCGCACACAGTGTCCCTGCACACAGTGTCCCTGCACACAGTGTCCCTGCACACAGTGTCCCCGCACACAGTGTCCCTGCACACAGTGTCCCCGCACACAGTGTCCCTGCACACAGTGTCCCCGCACACAGTGTCCTCGCACTCCGTGCCCTGCACACAGTGTCCCCGCACACAGTGTCCCCGCAAACAGTGTCCCCGCACACAGTGTCTCCGCACACAGTGTCCCCGCACACAGTGTCCCCGCACACAGTGTCCCCGCATTCCGTGTCCCCGCACACAGTGTCCCCGCACACAGTGTCCCTGCACACAGTGTCCCTGCACACAGTGTCCCTGCACACAGTGTCCCTGCACACAGTGTCCCTGCACACAGTGTCCCCGCACACAGTGTCCCCGCACTCCGTGTCCCCGCACACAGTGTCCCTGCACACAGTGTCCCCGCACACACTGTCCCCGCACACAGTGTCCCCGCATTCCGTGTCCCCGCACACAGTGTCCCCGCATTCCGTGTCCCCGCACTCCGTGTCTCCGCACACAGTGTCCCCGCACACAGTGTCCCCGCACACTGTGTCCCCGCATTCCGTGTCTCTGCACACAGTGTCCCTGCACACAGTGTCCCTGCACACAGTGTCCTCGCACACAGTGTCCCCGCAAACAGTGTCCCCGCACACAGTGTCCCCGCTTACAGTGTCCCTGCACACAGTGTCCCTGCACACAGTTTCCCTGCACACAGTGTCCCCGCACTCCGTGAACCTGCACACAGTGTCCCTGCACACAGTGTCCCCGCACACAGTGTCCCCGCACACAGTGTCCCAGCACACAGTGTCCCAGCACACAGTGTCCCCGCACACAGTGTCCCCGCACACAGTGTCCCTGCACACAGTTTCCCTGCACACAGTGTCCCTGCACACAGTGTCCCCGCACACAGTGTCCCCGCACACAGTGTCCCCGCACACAGTGTCCCCGCACACAGTGTCCCTGCACACAGTGTCCCTGCACACAGTGTCCCCGCACACAGTGTCCCCGCAGAAAAACGCTTTTAGCTCCTTAAGGCTCCAGCTAGCGATTTGCTGGTGACGTCATCCTCTTCAGCGGAAACGCTTCTATTAAATGAGACGCATAACTGACGCGAAAGGACGCACATTCTGGAGAAAACAAGCAAAAAGTGAAAAAAACAGAAAAAAACGTAAAAACGGTTTTAGCTCCTAAACGGCTGCAGTTAGCGACATGCAGGTGACGTCATCGTTATCCGATTGAACGCTTCCATAGCATGAGACCCATAACTCACGCGAAAAGACGCACATTTTGGAGAAAACAAGCAAAAAACGAAAAATACAGAAAAACGCCTTTAGCTCCTAATCAACTGCAGATAGTGACCTGCGGGTGACGTCATCGTCTTCAGTGGGAACGTTTCCATAGGATGAGACCAATAACTCACGAGAAAAGACGTACATTTTTGAGAAAATAAGCAAAAATTGAAAAAACAGAAAAACGCCTGTAGCTCCTAAACGGCTGCTGCTAGCGACCTGCGGGTGACGGCATCGTATTGAGCGGGGACGCTGCTATAGAATGAGACCCATAACTCACGCGAAAAGACGCACGTTTGGGAAAAACAAGCAAAAAGTAAAAAAACAGAAAAACGTCTTCAGCTTCTAAACGGCTGCAGCAAGTGACCTGCAGGTGACGTCATCGTCTTCAGCGGGAACGCTTTAATAGGATTAGACCCATACCTCACGCGAAAAGACGCACATTTGAGCGAAAAGAAGCATAAAGTGAAAAAAACAGAAATCGCCTGTAGCTCCTAAACGACTGCTGCTAGCGACCTGCGCTTGACGTCATCGTCTTCAAAGGGGACGCTTCTATAAGATGAGACCAGTAACTCACGCAAAAAGACGCACATTTGGGAAAAAACAAGCAAAAAGTAAAGAAACAGAAAAACGCCTTCAGCTCCTAAACGGCTGCAGCTAGCGACCTGCGGGTGACGTCATCGTCTTCAGCGGGAACGCTTCCATAGGATAAGATCCATAACGGAAGCGAAAAGACGCACATTCTGAAAAAAACAAGCAAAAAGTGAAAAAAACAGAAAAAAACGGAAAAACGCCTTTAGCTCCTAAACGGCTGCAGTTAGTGACATGCAGGTGACGGCATCGTCTTCAGCTGCAACGCTTCAATAGGATGAGACCCATAACTCATGCGAAAAGACGCACATTTGGAAGAAAACAAGCAAAAAACGAAAAATACAGAAAACGCCTTTAGCTAATAAACAACTGCAGATATTGACCTGCGGGTTTGGTCATCATCTTCAGCCGGAACGCTTCCATAGGATGAGACCCATAAATCATGCGAAAAGACGTACATTTTTGAGAAAACAAACAAAAAGTGAAAAAAACAGAAAAACGCCTTTAGCTCCTAAACAACTGCAGCTAGCGACCTGCGGGTGACGTCATCGTCTTCAGCTGGAAAGCTTCCATAGGATGAGAGATATTTAACTTACGCGAAAAGACGCACATTTTGGAGAAAACAAGCAAAATGTTAAAAAACATAAAAACGCCTGTAGCTCCTAAACGGCTGCATCTAGCGACCTGCGGGTGACGTCATCGTCTGCAGCGGGAAATCTTTCATAGGATTAGACCCATAACTCACTCGAAAAGCCGCACATTTGAGCGAAAAGAAACATAAAGTGAAAAAAACAGAAAAACGCCTGTAGCTCTTAAACGGCTGCTGCTAGCGACCTGCGGGTGACGTCATCGTATTCAGCGGGGACGCTTCTATAAGATGAGACCCATAACTCACGCGAAAAGACGCACATTTGGGAAAAAATAAGCAAAAAGTAAAAAAAACAGAAAAACGCCTTCAGCTTTTAACGGCTGCAGCTATTGACCTGCGGGTGACGTCATCGTTTCAACTGGAACGCTTCCATAGGACGCGAACCATAACTGACGAGTAAAGACCCACATTCTGGAGAAAACAAGCAAAAAGTGAAAAAAAACAGAAAAAAAACAGAAAAACGCCTTTAGCTCCAAAACGGCTGCAGCTAACGACATACAAGTGACGGCATCGTATTCAGCTGGAACGCTTCCATATTATGAGAGATATAACTCACGCAAAAAGACGCACATTTGGGAGAAAACAAGCAAAAGTAAAAAAAACCAGAAAAACGCCTGTAGCTCCTAAACGGCTGCAGCTAGCGATCTGCGGGTGACGTCACCGTCTTCAGCGGGAACGCTTTTATTTGATTAGACCCATAACTCACGCAAAAAACGCACATTTGGGAGAAAACAAGCAAAAAGTGAAAAAAACAGAAAAAAGCCTTTAGCACCTTAACAACTGCAGCTTGCGACCTGCGGGTGACGTCATCGTCTTCAGCGTGAACGCTTTCATAGGATGAGAACCATAGCTCACGCGAAAAGACGCACATTTGAGCGAAAAGAAGCATAAAGTGAAAAAAACAGAAAAACGCCTGTAGCTCCTAAACACCTGCAGCTAGCGACCTGCGGGTGACGGCAACGTCTTCAGCGGCAACGCTACCACAGGATGAGACCCATAACTGACGCGAAAGGACACACATTTTGGAGAAAACAAGCAAAAAGTAAAAAAAAACAGAAAAACGCCTTTAGCTCCTACACGGCTGCTGCTAGCGACCTGCGGGTGACGTCATCGTCTGCAGCGGGAACGCTTTCATAGGATTGGACCCATAACTCACGCGAAAAGACGCACATTTGAGCGAAAAGAAGCATAAAGTGAAAAAAACAGAAAAACGCCTGTAGCTCCAAAACAGCTGCAGCTAGCGACCTGCGGGTGACGGCATCGTCTTCAGCGGCAACGCTACCATACGATGAAACCGATAACTGACGAGAAAGGACGCACATTTTGGAGAAAACAAGCAAGAAGTGAAAAAAACAGAAAAACGCCTTAAGCTTCTAAACAACTGCAGCTAGGGACCTGCGGGTGACGTCATCGTCTTCAGCGGGAACGCTTTAATAGGATTAGACCCATACCTCACGCAAAAAGACGCACATTTGGAAGAAAACAAGCAAAAAACAAAAAATACAGAAAAACGCCTTTAGCTCCTAAACAACTGCAGATATTGACCTGCGGGTGACGTCATCGTCTTCAGCGGGAACGCTTCCACAGGATGAGAACCATAAATCATGCGAAAAGACGTACATTTTTGAGAAAAAAAACAAAAAGTGAAAAAAACTAAAAAACGCCTTTAGCTCCTAAACGGCTGCAGCTAGCGACCTGCGGGTGACATCATCGTCTTCAGCGGGAAAGGTTTTATAGGATTAGACCAATAACTCACGCGAAAAGACGCACATTTGAGCGAAAAGAAGCATAAAGTGAAAAAAACAGAAAAACGCCTCTAGCTCCTAAACGACTGCTGCTAGCGACCTGTGGTTGACGGCATCGTCTTCAGGGGGGACGCTTCTATAGGAGGAGACCCATAACTCACGCAAAAAGACGCACATTTGGGGAAAACAAGCAAAAAGTGAAAAAAACAGAAAAACGCCTTTAGCTCCTAAACGGCTGCAGTTAGCGACATGCGGGTGACGGCATCGTCTGCAGCGGGAAATCTTTCATAGGATTAGACCCATAACTCACTCGAAAAGACGCACATTTTAGCGAAAAGAAACATAAAGTGAAAAAAACAGAAAAAAACAGTAAAACACCTTTAGCTCCTAAACGGCTGCAGTTAGCGACATGCAGGTGACGTCATCGTCTTCAGCTGCAACGCTTCCATAGGATGAGACCCATAACTCACGCGAAAAGACGCACATTTGGAAGAAGACAAGCAAAAAACGAAAAATACAGAAAAACGCCTTTAGCTCCTAAACAACTGAGGATATTGACCTGCGGGTTTGGTCATCGTCTTCAGCCGGAACGCTTCCATAGGATGAGACCCATAAATCATGCGAAAAGACGTACATTTTTGAGAAAAAAAACAAAAAGTGAAAAAACAGAAAAACGCCTTAAGCTTCTAAACGGCTGCAGCTAGCGACCTTCGGGTGACATAATCGTCTTCAGCGGGAAAGCTTTTATAGGATTAGACCCATAACTCACGCGAAAAGACGCACATTTGAGCGAAAAGAAGCATAATGTTAAAAAAACCGAAAAACGCCTGTAGCTCCTAAACGACTGCTGCTAGCGATCTGCGGTTGACGGCATCGTCTTCAGCGTGGTCGCTTCTATCGGAGGAGACCCACAACTCACGCAAAAAGACGCACATTTGGGGAAAACAAGCAAAAAGTGAAAAAAACAGAAAAACGCCTTTAGCTCCTAAACGGCTGCAGTTAGCGACATGCGGGTGACGGCATCGTCTGCAGCGGGAAATCTTTCATAGGATTAGACCCATAACTCACTTGAAAAGACGCACATTTTAGCGAAAAGAAACATAAAGTGAAAAAAACAGAAAAACGCCTTTAGCTCTTAAACGGCACACAGTGTGCCCGCATTCCATGTCCCCGCACACAGTGTCCTCGCACACAGTGTCCCCGCACACAGTGTCCCTGCACACAGTGTCCCTGCACACAGTGTCCCTGCACACAGTGTCCCCGCACACAGTGTCCCCGCAAACAGTGTCCCCGCACACAGTGTCCCCGCTTACAGTGTCCCTGCACCCAGTGTCCTTGCACACAGTGTCCCTGCACACATTGTCCCCGCATTCCGTGTCCCTGCACACAGTGTCCCTGCACACAGTGTCCCCGCACACAGTGTCCCCGCACACAGTTTCCCAGCACACAGTGTCCCCGCACACAGTGTCCCCGCACACAGTGTCCCCGCACACAGTGTCCCCGCACACAGTGTCCCCGCATTCCGTGTCCCCGCACACAGTGTCCGCACTCCGTGTCCCCGCACTCCGTGTCCCCGCACAAAGGTGTCCCCGCACATAGTGTCCCCGCACACAGTGTCCCTGCACACAGTGTCCCTGCACACAGTGTCCCCTCACACAGTGTCCCCGCACACAGTGTCCCCGCACACAGTGTCCCCGCACACAGAGTCCCCGCTCTCCGTGTCCCCGCACTCCGTGTCTCCGCACACAGTGTCCCCGCACACAGTGTCCCCGCATTCCGTGTCCCCGCACTCCGTGTCCCCGCACACAGTGTCCCTGCACACAGTGTCCCCGCACACAGTGTCGCCGCACACAGTGTCTCCGCACACAGTGTCCCGGCACACAGTGTCCCCGCACACGGTGTCCCCGCTCTCCGTGTCCCCGCACTCCGTGTCTCCGCACACAGTGTCCCCGCACACAGTGTCCCCGCACTCCGTGTCCCTGCACACAGTGTCCTAGCACACAGTGTCCCCGCACACAGTGTCCCCGCACACAGTGTCCCCGCACACAGTGTCCCCGCACTCAGTGTCTCCGCACTCCGTGTCCCCGCACTCAGTGTCCCTGCACACAGTGTCCCCGCACACAGTGTCCCCGCACTCCGTGTCCCTGCACACAGTGTCCCCGCACTCCATGTCTCCGCACTCCGTGTCCCCGCACTCAGTGTCCCTGCACACAGTGTCCCCGCACACAGTGTCCCCGCACTCCGTGTCCCTGCACACAGTGTCCCCGCACACAGTGTCCCCGCACACAGTGTCCCCGCACACAGTGTCCCCGCACACAGTGTCCCCGCACACAGTGTCCATGCACACAGATTCCCCGCACACAGTGTCCCCGCACTCCGTGTCCCCGCAGTCAGTGTCCCCGCACACAGTGTCCCCGCACTCCGTGACCCCGCACACAGTGTCCCCGCACACAGTGTCCCCGCACAAAGTGTCCCCGCACACAGTGTCCCCGCACACAGTGTCCCCGCACACAGTGTCCCTGCACACAGTGTCCCCGCACACAGTGTCCCCGCACACAGTGTCCCCGCACACAGTGTCCCCGCACACAGTGTCTCCGTACACAGTGACCCGGCACACAGTGTCCCCGCACACAGTGTATCCGCTTTCCGTGTCCACGCACTCCGTGTCTCCGCACACAGTGTCCCCGCACACAGTGTCCCCGCACACAGTGTCCCCGCACTCTGTGTCCCTGCACACAGTGTTCACGCACACAGTGTCCCCGCACACAGTGTCCCCGCACACAGTGTCCACGCGCACAGTGTCCCTGCATTCAGTGTCCCTGCACACAGTGTCCCCGCACACAGTGTCCCCGCACACAGTGTTCCCGCACACAGTGTCCCCGCACACAGTGTCCCCGCACACAGTGTCCCCGCACACAGTGTGCCCGCATTCCGTGTCCCCGCACACAGTGTCCCCGCACACAGTGTCCCCGCACACAGTGTCTCCGCACACAGTGTCCCGGCACACAGTGTCCCCGCACACAGTGTCCCCGCTCTCCGTGTCCCCGCACTCCGTGTCTCCGCACACAGTGTCCCCGCACACAGTGTCCCCGCACACAGTGTCCCCGCACTCCGTGTCCCTGCACACAGTGTCCCCGCACACAGTGTCCCCGCACACTGTGTCCCCGCACACAGTGTCCCCGCACACAGTGTCCCCGCACTCAGTGTCTCCGCACTCCGTGTCCCCGCACTCAGTGTCCCTGCACACAGTGTCCCCGCACACAGTGTCCCCGCACTCCGTGTCCCTGCACACAGTGTCCCCGCACTCCGTGTCTCCGCACTCCGTGTCCCCGCACTCAGTGTCCCTGCACACAGTGTCCCCGCACACAGTGTCCCCGCACTCCGTGTCCCTGCACACAGTGTCCCCGCACACAGTGTCCCCGCACACAGTGTCCCCGCACACAGTGTCCCCGCACACAGTGTCCCCGCACACAGTGTCCGTGCACACAGTGTCCCCGCACACAGTGTCCCCGCACTCCGTGTCCCCGCACTCAGTGTCCCCGCACACAGTGTCCCCGCACTCCGTGACCCCGCACACAGTGTCCCCGCACACAGTGTCCCCGCACACAGTGTCCCCGCACACAGTGTCCCCGCACACAGTGTCCCCGCACACAGTGTCCCCGCACTCCGTGTCCCCGCACTCCGTGTCTCTGCACACAATGTCCCCGCACACAGTGTCCCCGAACACAGTGTCTCTGCACACAGTGTCCCCGCACACAGTGTCCCCGCACACAGTGTCCCCGCACACTGTCCCCGCACACAGTGTCCCCGCACACAGTGTCCCCGCTCTCCTTGTCCCCGCACTCCGTGTCTCCGCACACAGTGTCTCCGCACACAGTGTCCCCGCACACAGTGTCCCCGCACACAGTGTCCCCGCATTCCGTGTCCCCGCACACAGTGTCTCCGCACACAGTGTCCCTGCACACAGTGTCCCCGCGCACAGTGTCCCCGCACACAGTGTCCCCGCACACTGTGTTTCCGCACACAGTGTCCCGGCACACAGTGTCCCCGCACACAGTGTACCCGCTCTCTGTGTCCCCGCACTCCGTGTCCTTGCACACAGTGTCCCCGCACACAGTGTCCCCGCACACAGTGTCCACGCACACAGTGACCCTGCACACAGTGTCCCTGCACACAGTGTCCCCGCACACAGTGTCCCCGCACACAGTGTCCGCGCACACAGTGTCCCCGCACACAGTGTGCCCGCATTCCGTGTCTCCGCACTCCGTGTCCCCGCACTCAGTGTCCCTGCACACAGTGTCCCCGCACACAGTGTCCCCGCACTCCGTGTCCCTGCACACAGTGTCCCCGCACACAGTGTCCCCGCACACAGTGTCCCCGCACACAGTGTCCCCGCACACAGTGTCCCCGCACACAGTGTCCATGCACACAGATTCCCCGCACACAGTGTCCCCGCACTCCGTGTCCCCGCAGTCAGTGTCCCCGCACACAGTGTCCCCGCACTCCGTGACCCCGCACACAGTGTCCCCGCACACAGTGTCCCCGCACAAAGTGTCCCCGCACACAGTGTCCCCGCACACAGTGTCCCCGCACACAGTGTCCCTGCACACAGTGTCCCCGCACACAGTGTCCCCGCACACAGTGTCCCCGCACACAGTGTCCCCGCACACAGTGTCTCCGTACACAGTGACCCGGCACACAGTGTCCCCGCACACAGTGTATCCGCTTTCCGTGTCCACGCACTCCGTGTCTCCGCACACAGTGTCCCCGCACACAGTGTCCCCGCACACAGTGTCCCCGCACTCTGTGTCCCTGCACACAGTGTTCACGCACACAGTGTCCCCGCACACAGTGTCCCCGCACACAGTGTCCACGCGCACAGTGTCCCTGCATTCAGTGTCCCTGCACACAGTGTCCCCGCACACAGTGTCCCCGCACACAGTGTTCCCGCACACAGTGTCCCCGCACACAGTGTCCCCGCACACAGTGTCCCCGCACACAGTGTGCCCGCATTCCGTGTCCCCGCACACAGTGTCCCCGCACACAGTGTCCCCGCACACAGTGTCTCCGCACACAGTGTCCCGGCACACAGTGTCCCCGCACACAGTGTCCCCGCTCTCCGTGTCCCCGCACTCCGTGTCTCCGCACACAGTGTCCCCGCACACAGTGTCCCCGCACACAGTGTCCCCGCACTCCGTGTCCCTGCACACAGTGTCCCCGCACACAGTGTCCCCGCACACTGTGTCCCCGCACACAGTGTCCCCGCACACAGTGTCCCCGCACTCAGTGTCTCCGCACTCCGTGTCCCCGCACTCAGTGTCCCTGCACACAGTGTCCCCGCACACAGTGTCCCCGCACTCCGTGTCCCTGCACACAGTGTCCCCGCACTCCGTGTCTCCGCACTCCGTGTCCCCGCACTCAGTGTCCCTACACACAGTGTCCCCGCACACAGTGTCCCCGCACTCCGTGTCCCTGCACACAGTGTCCCCGCACACAGTGTCCCCGCACACAGTGTCCCCGCACACAGTGTCCCCGCACACAGTGTCCCCGCACACAGTGTCCGTGCACACAGTGTCCCCGCACACAGTGTCCCCGCACTCCGTGTCCCCGCACTCAGTGTCCCCGCACACAGTGTCCCCGCACTCCGTGACCCCGCACACAGTGTCCCCGCACACAGTGTCCCCGCACACAGTGTCCCCGCACACAGTGTCCCCGCACACAGTGTCCCCGCACACAGTGTCCCCGCACTCCGTGTCCCCGCACTCCGTGTCTCTGCACACAATGTCCCCGCACACAGTGTCCCCGAACACAGTGTCTCTGCACACAGTGTCCCCGCACACAGTGTCCCCGCACACAGTGTCCCCGCACACTGTCCCCGCACACAGTGTCCCCGCACACAGTGTCCCCGCTCTCCTTGTCCCCGCACTCCGTGTCTCCGCACACAGTGTCTCCGCACACAGTGTCCCCGCACACAGTGTCCCCGCACACAGTGTCCCCGCATTCCGTGTCCCCGCACACAGTGTCTCCGCACACAGTGTCCCTGCACACAGTGTCCCCGCGCACAGTGTCCCCGCACACAGTGTCCCCGCACACTGTGTTTCCGCACACAGTGTCCCGGCACACAGTGTCCCCGCACACAGTGTACCCGCTCTCTGTGTCCCCGCACTCCGTGTCCTTGCACACAGTGTCCCCGCACACAGTGTCCCCGCACACAGTGTCCACGCACACAGTGACCCTGCACACAGTGTCCCTGCACACAGTGTCCCCGCACACAGTGTCCCCGCACACAGTGTCCGCGCACACAGTGTCCCCGCACACAGTGTGCCCGCATTCCGTGTCCCCGCACACAGTGTCCCCGCACACAGTGTCCCCGCACTCCGTGTCCCGGCACACAGTGTCCCCGCACACAGTGTCCCCGCACACAGTGTCCCCGCACACAGTGTCCCCGCACACAGTGTCCCCGCACACAGTGTCCCCGCACTCCGTGTCCCTGCACACAGTGTCCCTGCACACAGTGTCCCCGCACTCCGTGTCCCCGCACAGAGTGTCCCCGCACACAGTGTCCCCGCTCACAGTGTCCCCGCACACAGTGTCCCCGCACTCCGTGTCTTCGCACTCCGTGTCCCCGCACATAGTGTCCCCGCACACAGTGTCCCCGCACTCCGTGTCCCCGCACACAGTGTCCCTGCACACAGTGTCCCCGCACACAGTGTCCGCGCACTCAGTGTCCCCGCACACAGTGTCCCCGCACACAGTGTCCCCGCACTCCGTGTCTCCGCACTCCGTGTCCCCGCACTCCGTGTCCCCGCACACAGTGTCCCCGCACACAGTGTCTCTGCACACAGTGTCCCCGCACACAGTGTCCCCGCACACAGTGTCCCCGCACACAGTGTCCCCGCACACAGTGTCCCCGCTCTCCGTGTTCCCGCACTCCGTGTCTCCTCACACAGTGTCCCCGCACACAGTGTCCCCGCACACAGTGTCCCCGAAACACAGTGTCCCCGCATTCCGTGTCCCCGCACTCCGTGTCCCCGCACACAGTTTCCCTGCACACAGTGTCCCCGCACACAGTGTCCCCGCACACAGTGTCCCCGCACACAGTGTCTCCGCACACAGTGTCCCGGCACACAGTGTCCCCGCACACAGTGTATCCGCTCTCCGTGTCCCCGCACTCCGTGTCTCCGCACACAGTGTCCCCGCACACAGTGTCCCCGCACACAGTGTCCCCCCACTCCGTGTCCCTGCACACAGTGTTCTCGCACACAGTGTCCCCGCACACAGTGTCCCCGCACACAGTGTCCACGCGCACAGTGTCCCTGCACACAGTGTCCCTGCACACAGTGTCCCCGCACTCCGTGTCCCCGCACTCCGTGTCCCTGCACACAGTGTCCCCGCACACAGTGTCCCCGCACACAGTGTCTCTGCACACAGTGTCCCCGCACACAGTGTCCCCGCACACAGTGTCCCCGCACACAGTGTCCCCGCACACAGTGTCCCCGCACACAGTGTCCCCGCACACAGTGTCCCCGCTCTCCGTGTCCCCGCACTCCGTGTCTCCGCACACAGTGTCTCCGCACACAGTGTCCCCGCACACAGTGTCCCCGCATTCCGTGTCCCCGCACTCCGTGTCCCCGCACACAGTGTCCCTGCACATAGTGTCCCCGCACACAGTGTCCCCGCACTCCGTGTCCCCGCACACAGTGTCCCCGCACACAGTGTCCCCGCACTCAGTGTCCGCGCACACAGTGTCCCCGCACACAGTGTCCCCGCACTCCGTGTCTCTGCACTCCGTGTCCCCGCACTCAGTGTCCCTGCACACAGTGTCCCCGCAAACAGTGTCCCCGCATTCCGTGTCCCTGCACACAGTGTCCCTGCACACAGTGTCCCCGCACACAGTGTCTTCGCACACGGTGTCCCCGCACTCCGTGTCCCCGCACACAGTGTCCCCGCATTCCGTGGCCCCGCACACAGTGTCCCCGCACACAGTTTCCCGGCACACAGTGTCCCCGCACACAGTGTCCCCGCACACAGTGTCCCCGCACTCCGTGTCCCCGCACACAGTGTTTCCGCACTCAGTGTCCCCGGACTCCGTGTCTCCGCACACAGTGTCCCTGCACACAGTGTCCCTGCACACAGTGTCCCTGCACACAGTGTCCCCGCACACAGTGTCCCCGCACACAGTGTCCCCGCACACAGTGTCCCCGCACACAGTGTCCCCGCACACAGTGTCCTCGCACACAGTGTCCCCGCACACAGTGTCTCCGCACACAGTGTCCCCGCACACAGTGTCCCCGCACACAGTGTCCCCGCACACAGTGTCCCCGCACACAGTGTCCCCGCACACAGTGTCCCCGCACACAGTGTCCCCGCACTCCGTGTCTCCGCACTCCGTGTCCCCGCACTCCGTGTCCCTGCACACAGTGTCCCCGCACTCAGTGTCCCCGCACTCCGTGTCCCTGCACACATTGTCCCCGCACACAGTGTCCCCGCACACAGTGTCCCCGCACACAGTGTCCCCGCACACAGTGTCCCCGCACACAGTGTCCCTGCACACAGTGTCCCCGCACACAGTGTCCCTGCACACAGTTTCCCCGCACACAGTGTCCCCGCACACAGTGTCCCTGCACACAGTGTCCCTGCACACAGTGTCCCCGCACACAGTGTCCCCGCACACAGTGTCCCCGCACTCCGTGTCCCTGCACACAGTGTCCCCGCACACAGTGTCCCCGCACACAGTGTCCCCGCACACAGTGTCCCCGCACACAGTGTCCCCGCACACAGTGTCCGTGCACACAGTGTCCCCGCACACAGTGTCCCCGCACTCCGTGTCCCCGCACTCAGTGTCCCCGCACACAGTGTCCCCGCACTCCGTGACCCCGCACACAGTGTCCCCGCACACAGTGTCCCCGCACACAGTGTCCCCGCACACAGTGTCCCCGCACACAGTGTCCCCGCACACAGTGTCTCCGCACTCCGTGTCCCCGCACTCCGTGTCTCTGCACACAATGTCCCCGCACACAGTGTCCCCGAACACAGTGTCTCTGCACACAGTGTCCCCGCACACAGTGTCCCCGCACACAGTGTCCCCGCACACTGTCCCCGCACACAGTGTCCCCGCACACAGTGTCCCCGCTCTCCTTGTCCCCGCACTCCGTGTCTCCGCACACAGTGTCTCCGCACACAGTGTCCCCGCACACAGTGTCCCCGCACACAGTGTCCCCGCATTCCGTGTCCCCGCACACAGTGTCTCCGCACACAGTGTCCCTGCACACAGTGTCCCCGCGCACAGTGTCCCCGCACACAGTGTCCCCGCACACTGTGTTTCCGCACACAGTGTCCCGGCACACAGTGTCCCCGCACACAGTGTACCCGCTCTCTGTGTCCCCGCACTCCGTGTCCTTGCACACAGTGTCCCCGCACACAGTGTCCCCGCACACAGTGTCCACGCACACAGTGTCCCTGCACACAGTGTCCCTGCACACAGTGTCCCCGCACACAGTGTCCCCGCACACAGTGTCCGCGCACACAGTGTCCCCGCACACAGTGTGCCCGCATTCCGTGTCCCCGCACACAGTGTCCCCGCACACAGTGTCCCCGCACTCCGTGTCCCGGCACACAGTGTCCCCGCACACAGTGTCCCCGCACACAGTGTCCCCGCACACAGTGTCCCCGCACACAGTGTCCCCGCACACAGTGTCCCCGCACTCCGTGTCCCTGCACACAGTGTCCCTGCACACAGTGTCCCCGCACTCCGTGTCCCCGCACAGAGTGTCCCCGCACACAGTGTCCCCGCTCACAGTGTCCCCGCACACAGTGTCCCCGCACTCCGTGTCTTCGCACTCCGTGTCCCCGCACATAGTGTCCCCGCACACAGTGTCCCCGCACTCCGTGTCCCCGCACACAGTGTCCCTGCACACAGTGTCCCCGCACACAGTGTCCGCGCACTCGGTGTCCCCGCACACAGTGTCCCCGCACACAGTGTCCCCGCACTCCGTGTCTCCGCACTCCGTGTCCCCGCACTCCGTGTCCCCGCACACAGTGTCCCCGCACACAGTGTCTCTGCACACAGTGTCCCCGCACACAGTGTCCCCGCACACAGTGTCCCCGCACACAGTGTCCCCGCACACAGTGTCCCCGCTCTCCGTGTTCCCGCACTCCGTGTCTCCTCACACAGTGTCCCCGCACACAGTGTCCCCGCACACAGTGTCCCCGAAACACAGTGTCCCCGCATTCCGTGTCCCCGCACTCCGTGTCCCCGCACACAGTGTCCCTGCACACAGTGTCCCCGCACACAGTGTCCCCGCACACAGTGTCCCCGCACACAGTGTCTCCGCACACAGTGTCCCGGCACACAGTGTCCCCGCACACAGTGTATCCGCTCTCCGTGTCCCCGCACTCCGTGTCTCCGCACACAGTGTCCCCGCACACAGTGTCCCCGCACACAGTGTCCCCCCACTCCGTGTCCCTGCACACAGTGTTCTCGCACACAGTGTCCCCGCACACAGTGTCCCCGCACACAGTGTCCACGCGCACAGTGTCCCTGCACACAGTGTCCCTGCACACAGTGTCCCCGCACTCCGTGTCCCCGCACTCCGTGTCCCTGCACACAGTGTCCCCGCACACAGTGTCCCCGCACACAGTGTCTCTGCACACAGTGTCCCCGCACACAGTGTCCCCGCACACAGTGTCCCCGCACACAGTGTCCCCGCACACAGTGTCCCCGCACACAGTGTCCCCGCACACAGTGTCCCCGCTCTCCGTGTCCCCGCACTCCGTGTCTCCGCACACAGTGTCTCCGCACACAGTGTCCCCGCACACAGTGTCCCCGCATTCCGTGTCCCCGCACTCCGTGTCCCCGCACACAGTGTCCCTGCACATAGTGTCCCCGCACACAGTGTCCCCGCACTCCGTGTCCCCGCACACAGTGTCCCCGCACACAGTGTCCCCGCACTCAGTGTCCGCGCACACAGTGTCCCCGCACACAGTGTCCCCGCACTCCGTGTCTCTGCACTCCGTGTCCCCGCACTCAGTGTCCCTGCACACAGTGTCCCCGCAAACAGTGTCCCCGCATTCCGTGTCCCTGCACACAGTGTCCCTGCACACAGTGTCCCCGCACACAGTGTCTTCGCACACAGTGTCCCCGCACTCCGTGTCCCCGCACACAGTGTCCCCGCATTCCGTGGCCCCGCACACAGTGTCCCCGCACACAGTTTCCCGGCACACAGTGTCCCCGCACACAGTGTCCCCGCACACAGTGTCCCCGCACTCCGTGTCCCCGCACACAGTGTTTCCGCACTCAGTGTCCCCGGACTCCGTGTCTCCGCACACAGTGTCCCTGCACACAGTGTCCCTGCACACAGTGTCCCTGCACACAGTGTCCCCGCACACAGTGTCCCCGCACACAGTATCCCCGCACACAGTGTCCCCGCACACAGTGTCCCCGCACACAGTGTCCTCGCACACAGTGTCCCCGCACACAGTGTCTCCGCACACAGTGTCCCCGCACACAGTGTCCCCGCACACAGTGTCCCCGCACACAGTGTCCCCGCACACAGTGTCCCCGCACACAGTGTCCCCGCACTCCGTGTCCCCGCACACAGTGTCCCCGCACACAGTGTCCCCGCACACAGTGTCCCCGCACTCCGTGTCTCCGCACTCCGTGTCCCCGCACTCCGTGTCCCTGCACACAGTGTCCCCGCACTCAGTGTCCCCGCACTCCGTGTCCCTGCACACATTGTCCCCGCACACAGTGTCCCCGCACACAGTGTCCCCGCACACAGTGTCCCTGCACACAGTGTCCCCGCACACAGTGTCCCTGCACACAGTTTCCCCGCACACAGTGTCCCCGCACACAGTGTCCCTGCACACAGTGTCCCTGCACACAGTGTCCCCGCACACAGTGTCCCCGCACACAGTGTCCCCGCACACAGTGTCCCCGCTTACAGTGTCCCTGCACACAGTGTCCCTGCACACAGTGTCCCTGCACACAGTGTCCCCGCACTCCGTGTCTCCGCACTCCGTGTCCCCGCACTCAGTGTCCCTGCACACAGAGTCCCCGCACACAGTGTCCCCGCACTCCGTGTCCCTGCACACAGTGTCCCCGCACACAGTGTCCCCGCACCCAGTGTCCCCGCACACAGTGTCCTCGCACACAGTGTCCCTGCACACAGTGTCCCTGCACACAGTGTCCCTGCACACAGTGTCCCCGCACACAGTGTCCCTGCACACAGTGTCCCCGCACACAGTGTCCCTGCACACAGTGTCCCCGCACACAGTGTCCCCGCACTCCGTGTCCCTGCACACAGTGTCCCCGCACACAGTGTCCCCGCACACAGTGTCTCCGCACACAGTGTCCCCGCACACAGTGTCCCCGCACACAGTGTCCCCGCATTCCGTGTCCCCGCACACAGTGTCCCCGCACACAGTGTCCCTGCACACAGTGTCCCTGCACACAGTGTCCCTGCACACAGTGTCCCTGCACACAGTGTCCCTGCACACAGTGTCCCCGCACACAGTGTCCCCGCACTCCGTGTCCCCGCACACAGTGTCCCTGCACACAGTGTCCCCGCACACACTCTCCCGCACACAGTGTCCCCGCATTCCGTGTCCCCGCACACAGTGTCCCCGCATTCCGTGACCCCGCACTCCGTGTCTCCGCACACAGTGTCCCCGAACACAGTGTCCCCGCACACTGTGTCCCCGCATTCCGTGTCTCTGCACACAGTGTCCCTACACACAGTGTCCCTGCACACAGTGTTTCCGCACACAGTGTCCCCGCAAACAGTCTCCCCGCACACAGTGTCCCCGCTTACAGTGTCCCTGCACACAGTGTCCCTGCACACAGTTTCCCTGCACACAGTGTCCCCGCACTCCGTGAACCTGCACACAGTGTCCCTGCACACAGTGTCTCCGGACACAGTGTCCCCGCACACAGTGTCCCAGCACAGAGTGTCCCCGCACACAGTGTCCCCGCACACAGTGTCCCCGAACACAGTGTCCCCGCACACAGTGTCCCCGCATTCCGTGTCCCCGCACACAGTGTCCGCACTCCGTGTCCCCACACTCCGTGTCCCCGCACACAGTGTCCCTGCACACAGTGTCCCCGCACACAGTGTCCCCGAACACAGTGTCCCCGCACACAGTGTCCCTGCACACAGTGTCCCTGCACACAGTGTCCCTGCACACAGTGTCCCCGCACACAGTGTCCCCGCACACAGTGTTCCCGCACACAGTGTCCCTGCACACAGTGTCCCTGCACACAGTGTCCCCGCACACAGAGTCCCCGCACACAGTGTCCCCGCACACAGTGTCCCCGCACACAGTGTCCCTGCACACAGTGTCCCTGCACACATTGTCCCCGCACACAGTATCTCCGCAGAAAAACGCCTTTAGCTCCTTAAGGCTCCAGCTAGCGATTTGCTGGTGACGTCTTCCTCTTCAGCGGAAACGCTTCTATTAAATGAGACGCATAACTGACGCGAAAGGACGCACATTCTGGAGAAAACAAGCAAAAAGTGAAAAAAACAGAAAAAAACGTAAAAACGGTTTTAGCTCCTAAACGGCTGCAGTTAGCGACATGCAGGTGACGTCATCGTTATCAGATGGAACGCTTCCATAGCATGAGACCCATAACTCACGCGAAAAGACGCACATTTTGGAGAAAACAAGCAAAAAACGAAAAATACAGAAAAACGCCTTTAGCTCCTAAACAACTGCAGATAGTGACCTGCGGGTGACGTCATCGTCTTCAGCGGGAACGCTTCCATAGGATGAGACCAATAACTCACGAGAAAAGACGCACATTTGAGCGAAAAGAAGCATAAAGTGAAAAAAACAGAAATCGCCTGTAGCTCCTAAACGACTGCTGCTAGCGACCTGCGCTTGACGTCATCGTCTTCAAGGGGGACGCTTCTATAAGATGAGACCAGTAACTCACGAAAAAAGACGCACATTTGGGAAAAAACAAGCAAAAAGTAAAGAAACAGAAAAACGCCTTCAGCTCCTAAACGGCTGCAGCTAGCGACCTGCGGGTGACGTCATCGTCTTCAGCGGGAACGCTTCCATAGGATAAGATCCATAACGGAAGCGAAAAGACGCACATTCTGAAAAAAACAAGCAAAAAGTGAAAAAAACAGAAAAAAACGGAAAAACGGCTTTAGCTCCTAAACGGCTGCAGTTAGTGACATGCAGGTGACGGCATCGTCTTCAGCTGCAACGCTTCCATAGGATGAGACCCATAACTCATGCGAAAAGACGCACATTTGGAAGAAAACAAGCAAAAAACGAAAAAAACAGAAAAACGCCTTTAGCTCCTAAACAACTGCAGATATTGACCTGCGGGTTTGGTCATCATCTTCAGCCGGAACGCTTCCATAGGATTAGACCCATAACTCACTCGAAAAGACGCACATTTGAGCGAAAAGAAACATAAAGTGAAAAAAACAGAAAAACGCCTGTAGCTCTTAAACGGCTGCTGCTAGCGACCTGCGGGTGACGTCATCGTATTCAGCGGGAACGCTTCTATAAGATGAGACCCATAACTCACGCGAAAAGACGCACATTTGGGAAAAAATAAGCAAAAAGTAAAAAAAAACAGAAAAACGCCTTCAGCTTTTAACGGCTGCAGCTAGTGACCTGCGGGTGACGTCATCGTTTCAGCTGGAACGCTTCTATAGGACGCGACCCATAACTGACGCGTAAAGACCCACATTCTGGAGAAAACAAGCAAAAAGTGAAAAAAACAGAAAAAAAACAGAAAAACGCCTTTAGCTCCAAAACGGCTGCAGCTAACGACATACAAGTGACGGCATCGTATTCCGCTGGAACGCTTCCATATGATGAGAGATATAACTCACGCAAAAAGACGCACATTTGGGAGAAAACAAGCAAAAGTAAAAAAAAACAGAAAAACGCCTGTAGCTCCTAAACGGCTGCAGCTAGCGACCTGCGGGTGACGGCAACGTCTTCAGCGGCAACGCTACCACAGGATGAGACCCATAACTGACGCGAAAGGACGCACATTTTGGAGAAAACAAGCAAAAAGTAAAAAAAACAGAAAAACGCCTTAAGCTTCTAAACAACTGCAGCTAGGGATCTGCGGGTGACGTCATCGTCTTCAGCGGGAACGCTTTAATAGGATTAGACCCATACCTCACGCGAAAAGACGCACATTTGAGCGAAAAGAAGCATAAAGTTAAAGTTAGCGACATGCAGATGACGTCTTCGTCTTCAGCTGCAACGCTTCCATAGGATGAGACCCATAACTCACTCGAAAAGACGCACATTTGGAAGAAAACATGCAAAAAACGAAAAATACAGAAAAACGCCTTTAGCTCCTAAACAACTGCAGATATTGACCTGCGGGTGACGTCATCGTCTTCAGCGGGAACGCTTAAATATGATGAGACCCATAACTCACGCGAAAAGACGTACATTTTTGAGAAAACAAACAAAAAGTAAAAAAAACAGAAAAACGCCTTTAGCTCCTAAACGGCTGCTGCTAGCGACCTGCGGGTGACGTCATCGTCTGCAGCGGGAACGCTTTCATAGGATTGGACCCATAACTAACGCGAAAAGACGCACATTTGAGCGAAAAGAAGCATAAAGTGAAAAAAACAGAAAAACGCCTGTAGCTCCAAAACAGCTGCAGCTAGCGACCTGCGGGTGACGGCATCGTCTCAGCGGCAACGCTACCATACGATGAGACCGATAACTGACGAGAAAGGACGCACATTTTGGAGAAAACAAGCAAAAAGTGAAAAAAACAGAAAAACGCCTTAAGCTTCTAAACAACTGCAGCTAGGGACCTGCGGGTGACGTCATCGTCTTCAGCGGGAACGCTTTAATAGGATTAGACCCATACCTCACGCAAAAAGACGCACATTTGGGAAAAAACAAGCAAAAAGTAAAAAAACAGAAAAACGCCTTCAGCTCCTAAACGGCTGCAGCTAGCGACCTGCGGGTGACGACATCGTCTTCAGCGGGAACGCTTCCATAGGATGAGACCCATAACGGAAGCGAAAGGACGCACATTCTGAAAAAAACAAGCAAAAAGTGAAGAAAACAGAAAAAAACGGAAAAACGCATTTAGCTCCTAAACGGCTGTAGTTAGCGACATGCAGATGACGTCTTCGTCTTCAGCTGCAACGCTTCCATAGGATGAGACCCATAACTCACGCGAAAAGACGCACATTTGGAAGAAAACAAGCAAAAAACGAAAAATACAGAAAAACGCCTATAGCTCCTAAACAACTGCAGATATTGACCTGCGGGTGACGTCATCGTCTTCAGCGGGAACGCTTCCACAGGATGAGACCCATAAATCATGCGAAAAGACATACATTTTTGAGAAAAAAAACAAAAAGTGAAAAAAACTGAAAAACGCCTTTAGCTCCTAAACGGCTGCAGCTAGCGACCTGCGGGTGACATCATCGTCTTCAGCGGGAAAGGTTTTATAGGATTAGACCAATAACTCACGCGAAAAGACGCACATTTGAGCGAAAAGAAGCATAAAGTGAAAAAAAACAGAAAAACGCCTGTAGCTACTAAACGACTGCTGCTAGCGACCTGCGGGTGACGTTATCGTCTTCAGCTGGAACGCTTCCATAGGATGAGAGATATTTAACTTACGCGAAAAGACGCACATTTTGGAGAAAACAAGCAAAATGTTAAAAAACATAAAAACGCCTGTAGCTCCTAAACGGCTGCATCTAGCGACCTGCGGGTGACGTCATCGTCTGCAGCGGGAAATCTTTCATAGGATTAGACCCATAACTCACTCGAAAAGACGCACATTTGAGCGAAAAGAAACATAAAGTGAAAAAAACAGAAAAATGCCAGTAGCTCTTAAACGGCTGCTGCTAGCGACCTGCGGGTGACGTCATCGTATTCAGCGTGGACGCTTCTAAATGATGAGACCCATAACTCACGCGAAAAGACGCACATTTGGGAAAAAATAAGCAAAAAGTAAAAAAAAACAGAAAAACGCCTTCAGCTTTTAACGGCTGCAGCTAGTGACCTGCGGGTGACGTCATCGTTTCAGCTGGAACGCTTCCATAGGACGCGACCCATAACTGACGCGTAAAGACCCACATTCTGGAGAAAACAAGCAAAAAGTGAAAAAAACATCAAAACGCCTTTAGCTCCAAAACGGCTGCAGCTAACGACATACAAGTGACGGCATCGTATTCAGCTGGAACGCTTCCATATGATGAGAGATATAACTCACGCAAAAAGACGCACATTTGGGAGAAAACAAGCAAAAGTAAAAAAAACCAGAAAAACGCCTGTAGCTCCTAAACGGCTGCGGCTAGCGATCTGCGGGTGACGTCACCGTCTTCAGCGGGAACGCTTTTATTTGATTAGACCCATAACTCACGCAAAAAACGCACATTTGGGAGAAAACAAGCAAAAAGTGAAAAAAACAGAAAAAAGCCTTTAGCACCTTAACAACTGCAGCTTGCGACCTGCGGGTGACGTCATCGTCTTCAGCGTGAACGCTTTCATAGGATGAGACCCATAGCTCACGCGAAAAGACGCACATTTGAGCGAAAAGAAGCATAAAGTGAAAAAAACAGAAAAACGCTTGTAGCTCCTAAACGGCTGCAGCTAGCGACCTGCGGGTGACGGCAACGTCTTCAGCGGCAACGCTACCACAGGATGAGACCCATAACTGACGCGAAAGGACGCACAATTTGGAGAAAACAAGCAAAAAGTAAAAAAAACAGAAAAACGCCTTAAGCTTCTAAACAACTGCAGCTAGGGACCTGCGGGTGACGTCATCGTCTTCAGCGGGAACGCTTTAATAGGATTAGACCCATACCTTACGCGAAAAGACGCACATTTGAGCGAAAAGAAGCATAAAGTTAAAGTTAGCGACATGCAGATGACGTCTTCGTCTTCAGCTGCAACGCTTCCATAGGATGAGACCCATAACTCACTCGAAAAGACGCACATTTGGAAGAAAACATGCAAAAAACGAAAAATACAGAAAAACGCCTTTAGCTCCTAAACAACTGCAGATATTGACCTGCGGGTGACGTCATCGTCTTCAGCGGGAACGCTTAAATATGATAAGACCCATAACTCACGCGAAAAGACGTACATTTTTGAGAAAACAAACAAGAAGTAAAAAAAACAGAAAAACGCCTTTAGCTCCTAAACGGCTGCTGCTAGCGACCTGCGGGTGACGTCATCGTCTGCAGCGGGAACGCTTTCATAGGATTGGACCCATAACTCACGCGAAAAGACGCACATTTGAGCGAAAAAAAGCATAAAGTGAAAAAAACAGTAAAACGCCTGTAGCTCCAAAACAGCTGCAGCTAGCGACCTGCCGGTGACGGTATCGTCTTCAGCGGCAACGCTACCATACGATGAGACCGATAACTGACGAGAAAGGACGCACATTTTGGAGAAAACAAGCAAAAAGTGAAAAAAACAGAAAAACGCCTTAAGCATCTAAACAACTGCAGCTAGGGACCTGCGGGTGACGTCATCGTCTTCAGCGGGAACGCTTTAATAGGATTAGACCCATACCTCACGCAAAAAGACGCACATTTGGGAAAAAAAAAGCAAAAAGTAAAAAAACAGAAAAACGCCTTCAGCTCCTAAACGGCTGCAGCTAGCGACCTGCGGGTGACGACATCGTCTTCAGCGGGAACGCTTCCATAGGATGAGACCCATAACGGAAGCGAAAGGACGCACATTCTGAAAAAAACAAGCAAAAACTAAAGAAAACAGAAAAAAACGGAAAAACGCATTTAGCTCCTAAACGGCTGTAGTTAGCGACATGCAGATGACGTCTTCGTCTTCAGCTGCAACGCTTCCATAGGATGAGACCCATAACTCACGCGAAAAGACGCACATTTGGAAGAAAACAAGCAAAAAACGAAAAATACAGAAAAACGCCTTTAGCTCCTAAACAACTGCAGATATTGACCTGCGGGTGACGTCATCGTCTTCAGTGGGAACGCTTCCACAGGATGAGACCCATAAATCATGCGAAAAGACGTACATTTTTGAGAAAAAAAACAAAAAGTGAAAAAAACTGAAAAACGCCTTTAGCTCCTAAACGGCTGCAGCTAGCGACCTGCGGGTGACATCATCGTCTTCAGCGGGAAAGGTTTTATAGGATTAGACCAATAACTCACGCGAAAAGACGCACATTTGAGCGAAAAGAAGCATAAAGTGAAAAAAACAGAAAAACGCCTGTAGCTCCTAAACGACTGCTGCTAGCGACCTGTGGTTGACGGCATCGTCTTCAGGGGGACGCTTCTATAGGAGGAGACCCATAACTCACGCAAAAAGACGCACATTTGGGAAAAAAAAGGAAAAAGTAAAAAAACAGAAAACCGCCTTCAGCACCTAAACGGCTGCAGCTAGCGACATGCGGGTGACGTCATCGTCTTCAGCTGGAACGCTTCCATAGGATGAGACCCATAACTGACGCGAAAGGACGCACATTTTGGAGAAAACAAGCAAAAAGTGAAAAAAACAGAAAAAAACAGTAAAACACCTTTAGCTCCTAAACGGCTGCAGTTCGCGACATGCAGGTGACGTCATCGTCTTCAGCTGCAACGCTTCCACAGGATGAGACCCATAACTCACGCGAAAAGACGCACATTTGGAAGAAGACAAGCAAAAAACGAAAAATACAGAAAAACGCCTTTAGCTCCTAAACAACTGCAGATATTGACCTGCGGGTTTGGTCATCGTCTTCAGCCGGAACGCTTCCATAGGATGAGACCCATAAATCATGCGAAAAGGCGTACATTTTTGAGAAAAAAAACAAAAAGTGAAAAAACAGAAAAACGCCTTAAGCTTCTAAACGGCTGCAGTTAGCGACATGCGGGTGACGGCATCGTCTGCAGCGGGAAATCTTTCATAGGATTAGACCCATAACTCACTCGAAAAGACGCACATTTGAGCGAAAAGAAACATAAAGTGAAAAAAACAGAAAAACGCCTTTAGCACTTAAACGGCACACAGTGTGCCCGCATTCCATGTCCCCGCACACAGTGTCCTCGCACACAGTGTCCCCGCACACAGTGTCCCTGCACACAGTGTCCCTGCACACAGTGTCCCTGCACACAGTGTCCCCGCACACAGTGTCCCCGCAAACAGTGTCCCCGCACACAGTGTCCCCGCTTACAGTGTTTTTGCACACAGTGTCCCTGCACAGAGTGTCCCTGCACACAGTGTCCCCGCATTCCGTGTCCCCGCACACAGTGTCCGCACTCCGTGTCCCCGCACAAAGGTGTCCCCGCACACAGTGTCCCCGCACACAGTGTCCCTGCAAACAGTGTCCCTGCACACAGTGTCCCCGCACACAGTGTCCCCGCACACAGTGTCCCCGCACACAGTGTCCCCGCACACAGTGTCCCCGCTCTCCGTGTCCCCGCACTCCGTGTCTCCGCACACAGTGTCCCCGCACACAGTGTCCCCGCACACAGTGTCCCCGCATTCCGTGTCCCCGCACTCCGTGTCCCCGCACACAGTGTCCCTGCACACAGTGTCCCCGCACACAGTGTCCCCGCACACAGTGTCTCCGCACACAGTGTCCCGGCACACAGTGTCCCCGCACACAGTGTCCCCGCTCTCCGTGTCCCCGCACTCCGTGTCTCCGCACACAGTGTCCCCGCACACAGTGTCCCCGCACTCCGTGTCCCTGCACACAGTGTCCCCGAACACAGTGTCCCCGCACACAGTGTCCCCGCACACAGTGTCCCCGCACACAGTGTCCCCGCACTCAGTGTCTCCGCACTCCGTGTCCCCGCACTCAGTGTCCCCGCACACAGTGTCCCCGCACACAGTGTCCCCGCACACAGTGTCTCCGCACACAGTGTCCCGGCACACAGTGTCCCCGCACACAGTGTATCCGCTCTCCGTGTCCCCGCACTCCGTGTCTCCGCACACAGTGTCCCCGCACACAGTGTCCCCGCACACAGTGTCCCCGCACTCCGTGTCCCTGCACACAGTGTTCACGCACACAGTGTCCCCGCACACAGTGTCCCCGCACACAGTGTCCCCGCACACAGTGTCCACGCGCACAGTGTCCCTGCACACAGTGTCCCTGCACACAGTGTCCCCGCACACAGTGTCCCCGCACACAGTGTTCCCGCACACAGTGTCCCTGCACACAGTGTCCCCGCACACAGTGTCCCCGCACACAGTGTGCCCGCATTCCGTGTCCCCGCACACAGTGTCCCCGCACACAGTGTCCCCGCACTCAGTGTCTCCGCACTCCGTGTCCCCGCACTCAGTGTCCCTGCACACAGTGTCCCCGCACACAGTGTCGCCGCACTCCGTGTCCCTGCACACAGTGTCCCCGCACTCCGTGTCTCCGCACTCCGTGTCCCCGCACTCAGTGTCCCTGCACACAGTGTCCCCGCACACAGTGTCCCCGCACTCCGTGTCCCTGCACAAAGTGTCCCTGCACACAGTGTCCCCGCACACAGTGTCTCCGCACACAGTGTCCCCGCACACAGTGTCCCCGCAAACAGTGTCCCCGCACACAGTGTCCCCGCACACAGTGTCCATGCACACAGTGTCCCCGCACACAGTGTCCCCGCACTCCGTGTCCCCGCACTCAGTGTCCCCGAACACAGTGTCCCCGCACTCCGTGACCCCGCACACAGTGTCCCCGCACACAGTGTCCCCGCACACAGTGTCCCCGCACACAGTGTCCCCGCACACAGTATCCCCGCACACAGTGACCCCGCACTCCGTGTCCCCGCACTCCGTGTCCCTGCACACAGTGTCCCCGCACACAGTGTCCCCGCACACAGTGTCTCTGCACACAGTGTCCCCGCACACAGTGTCCCCGCACACAGTGTCCCCGCTCTCCGTGTCCCCGCACTCCGTGTCTCCGCACACAGTGTCTCCGCACACAGTGTCCCCGCACACATTGTCCCCGCACACAGTGTCCCCGCATTCCGTGTCCCCTTACTCAGTGTCCCCGCACACAGTGTCCCTGCACACAGTGTCCCCGCGCACAGTGTCCCCGCACACAGTGTCCCCGCACACAGTGTCTCCGCACACAGTGTCCCGGCACACAGTGTCCCCGCACACAGTGTACCCGCTCTCTGTGTCCCCGCACTCCGTGTCTCCGCACACAGTGTCCCCGCACACAGTGTCCCCGCACACAGTGTCCCCGCACTCCGTGTCCCTGCACACAGTGTCCCCGCACACAGTGTCCCCGCACACAGTGTCCCCGCACACAGTGTCCACGCACACAGTGTCCCTGCACACAGTGTCCCCGCACACAGTGTCCCCGCACACAGTGTCCCCGCAAACAGTGTCCCCGCACACAGTGTCCCCGCACACAGTGTGCCCGCATTCCGTGTCCCCGCACACAGTGTCCCCGCACACAGTGTCCCCGCACACAGTGTCCCCGCACACAGTGTCCCCGCACACAGTGTCCCCGCACACAGTGTCCCCGCACACAGTGTCCCCGCACACAGTGTCCCCGCACTCCGTGTCCCTGCACACAGTGTCCCTGCACACAGTGTCCCCGCACTCCGTGTCCCCGCACAGAGTGTCCCCGCACACAGTGTCCCCGCACACAGTGTCCCCGCACTCCGTGTCTTCGCACTCCGTGTCCCCGCACACAGTGTCCCCGCACACAGTGTCCCCGCACACAGTGTCCCTGCACTCCGTGACCCCGCACACAGTGTCCCTGCACACAGTGTCCCAGCACACAGTGTCCGCGCACTCAGTGTCCCCGCACACAGTGTCCCCGCACACAGTGTCCCCGCATTCCGTGTCTCCGCACTCCGTGTCCCCGCACTCCGTGTCCCCGCACACAGTGTCCCCGCACACAGGGTCTCTGCACACAGTGTCCCCGCACACAGTGTCCCCGCACACAGTGTCCCCGCACACAGTGTCCCCGCACACAGTGTCCCCGCACACAGTGTCCCCGCTCTCCGTGTTTCTGCACTCCGTGTCTCCGCACACAGTGTCCCCGCACACAGTGTCCCCGCACACAGTGTCCCCGCACACAGTGTCTCCGCACACAGTGTCCCGGCACACAGTGTCCCCGCACACAGTGTATCCGCTCTCCGTGTCCCCGCACTCCGTGTCTCCGCACACAGTGTCCCCGCACACAGTGTCCCCGCACGCAGTGTCCCCGCACTCCGTGTCCCTGCACACAGTGTTCACGCACACAGTGTCCCCGCACACAGTGTCCCCGCACACAGTGTCCACGCGCACAGTGTCCCTGCACACAGTGTCCCTGCACACAGTGTCCCCGCACACAGTGTCCCCGCACACAGTGTTCCCGCACACAGTGTCCCCGCACACAGTGTCCCCGCACACAGTGTGCCCGCATTCCGTGTCCCCGCACACAGTGCCTCCGCACACAGTGTCCCCGCACACAGTGTCCCTGCACACAGTGTCCCTGCACACAGTGTCCCTGCACAAAGTGTCCCCGCACACAGTGTCCCCGCAAACAGTGTCCTCGCACACAGTGTCCCCGCTTACAGTGTCCCTGCACACAGTGTCCCTGCACACAGTGTCCCTGCACACAGTGTCCCCGCACTCCGTGTCCCTGCACACAGTGTCCCTGCACACAGTGTCCCTGCACACAGTGTCCCCGCACAGAGTGTCCCCGCACACAGTGTCCCAGCACACAGTGACCCCGCACAAAGTGTCCCCGCACACAGTGTCCCCGCATTCCGTGTCCCCGCACACAGTGTCCGCACTCCGTGTCCCCGCACTCCGTGTCCCCGCACAAAGGTGTCCCCGCACACAGTGTCCCCGCACACAGTGTCCCTGCACACAGTGTCCCCGCACACAGTGTCCCCGCACACAGTGTCCCCGCTCTCCGTGTCCCCGCACTCCGTGTCTCCGCACACAGTGTCCCCGCACACAGTGTCCCCGCACACAGTGTCCCCGCATTCCGTGTCCCCGCACTCCGTGTCCCCGCACACAGTGTCCCTGCACACAGTGTCCCCGCACACAGTGTCCCCGCACACAGTGTCTCCGCACACATTGTCCCGGCACACAGTGTCCCCGCACACAGTGTCCCCGCTCTCCGTGTTTCCGCACTCCGTGTCTCCGCACACAGTGTCCCCGCACACAGTGTCCCCGCACACAGTGTCCCCGCACTCCGTGTCCCTGCACACAGTGTCCCCGCACACAGTGTCCCCGCACACAGTGTCCCCGCACACAGTGTCCCCGCACTCCGTGTCCCTGCACACAGTGTTCACGCACACAGTGTCCCCGCACACAGTGTCCCCGCACAGAGTGTCCACGCGCACAGTGTCCCTGCACACAGTGTCCCCGCACTCCGTGTCCCCGCACTCCGTGTTCCTGCACACAGTGTCCCCGCACACAGTGTCCCCGCACACAGTGTCTCTGCACACAGTGTCCCCGCACACAGTGTCCCCGCACACAGTGTCCCCGCACACAGTGTCCCCGCACACAGTGTCCCCGCACACAGTGTCCCCGCTCTCCGTGTCCCCGCACTCCGTGTCTCCGCACACAGTGTCTCCGCACACACTGTCCCCGCACACAGTGTCCCCGCACACAGTGTCCCCGCATTCCGTGTCCCCGCACTCCGTGTCCCCGCACACAGTGTCCCTGCACACAGTGTCCCCGCGCACAGTGTCCCCGCCCACAGTGTCCCCGCACACAGTGTCTCCGCACACAGTGTCCCGGCACACACTGTCCCCGCACACAGTGTACCCGCTCTCCGTGTCCCCGCACTCCGTGTCTCCGCACACAGTGTCCCCGCACACAGTGTCCCCGCACACAGTGTCCCCGCACTCCGTGTCCCTGCACACAGTGTCCCCGCACACAGTGTCCCCGCACACAGTGTCCCCGCACACAGTGTCCACGCACACAGTGTCCCTGCACACAGTGTCCCTGCACACAGTGTCCCCGCACACAGTGTCCCCGCACACAGTGTCCCCGCACACAGTGTCCCCGCACACAGTGTGCCCGCATTCCATGTCCCCGCACACAGTGTCCCCGCACACAGTGTCCCCGCACTCCGTGTCCCTGCACACAGTGTCCCCGCACACAGTGTCCCCGCACACAGTGTCCCCGCACACAGTGTCCCCGAACACAGTGTTCCCGCACACAGGGTCCCCGCACTCCGTGTCCCCGCACTCCGTGTCCCTGCACACAGTGTCCCCGCACACAGTGTCCCCGCACACAGTGTCCCCGCACACAGTGTCCCCGCACACAGTGTCCCCGCACACAGTGTCCCCGCACACAGTGTCCCCGCACACAGTGTCCCCGCACACAGTGTGCCCGCATTCCGTGTCCCCGCACACAGTGTCCCCGCACACAGTGTCCCCGCACTCCGTGTCCCTGCACACAGTGTCCCCGCACACAGTGTCCCTGCACACAGTGTCCCTGCACACAGTGTCCCTGCACACAGTGTCCCCGCACTCCGTGTCCCTGCACACAGTGTCCCTGCACACAGTGTCCCTGCACACAGTGTCCCCGCACTCCGTGTCCCCGCACACAGTGTCCCTGCACACAGTGTCCCCGCACACAGTGTCCGCGCACTCAGTGTCCCCGCACACAGTGTCCCCGCACACAGTGTCCCCGCACTCCGTGTCTCCGCACTCCGTGTCCCCGCACTCCGTGTCCCCGCACCATGTGTCCCCGAACAGTGTCTCTGCACACAGTGTCCCCGCACACAGTGTCCCCGCACACAGTGTCCCCGCACACAGTGTCCCCGCACATAGTGTCCCCGCACTCCGTGTCCCTGCACACAGTGTTCACGCACACAGTGTCCCCGCACACAGTGTCCCCGCACACAGTGTCCACGCGCACAGTGTCCCTGCACACAGTGTCCCTGCACACAGTGTCCCCGCACACAGTGTCCCCGCACACAGTGTTCCCGCACACAGTGTCCCCGCACACAGTGTCCCCGCACACAGTGTGCCCGCATTCCGTGTCCCCGCACACAGTGTCCCCGCACACAGTGTCCCCGCACACAGTGTCCCTGCACACAGTGTCCCTGCACACAGTGTCCCTGCACAAAGTGTCCCCGCACACAGTGTCCCCGCAAACAGTGTCCCCGCACACAGTGTCCCCGCTTACAGTGTCCCTGCACACAGTGTCCCTGCACACAGTGTCCCCGCACTCCGTGTTCCTGCACTTAGTGTCCCTGCACACAGTGTCACTGCATACAGTGTCCCCGCACACAGTGTCCCCGCACACAGTGTCCCAGCACACAGTGTCCCCGCACACAGTGTCCCCGCACACAGTGTCCCCGCACACAGTGTCCCCGCATTCCGTGTCCCCGCACACAGTGTCCGCACTCCGTGTCCCCGCACTCCGTGTCCCCGCACAAAGGTGTCCCCGCACGCAGTGTCCCCGCACACAGTGTCCCCGCACACAGTGTCCCCGCACACAGTGTGCCCGCATTCCGTGTCCCCGCACACAGTGTCCCCGCACACAGTGTCCCCGCACACAGTGTCCCTGCACACAGTGTCCCTGCACACAGTGTCCCTGCACAAAGTGTCCCCGCACACAGTGTCCCCGCAAACAGTGTCCCCGCACACAGTGTCCCCGCATACAGTGTCCCTGCACACAGTGTCCCTGCACACAGTGTCCCCGCACTCCGTGTTCCTGCACTTAGTGTCCATGCACACAGTGTCACTGCATACAGTGTCCCCGCACACAGTGTACCCGCACACAGTGTCCCAGCACACAGTGTCCCTGCACACAGTGTCCCCGCACACAGTGTCCCCGCACACAGTGTCCCCGAATTCCGTGTCCCCGCACACAGTGTCCGCACTCCGTGTCCCCGCACTCCGTGTCCCCGCACAAAGGTGTCCCCGCACGCAGTGTCCCCGCACACAGTGTCCCTGCACACAGTGTCCCTGCACACAGTGTCCCCGCACACAGTGTCCCCGCACACAGTGTCCCCGCTCTCCGTGTCCCCGCACTCCGTGTCTCCGCACACAGTGTCCCCGCACACAGTGTCCCCGCACACAGTGTCCCCGCATTCCGTGTCACCGCACTCCGTGTCCCCGCACACAGTGTCCCTGCACACAGTGTCCCCGCACACAGTGTCCCCGCACAAAGTGTCTCCGCACACATTGTCCCGGCATTCAGTGTCCCCGCACACAGTGTCCCCGCTGTCCGTGTCCCCGCACTCCGTGTCTCCGCACACAGTGTCCCCGCACACAGTGTCCCCGCACACATTGTCCCCGCACTCCGTGTCCCTGCACACAGTGTCCCCGCACACAGTGTCCCCGCACTCCGTGTCCCCGCACTCCGTGTCCCTGCACACAGTGTCCCCGCACACAGTGTCCCCGCACACAGTGTCCCCGGACACAGTGTCCCCGCACACAGTGTCCCCGCTTACAGTGTCCCTGCACACAGTGTCCCTGAACACAGTGTCCCTGCACACAGTGTCCCCGCACTCCGTGTCCCTGCACACAGTGTCCCTGCACACAGTGTCCCCGCACACAGTGTCCCCGCACACAGTGTCCCAGCACACAGGGTCCCCGCACACAGTGTCCCCGCACACAGTGTCCCCGCACACAGTGTCCCCGCATTCCGTGTCCCCGCATTCCGTGTCCCCGCACACAGTGTCCGCACTCCGTGTCCCCGCACTCCGTGTCCCCGCACACAGTGTCCCCGCTTACAGTGTCCCTGCACACAGTGTCCCTGCACACAGTGTCCCCGCACTCCGTGTTCCTGCACTTAGTGTCCCTGCACACAGTGTCACTGCATACAGTGTCCCCGCACACAGTGTACCCGCACACAGTGTCCCAGCACACAGTGTCCCTGCACACAGTGTCCCCGCACACAGTGTCCCCGCACACAGTGTCCCCGAATTCCGTGTCCCCGCACACAGTGTCCGCACTCCGTGTCCCCGCACTCCGTGTCCCCGCACAAAGGTGTCCCCGCACGCAGTGTCCCCGCACACAGTGTCCCTGCACACAGTGTCCCTGCACACAGTGTCCCCGCACACAGTGTCCCCGCACACAGTGTCCCCGCACTCCGTGTCCCCGCACTCCGTGTCTCCGCACACAGTGTCCCCGCACACAGTGTCCCCGCACACAGTGTCCCCGCATTCCGTGTCACCGCACTCCGTGTCCCCGCACACAGTGTCCCTGCACACAGTGTCCCCGCACACAGTGTCCCCGCACAAAGTGTCTCCGCACACATTGTCCCGGCATTCAGTGTCCCCGCACACAGTGTCCCCGCTGTCCGTGTCCCCGCACTCCGTGTCTCCGCACACAGTGTCCCCGCACACAGTGTCCCCGCACACATTGTCCCCGCACTCCGTGCCCCTGCACACAGTGTCCCCGCACACAGTGTCCCCGCACTCCGTGTCCCCGCACTCCGTGTCCCTGCACACAGTGTCCCCGCACACAGTGTCCCCGCACACAGTGTCCCCGGACACAGTGTCCCCGCACACAGTGTCCCCGCTTACAGTGTCCCTGCACACAGTGTCCCTGAACACAGTGTCCCTGCACACAGTGTCCCCGCACTCCGTGTCCCTGCACACAGTGTCCCTGCACACAGTGTCCCCGCACACAGTGTCCCCGCACACAGTGTCCCAGCACACAGGGTCCCCGCACACAGTGTCCCCGCACACAGTGTCCCCGCACACAGTGTCCCCGCATTCCGTGTCCCCGCATTCCGTGTCCCCGCACACAGTGTCCGCACTCCGTGTCCCCGCACTCCGTGTCCCCGCACAAAGGTGTCCCCGCACACAGTGTCCCCGCACACAGTGTCCCCGCACACAGTGTCCCCGCACACAGTGTCCCCGCACTCCGTGTCCCCGCACTCCGTGTCTCCGCACACAGTGTCCCCGCACACAGTGTCCCCGCACACAGTGTCCCCGCACACAGTGTCCCCGCATTCCGTGTCCCCGCACTCCGTGTCCCCGCTCACAGTGTCCCTGCACACAGTGTTCCCGCACACAGTGTCCCCGCACACAGTGTCTCCGCACACATTGTCCCGGCACACAGTGTCCCCGCACACAGTGTCCCCGCTCTCCGTGTCCCCGCACTCCGTGTCTCCGCACACAGTGTCCCCGCACACAGTGTCCCCGCACACAGTGTCACCGCACTCCGTGTTCCTGCACACAGTGTCCCCGCACACAGTGTCCCCGCACTCCGTGTCCCCGCACACAGTGTCCCCGCACACAGTGTCTCTGCACACAGTGTCCCCGCACACAGTGTCCCCGCACACAGTGTCCCCGCACACAGTGTCCCCGCTCTCCGTGTCCCCGCACTCCGTGTCTCCGCACACAGTGTCCCCGCACACAGTGTCCCCGCACACAGTGTCCCCGCATTCCGTGTCACCGCACTCCGTGTCCCCGCACACAGTGTCCCTGCACACAGTGTCCCCGCACACAGTGTCCCCGCACAAAGTGTCTCCGCACACATTGTCCCGGCATTCAGTGTCCCCGCACACAGTGTCCCCGCTGTCCGTGTCCCCGCACTCCGTGTCTCCGCACACAGTGTCCCCGCACACAGTGTCCCCGCACACATTGTCCCCGCACTCCGTGCCCCTGCACACAGTGTCCCCGCACACAGTGTCCCCGCACTCCGTGTCCCCGCACTCCGTGTCCCTGCACACAGTGTCCCCGCACACAGTGTCCCCGCACACAGTGTCCCCGGACACAGTGTCCCCGCACACAGTGTCCCCGCTTACAGTGTCCCTGCACACAGTGTCCCTGAACACAGTGTCCCTGCACACAGTGTCCCCGCACTCCGTGTCCCTGCACACAGTGTCCCTGCACACAGTGTCCCCGCACACAGTGTCCCCGCACACAGTGTCCCAGCACACAGGGTCCCCGCACACAGTGTCCCCGCACACAGTGTCCCCGCACACAGTGTCCCCGCATTCCGTGTCCCCGCATTCCGTGTCCCCGCACACAGTGTCCGCACTCCGTGTCCCCGCACTCCGTGTCCCCGCACAAAGGTGTCCCCGCACACAGTGTCCCCGCACACAGTGTCCCCGCACACAGTGTCCCCGCACACAGTGTCCCCGCACTCCGTGTCCCCGCACTCCGTGTCTCCGCACACAGTGTCCCCGCACTCCGTGTCCCTGCACACAGTGTCCCTGCACACAGTGTCCCCGCACTCCGTGTCCCTGCACACAGTGTCCCTGCACACAGTGTCCCCGCACACAGTGTCCCCGCACACAGTGTCCCAGCACACAGGGTCCCCGCACACAGTGTCCCCGCACACAGTGTCCCCGCACACAGTGTCCCCGCATTCCGTGTCCCCGCATTCCGTGTCCCCGCACACAGTGTCCGCACTCCGTGTCCCCGCACTCCGTGTCCCCGCACAAAGGTGTCCCCGCACACAGTGTCCCCGCACACAGTGTCCCCGCACACAGTGTCCCCGCACACAGTGTCCCCGCACTCCGTGTCCCCGCACTCCGTGTCTCCGCACACAGTGTCCCCGCACTCCGTGTCCCTGCACACAGTGTCCCCGCACACAGTGTCCCCGCACTCCGTGTCCCCGCACTCCGTGTCCCTGCACACAGTGTCCCCGCACACAGTGTCCCCGCACACAGTGTCCCCGGACACAGTGTCCCCGCACACAGTGTCCCCGCTTACAGTGTCCCTGCACACAGTGTCCCTGAACACAGTGTCCCTGCACACAGTGTCCCCGCACTCCGTGTCCCTGCACACAGTGTCCCTGCACACAGTGTCCCCGCACACAGTGTCCCCGCACACAGTGTACCCGCACACAGTGTCCCAGCACACAGTGTCCCTGCACACAGTGTCCCCGCACACAGTGTCCCCGCACACAGTGTCCCCGAATTCCGTGTCCCCGCACACAGTGTCCGCACTCCGTGTCCCCGCACTCCGTGTCCCCGCACAAAGGTGTCCCCGCACGCAGTGTCCCCGCACACAGTGTCCCTGCACACAGTGTCCCTGCACACAGTGTCCCCGCACACAGTGTCCCCGCACACAGTGTCCCCGCTCTCCGTGTCCCCGCACTCCGTGTCTCCGCACACAGTGTCCCCGCACACAGTGTCCCCGCACACAGTGTCCCCGCATTCCGTGTCACCGCACTCCGTGTCCCCGCACACAGTGTCCCTGCACACAGTGTCCCCGCACACAGTGTCCCCGCACAAAGTGTCTCCGCACACATTGTCCCGGCATTCAGTGTCCCCGCACACAGTGTCCCCGCTGTCCGTGTCCCCGCACTCCGTGTCTCCGCACACAGTGTCCCCGCACACAGTGTCCCCGCACACATTGTCCCCGCACTCCGTGCCCCTGCACACAGTGTCCCCGCACACAGTGTCCCCGCACTCCGTGTCCCCGCACTCCGTGTCCCTGCACACAGTGTCCCCGCACACAGTGTCCCCGCACACAGTGTCCCCGGACACAGTGTCCCCGCACACAGTGTCCCCGCTTACAGTGTCCCTGCACACAGTGTCCCTGAACACAGTGTCCCTGCACACAGTGTCCCCGCACTCCGTGTCCCTGCACACAGTGTCCCTGCACACAGTGTCCCCGCACACAGTGTCCCCGCACACAGTGTCCCAGCACACAGGGTCCCCGCACACAGTGTCCCCGCACACAGTGTCCCCGCACACAGTGTCCCCGCATTCCGTGTCCCCGCATTCCGTGTCCCCGCACACAGTGTCCGCACTCCGTGTCCCCGCACTCCGTGTCCCCGCACAAAGGTGTCCCCGCACACAGTGTCCCCGCACACAGTGTCCCCGCACACAGTGTCCCCGCACACAGTGTCCCCGCACTCCGTGTCCCCGCACTCCGTGTCTCCGCACACAGTGTCCCCGCACACAGTGTCCCCGCACACAGTGTCCCCGCACACAGTGTCCCCGCATTCCGTGTCCCCGCACTCCGTGTCCCCGCTCACAGTGTCCCTGCACACAGTGTTCCCGCACACAGTGTCCCCGCACACAGTGTCTCCGCACACATTGTCCCGGCACACAGTGTCCCCGCACACAGTGTCCCCGCTCTCCGTGTCCCCGCACTCCGTGTCTCCGCACACAGTGTCCCCGCACACAGTGTCCCCGCACACAGTGTCACCGCACTCCGTGTTCCTGCACACAGTGTCCCCGCACACAGTGTCCCCGCACTCCGTGTCCCCGCACACAGTGTCCCCGCACACAGTGTCTCTGCACACAGTGTCCCCGCACACAGTGTCCCCGCACACAGTGTCCCCGCACACAGTGTCCCCGCACACAGTATCCCCGCTCTCCGTGTCCCCGCACTCCGTGTCTCCGCACACAGTGTCCCCGCACACAGTGTCCCCGCACACAGTGTCCCCGCACTCCGTGTCCCTGCACACAGTGTCCCCGCACACAGTGTCCCCGCACTCCGTGTCCCCGCACTCCGTGTCCCCGCACACAGTGTCCCTGCACACAGTGTCCCCGCACACAGTGTCCCCGCACACAGTGTCCCCGCACACAGTGTGCCCGCATTCCGTGTCCCCGCACACAGTGTCCCCGCACACAGTGTCCCCGCACTCCGTGTCCCTGCACACAGTGTCCCCGCACGCAGTGTCCCCGCACACAGTGTCCCCGCACACAGTGTCCCCGCACACAGTGTCCCCGCACACAGTGTCCCCGCACACAGTGTCCCCGCACACAGTGTCCCCGCACTCCGTGTCCCTGCACACAGTGTCCCTGCACAGAGTGTCCCCGCACTCCGTGTCCCCGCACAGAGTGTCCCCGCACACAGTGTCCCCGCACACAGTGTCCCCGCACACAGTGTCCCCGCACACAGTGTCCCCGCTCTCCGTGTTCCCGCACTCCGTGTCTCCGCACACAGTGTCCCCGCACACAGTGTCCCCGCACACAGTGTCCTCGCACACAGTGTCCCCGCATTCCGTGTCCCCGCACTCCGTGTCCCCGCACACAGTGTCCCTGCACACAGTGTCCCCGCACACAGTGTCCCCGCACACAGTGTCCCCGTACACAGTGTCTCCGCACACAGTGTCCCGGCACACAGTGTCCCCGCACACAGTGTATCCGCTCTCCGTGTCCCCGCACTCTGTGTCTCCGCACACAGTGTCCCCGCACACAGTGTCCCCGCACACAGTGTCCCCGCACTCCGTGTCCCTGCACACAGTGTTCACGCACACAGTGTCCCCGCACACAGTGTCCCCGCACACAGTGTCCACGCGCACAGTGTCCCTGCACACAGTGTCCGCACTCCGTGTCCCCGCACTCCGTGTCCCCGCACAAAGGTGTCCCCGCACACAGTGTCCCCGCACACAGTGTCCCTGCACACAGTGTCCCCGCACACAGTGTCCCCGCACACAGTGTCCCCGCTCTCCGTGTCCCCGCACTCCGTGTCTCCGCACACAGTGTCCCCGCACACAGTGTCCCCGCACACAGTGTCCCCGCATTCCGTGTCCCCGCACTCCGTGTCCCCGCACACAGTGTCCCTGCACACAGTGTCCCCGCACACAGTGTCTCCGCACACATTGTCCCGGCACACAGTGTCCCCGCACACAGTGTCCCCGCTCTCCGTGTTCCCGCACTCCGTGTCTCCGCACACAGTGTCCCCGCACACAGTGTCCCCGCACACAGTGTACCCGCACTCCGTGTCCCTGCACACAGTGTCCCCGCACACAGTGTCCCCGCACACAGTGTCCCCGCACACAGTGTCCCCGCACTCCGTGTCCCTGCACACAGTGTTCACGCACACAGTGTCCCCGCACACAGTGTCCCCGCACAGAGTGTCCACGCGCACAGTGTCCCTGCACACAGTGTCCCCGCACTCCGTGTCCCCGCACTCCGTGTTCCTGCACACAGTGTCCCCGCACACAGTGTCCCCGCACACAGTGTCTCTGCACACAGTGTCCCCGCACACAGTGTCCCCGCACACAGTGTCCCCGCACACATTGTCCCCGCACACAGTGTCCCCGCACACAGTGTCCCCGCTCTCCGTGTCCCCGCACTCCGTGTCTCCGCACACAGTGTCTCCGCACACACTGTCCCCGCACACAGTGTCCCCGCACACAGTGTCCCCGCATTCCGTGTCCCCGCACTCCGTGTCCCCGCACACAGTGTCCCTGCACACAGTGTCCCCGCGCACAGTGTCCCCGCCCACAGTGTCCCCGCACACAGTGTCTCCGCACACAGTGTCCCGGCACACACTGTCCCCGCACACAGTGTACCCGCTCTCCGTGTCCCCGCACTCCGTGTCTCCGCACACAGTGTCCCCGCACACAGTGACCCCGCACACAGTGTCCCCGCACTCCGTGTCCCTGCACACAGTGTCCCCGCACACAGTGTCCCCGCACACAGTGTCCCCGCACACAGTGTCCACGCACACAGTGTCCCTGCACACAGTGTCCCTGCACACAGTGTCCCCGCACACAGTGTCCCCGCACACAGTGTCCCCGCACACAGTGTCCCCGCACACAGTGTGCCCGCATTCCATGTCCCCGCACACAGTGTCCCCGCACACAGTGTCCCCGAACTCCGTGTCCCTGCACACAGTGTCCCCGCACACAGTGTCCCCGCACACAGTGTCCCCGCACACAGTGTCCCCGAACACAGTGTTCCCGCACACAGGGTCCCCGCACTCCGTGTCCCCGCACTCCGTGTCCCTGCACACAGTGTCCCCGCACACAGTGTCCCCGCACACAGTGTCCCCGCACACAGTGTCCCCGCACACAGTGTCCCCGCACACAGTGTCCCCGCACACAGTGTCCCCGCACACAGTGTCCCCGCACACAGTGTGCCCGCATTCCGTGTCCCCGCACACAGTGTCCCCGCACACAGTGTCCCCGCACTCCGTGTCCCTGCACACAGTGTCCCCGCACACAGTGTCCCTGCACACAGTGTCCCTGCACACAGTGTCCCTGCACACAGTGTCCCCGCACTCCGTGTCCCTGCACACAGTGTCCCTGCACACAGTGTCCCTGCACACAGTGTCCCCGCACTCCGTGTCCCCGCACACAGTGTCCCTGCACACAGTGTCCCCGCACACAGTGTCCGCGCACTCAGTGTCCCCGCACACAGTGTCCCCGCACACAGTGTCCCCGCACTCCGTGTCTCCGCACTCCGTGTCCCCGCACTCCGTGTCCCCGCACCATGTGTCCCCGAACAGTGTCTCTGCACACAGTGTCCCCGCACACAGTGTCCCCGCACACAGTGTCCCCGCACACAGTGTCCCCGCACATAGTGTCCCCGCACTCCGTGTCCCTGCACACAGTGTTCACGCACACAGTGTCCCCGCACACAGTGTCCCCGCACACAGTGTCCACGCGCACAGTGTCCCTGCACACAGTGTCCCTGCACACAGTGTCCCCGCACACAGTGTCCCCGCACACAGTGTTCCCGCACACAGTGTCCCCGCACACAGTGTCCCCGCACACAGTGTGCCCGCATTCCGTGTCCCCGCACACAGTGTCCCCGCACACAGTGTCCCCGCACACAGTGTCCCTGCACACAGTGTCCCTGCACACAGTGTCCCTGCACAAAGTGTCCCCGCACACAGTGTCCCCGCAAACAGTGTCCCCGCACACAGTGTCCCCGCTTACAGTGTCCCTGCACACAGTGTCCCTGCACACAGTGTCCCCGCACTCCGTGTTCCTGCACTTAGTGTCCCTGCACACAGTGTCACTGCATACAGTGTCCCCGCACACAGTGTCCCCGCACACAGTGTCCCAGCACACAGTGTCCCCGCACACAGTGTCCCCGCACACAGTGTCCCCGCACACAGTGTCCCCGCATTCCGTGTCCCCGCACACAGTGTCCGCACTCCGTGTCCCCGCACTCCGTGTCCCCGCACAAAGGTGTCCCCGCACGCAGTGTCCCCGCACACAGTGTCCCCGCACAGTGTCCCCGCACACAGTGTGCCCGCATTCCGTGTCCCCGCACACAGTGTCCCCGCACACAGTGTCCCCGCACACAGTGTCCCTGCACACAGTGTCCCTGCACACAGTGTCCCTGCACAAAGTGTCCCCGCACACAGTGTCCCCGCAAACAGTGTCCCCGCACACAGTGTCCCCGCTTACAGTGTCCCTGCACACAGTGTCCCTGCACACAGTGTCCCCGCACTCCGTGTTCCTGCACTTAGTGTCCATGCACACAGTGTCACTGCATACAGTGTCCCCGCACACAGTGTACCCGCACACAGTGTCCCAGCACACAGTGTCCCTGCACACAGTGTCCCCGCACACAGTGTCCCCGCACACAGTGTCCCCGAATTCCGTGTCCCCGCACACAGTGTCCGCACTCCGTGTCCCCGCACTCCGTGTCCCCGCACAAAGGTGTCCCCGCACGCAGTGTCCCCGCACACAGTGTCCCTGCACACAGTGTCCCTGCACACAGTGTCCCCGCACACAGTGTCCCCGCACACAGTGTCCCCGCTCTCCGTGTCCCCGCACTCCGTGTCTCCGCACACAGTGTCCCCGCACACAGTGTCCCCGCACACAGTGTCCCCGCATTCCGTGTCACCGCACTCCGTGTCCCCGCACACAGTGTCCCTGCACACAGTGTCCCCGCACACAGTGTCCCCGCACAAAGTGTCTCCGCACACATTGTCCCGGCATTCAGTGTCCCCGCACACAGTGTCCCCGCTGTCCGTGTCCCCGCACTCCGTGTCTCCGCACACAGTGTCCCCGCACACAGTGTCCCCGCACACATTGTCCCCGCACTCCGTGTCCCTGCACACAGTGTCCCCGCACACAGTGTCCCCGCACTCCGTGTCCCCGCACTCCGTGTCCCTGCACACAGTGTCCCCGCACACAGTGTCCCCGCACACAGTGTCCCCGGACACAGTGTCCCCGCACACAGTGTCCCCGCTTACAGTGTCCCTGCACACAGTGTCCCTGAACACAGTGTCCCTGCACACAGTGTCCCCGCACTCCGTGTCCCTGCACACAGTGTCCCTGCACACAGTGTCCCCGCACACAGTGTCCCCGCACACAGTGTCCCCGCACACAGTGTCCCCGCACACAGTGTCCCCGCACACAGTGTGCCCGCATTCCGTGTCCCCGCACACAGTGTCCCCGCACACAGTGTCCCCGCACTCCGTGTCCCTGCACACAGTGTCCCCGCACACAGTGTCCCTGCACACAGTGTCCCTGCACACAGTGTCCCTGCACACAGTGTCCCCGCACTCCGTGTCCCTGCACACAGTGTCCCTGCACACAGTGTCCCTGCACACAGTGTCCCCGCACTCCGTGTCCCCGCACACAGTGTCCCTGCACACAGTGTCCCCGCACACAGTGTCCGCGCACTCAGTGTCCCCGCACACAGTGTCCCCGCACACAGTGTCCCCGCACTCCGTGTCTCCGCACTCCGTGTCCCCGCACTCCGTGTCCCCGCACCATGTGTCCCCGAACAGTGTCTCTGCACACAGTGTCCCCGCACACAGTGTCCCCGCACACAGTGTCCCCGCACACAGTGTCCCCGCACATAGTGTCCCCGCACTCCGTGTCCCTGCACACAGTGTTCACGCACACAGTGTCCCCGCACACAGTGTCCCCGCACACAGTGTCCACGCGCACAGTGTCCCTGCACACAGTGTCCCTGCACACAGTGTCCCCGCACACAGTGTCCCCGCACACAGTGTTCCCGCACACAGTGTCCCCGCACACAGTGTCCCCGCACACAGTGTGCCCGCATTCCGTGTCCCCGCACACAGTGTCCCCGCACACAGTGTCCCCGCACACAGTGTCCCTGCACACAGTGTCCCTGCACACAGTGTCCCTGCACAAAGTGTCCCCGCACACAGTGTCCCCGCAAACAGTGTCCCCGCACACAGTGTCCCCGCTTACAGTGTCCCTGCACACAGTGTCCCTGCACACAGTGTCCCCGCACTCCGTGTTCCTGCACTTAGTGTCCCTGCACACAGTGTCACTGCATACAGTGTCCCCGCACACAGTGTCCCCGCACACAGTGTCCCAGCACACAGTGTCCCCGCACACAGTGTCCCCGCACACAGTGTCCCCGCACACAGTGTCCCCGCATTCCGTGTCCCCGCACACAGTGTCCGCACTCCGTGTCCCCGCACTCCGTGTCCCCGCACAAAGGTGTCCCCGCACGCAGTGTCCCCGCACACAGTGTCCCCGCACAGTGTCCCCGCACACAGTGTGCCCGCATTCCGTGTCCCCGCACACAGTGTCCCCGCACACAGTGTCCCCGCACACAGTGTCCCTGCACACAGTGTCCCTGCACACAGTGTCCCTGCACAAAGTGTCCCCGCACACAGTGTCCCCGCAAACAGTGTCCCCGCACACAGTGTCCCCGCTTACAGTGTCCCTGCACACAGTGTCCCTGCACACAGTGTCCCCGCACTCCGTGTTCCTGCACTTAGTGTCCATGCACACAGTGTCACTGCATACAGTGTCCCCGCACACAGTGTACCCGCACACAGTGTCCCAGCACACAGTGTCCCTGCACACAGTGTCCCCGCACACAGTGTCCCCGCACACAGTGTCCCCGAATTCCGTGTCCCCGCACACAGTGTCCGCACTCCGTGTCCCCGCACTCCGTGTCCCCGCACAAAGGTGTCCCCGCACGCAGTGTCCCCGCACACAGTGTCCCTGCACACAGTGTCCCTGCACACAGTGTCCCCGCACACAGTGTCCCCGCACACAGTGTCCCCGCTCTCCGTGTCCCCGCACTCCGTGTCTCCGCACACAGTGTCCCCGCACACAGTGTCCCCGCACACAGTGTCCCCGCATTCCGTGTCACCGCACTCCGTGTCCCCGCACACAGTGTCCCTGCACACAGTGTCCCCGCACACAGTGTCCCCGCACAAAGTGTCTCCGCACACATTGTCCCGGCATTCAGTGTCCCCGCACACAGTGTCCCCGCTGTCCGTGTCCCCGCACTCCGTGTCTCCGCACACAGTGTCCCCGCACACAGTGTCCCCGCACACATTGTCCCCGCACTCCGTGTCCCTGCACACAGTGTCCCCGCACACAGTGTCCCCGCACTCCGTGTCCCCGCACTCCGTGTCCCTGCACACAGTGTCCCCGCACACAGTGTCCCCGCACACAGTGTCCCCGGACACAGTGTCCCCGCACACAGTGTCCCCGCTTACAGTGTCCCTGCACACAGTGTCCCTGAACACAGTGTCCCTGCACACAGTGTCCCCGCACTCCGTGTCCCTGCACACAGTGTCCCTGCACACAGTGTCCCCGCACACAGTGTCCCCGCACACAGTGTCCCAGCACACAGGGTCCCCGCACACAGTGTCCCCGCACACAGTGTCCCCGCACACAGTGTCCCCGCATTCCGTGTCCCCGCATTCCGTGTCCCCGCACACATTGTCCGCACTCCGTGTCCCCGCACTCCGTGTCCCCGCACACAGTGTCCCCGCTTACAGTGTCCCTGCACACAGTGTCCCTGCACACAGTGTCCCCGCACTCCGTGTTCCTGCACTTAGTGTCCCTGCACACAGTGTCACTGCATACAGTGTCCCCGCACACAGTGTACCCGCACACAGTGTCCCAGCACACAGTGTCCCTGCACACAGTGTCCCCGCACACAGTGTCCCCGCACACAGTGTCCCCGAATTCCGTGTCCCCGCACACAGTGTCCGCACTCCGTGTCCCCGCACTCCGTGTCCCCGCACAAAGGTGTCCCCGCACGCAGTGTCCCCGCACACAGTGTCCCTGCACACAGTGTCCCTGCACACAGTGTCCCCGCACACAGTGTCCCCGCACACAGTGTCCCCGCTCTCCGTGTCCCCGCACTCCGTGTCTCCGCACACAGTGTCCCCGCACACAGTGTCCCCGCACACAGTGTCCCCGCATTCCGTGTCACCGCACTCCGTGTCCCCGCACACAGTGTCCCTGCACACAGTGTCCCCGCACACAGTGTCCCCGCACAAAGTGTCTCCGCACACATTGTCCCGGCATTCAGTGTCCCCGCACACAGTGTCCCCGCACACAGTGTCCCCGCACTCCGTGTCCCCGCACTCCGTGTCCCTGCACACAGTGTCCCCGCACACAGTGTCCCCGCACACAGTGTCCCCGGACACAGTGTCCCCGCACACAGTGTCCCCGCTTACAGTGTCCCTGCACACAGTGTCCCTGAACACAGTGTCCCTGCACACAGTGTCCCCGCACTCCGTGTCCCTGCACACAGTGTCCCTGCACACAGTGTCCCCGCACACAGTGTCCCCGCACACAGTGTCCCAGCACACAGGGTCCCCGCACACAGTGTCCCCGCACACAGTGTCCCCGCACACAGTGTCCCCGCATTCCGTGTCCCCGCATTCCGTGTCCCCGCACACAGTGTCCGCACTCCGTGTCCCCGCACTCCGTGTCCCCGCACAAAGGTGTCCCCGCACACAGTGTCCCCGCACACAGTGTCCCCGCACACAGTGTCCCCGCACACAGTGTCCCCGCACTCCGTGTCCCCGCACTCCGTGTCTCCGCACACAGTGTCCCCGCACACAGTGTCCCCGCACACAGTGTCCCCGCACACAGTGTCCCCGCATTCCGTGTCCCCGCACTCCGTGTCCCCGCTCACAGTGTCCCTGCACACAGTGTTCCCGCACACAGTGTCCCCGCACACAGTGTCTCCGCACACATTGTCCCGGCACACAGTGTCCCCGCACACAGTGTCCCCGCTCTCCGTGTCCCCGCACTCCGTGTCTCCGCACACAGTGTCCCCGCACACAGTGTCCCCGCACACAGTGTCACCGCACTCCGTGTTCCTGCACACAGTGTCCCCGCACACAGTGTCCCCGCACTCCGTGTCCCCGCACACAGTGTCCCCGCACACAGTGTCTCTGCACACAGTGTCCCCGCACACAGTGTCCCCGCACACAGTGTCCCCGCACACAGTGTCCCCGCACACAGTGTCCCCGCACACAGTATCCCCGCTCTCCGTGTCCCCGCACTCCGTGTCTCCGCACACAGTGTCCCCGCACACAGTGTCCCCGCACACAGTGTCCCCGCACTCCGTGTCCCTGCACACAGTGTCCCCGCACACAGTGTCCCCGCACTCCGTGTCCCCGCACTCCGTGTCCCCGCACACAGTGTCCCTGCACACAGTGTCCCCGCACACAGTGTCCCCGCACACAGTGTCCCCGCACACAGTGTGCCCGCATTCCGTGTCCCCGCACACAGTGTCCCCGCACACAGTGTCCCCGCACTCCGTGTCCCTGCACACAGTGTCCCCGCACGCAGTGTCCCCGCACACAGTGTCCCCGCACACAGTGTCCCCGCACACAGTGTCCCCGCACACAGTGTCCCCGCACACAGTGTCCCCGCACACAGTGTCCCCGCACTCCGTGTCCCTGCACACAGTGTCCCTGCACAGAGTGTCCCCGCACTCCGTGTCCCCGCACAGAGTGTCCCCGCACACAGTGTCCCCGCACACAGTGTCCCCGCACACAGTGTCCCCGCACACAGTGTCCCCGCTCTCCGTGTTCCCGCACTCCGTGTCTCCGCACACAGTGTCCCCGCACACAGTGTCCCCGCACACAGTGTCCTCGCACACAGTGTCCCCGCATTCCGTGTCCCCGCACTCCGTGTCCCCGCACACAGTGTCCCTGCACACAGTGTCCCCGCACACAGTGTCCCCGCACACAGTGTCCCCGTACACAGTGTCTCCGCACACAGTGTCCCGGCACACAGTGTCCCCGCACACAGTGTATCCGCTCTCCGTGTCCCCGCACTCCGTGTCTCCGCACACAGTGTCCCCGCACACAGTGTCCCCGCACACAGTGTCCCCGCACTCCGTGTCCCTGCACACAGTGTTCACGCACACAGTGTCCCCGCACACAGTGTCCCCGCACACAGTGTCCACGCGCACAGTGTCCCTGCACACAGTGTCCCTGCACACAGTGTCCCCGCACACAGTGTCCCCGCACACAATGTTCCCGCACACAGTGTCCCCGCACACAGTGTCCCCGCACACAGTGTCCCCGCACACAGTGTCCCCGCACACAGTGTGCCCGCATTCCGTGTCCCCGCACACAGTGTCCCCGCACACAGTGTCCCCGCACACAGTGTCCCTGCACACAGTGTCCCTGCACACAGTGTCCCTGCACAAAGTGTCCCCGCACACAGTGTCCCCGCAAACAGTGTCCGCGCACACAGTGTCCCCGCTTACAGTGTCCCTGCACACAGTGTCCCTGCACACAGTGTCCCTGCACACAGTGTCCCCGCACTCCGTGTCCCTGCAAACAGTGTCCCTGCACACAGTGTCCCTGCACACAGTGTCCCCGCACACAGTGTCCCCGCACACAGTGTCCCAGCACACAGTGTCCCCGCACACAGTGTCCCCGCACACAGTGTCCCCGCACACAGTGTCCCCGCATTCCGTGTCCCCGCACACAGTGTCCGCACTCCGTGTCCCCGCACTCCGTGTCCCCGCACAAAGGTGTCCCCGCACACAGTGTCCCCGCACACAGTGTCCCAGCACACAGTGTCCCTGCACACAGTGTCCCCGCACACAGTGTCCCCGCACACAGTGTCCCCGCTCTCCGTGTCCCCGCACTCCGTGTCTCCGCACACAGTGTCCCCGCACACAGTGTCCCCGCACACAGTGTCCCCGCATTCCGTGTCCCCGCACTCCGTGTCCCCGCACACAGTGTCCCTGCACACAGTGTCCCCGCACACAGTGTCCCCGCACACAGTGTCCCTGCACACAGTGTCCCTGCACACAGTGTCTTTGCACTCCGTGTCCCTGCACACAGTGTCCCTGCACACAGTGTCCCTGCACACAGTGTCCCCGCACTCCGTGTCCCCGCACACAGTGTCCCTGCACACAGTGTCCCCGCACACAGTGTCCGCGCACTCAGTGTCCCCGCACACAGTGTCCCCGCACACAGTGTCCCCGCACTCCGTGTCTCCGCACTCCGTGTCCCCGCACTCCGTGTCCCCGCACACAGTGTCCCCGCACAGTGTCTCTGCACACAGTGTCCCCGCACACAGTGTCCCCGCACACAGTGTCCCCGCACACAGTGTCCCCGCACATAGTGTCCCCGCACTCCGTGTCCCTGCACACAGTGTTCACGCACACAGTGTCCCCGCCCACAGTGTCCCCGCACACAGTGTCCACGCGCACAGTGTCCCTGCACACAGTGTCCCTGCACACAGTGTCCCCGCACACATTGTCCCCGCACACAGTGTTCCCGCACACAGTGTCCCCGCACACAGTGTCCCCGCACACAGTGTCCCCGCACACAGTGTGCCCGCATTCCGTGTCCCCGCACACAGTGTCCCCGCACACAGTGTCCCCGCACACAGTGTCCCTGCACACAGTGTCCCTGCACACAGTGTCCCTGCACAAAGTGTCCCCGCACACAGTGTCCCCGCAAACAGTGTCCCCGCACACAGTGTCCCCGCTTACAGTGTCCCTGCACACAGTGTCCCTGCACACAGTGTCCCCGCACTCCGTGTTCCTGCACTTAGTGTCCCTGCACACAGTGTCACTGCATACAGTGTCCCCGCACACAGTGTCCCCGCACACAGTGTCCCAGCACACAGTGTCCCCGCACACAGTGTCCCCGCACACAGTGTCCCCGCACACAGTGTCCCCGCATTCCGTGTCCCCGCACACAGTGTCCGCACTCCGTGTCCCCGCACTCCGTGTCCCCGCACAAAGGTGTCCCCGCACACAGTGTCCCCGCACACAGTGTCCCTGCACACAGTGTCCCTGCACACAGTGTCCCCGCACACAGTGTCCCCGCACACAGTGTCCCCGCTCTCCGTGTCCCCGCACTCCGTGTCTCCGCACACAGTGTCCCCGCACACAGTGTCCCCGCACACAGTGTCCCCGCATTCCGTGTCCCCGCACTCCGTGTCCCCGCACACAGTGTCCCCGCACACAGTGTCCCCGCACACAGTGTCCCCGCACAAAGTGTCTCCGCACACATTGTCCCGGCACACAGTGTCCCCGCACACAGTGTCCCCGCTGTCCGTGTCCCCGCACTCCGTGTCTCCGCACACAGTGTCCCCGCACACAGTGTCCCCGCACACATTGTCCCCGCACTCCGTGTCCCTGCACACAGTGTCCCCGCACACAGTGTCCCCGCACTCCGTGTCCCCGCACACAGTGTCCCAGCACACAGGGTCCCCGCACACAGTGTCCCCGCACACAGTGTCCCCGCATTCCGTGTCCCCGCACACAGTGTCCGCACTCCGTGTCCCCGCACTCCGTGTCCCCGCACAAAGGTGTCCCCGCACTCCGTGTCCCCGCACACAGTGTCCCCGCACACAGTGTCCCTGCACACAGTGTCCCTGCACACAGTGTCCCCGCACACAGTGTCCCCGCACACAGTGTCCCCGCTCTCCGTGTCCCCGCACTCCGTGTCTCCGCACACAGTGTCCCCGCACACAGTGTCCCCGCACACAGTGTCCCCGCATTCCGTGTCCCCGCACTCCGTGTCCCCGCACACAGTGTCCCCGCACACAGTGTCCCCGCACACAGTGTCCCCGCACAAAGTGTCTCCGCACACATTGTCCCGGCACACAGTGTCCCCGCACACAGTGTCCCCGCTGTCCGTGTCCCCGCACTCCGTGTCTCCGCACACAGTGTCCCCGCACACAGTGTCCCCGCACACATTGTCCCCGCACTCCGTGTCCCTGCACACAGTGTCCCCGCACACAGTGTCCCCGCACTCCGTGTCCCCGCATTCCGTGTCCCCGCACTCCGTGTCTCCGCACACAGTGTCCCCGCACACAGTGTCCCCGCACACAGTGTCCCCGCACAAAGTGTCTCCGCACACATTGTCCCGGCATTCAGTGTCCCCGCACACAGTGTCCCCGCTGTCCGTGTCCCCGCACTCCGTGTCTCCGCACACAGTGTCCCCGCACACAGTGTCCCCGCACACATTGTCCCCGCACTCCGTGTCCCTGCACACAGTGTCCCCGCACACAGTGTCCCCGCACTCCGTGTCCCCGCACTCCGTGTCCCTGCACACAGTGTCCCCGCACACAGTGTCCCCGCACACAGTGTCCCCGGACACAGTGTCCCCGCACACAGTGTCCCCGCTTACAGTGTCCCTGCACACAGTGTCCCTGAACACAGTGTCCCTGCACACAGTGTCCCCGCACTCCGTGTCCCTGCACACAGTGTCCCTGCACACAGTGTCCCCGCACACAGTGTCCCCGCACACAGTGTCCCAGCACACAGGGTCCCCGCACACAGTGTCCCCGCACACAGTGTCCCCGCACACAGTGTCCCCGCATTCCGTGTCCCCGCATTCCGTGTCCCCGCACACAGTGTCCGCACTCCGTGTCCCCGCACTCCGTGTCCCCGCACACAGTGTCCCCGCTTACAGTGTCCCTGCACACAGTGTCCCTGCACACAGTGTCCCCGCACTCCGTGTTCCTGCACTTAGTGTCCCTGCACACAGTGTCACTGCATACAGTGTCCCCGCACACAGTGTACCCGCACACAGTGTCCCAGCACACAGTGTCCCTGCACACAGTGTCCCCGCACACAGTGTCCCCGCACACAGTGTCCCCGAATTCCGTGTCCCCGCACACAGTGTCCGCACTCCGTGTCCCCGCACTCCGTGTCCCCGCACAAAGGTGTCCCCGCACGCAGTGTCCCCGCACACAGTGTCCCTGCACACAGTGTCCCTGCACACAGTGTCCCCGCACACAGTGTCCCCGCACACAGTGTCCCCGCTCTCCGTGTCCCCGCACTCCGTGTCTCCGCACACAGTGTCCCCGCACACAGTGTCCCCGCACACAGTGTCCCCGCATTCCGTGTCACCGCACTCCGTGTCCCCGCACACAGTGTCCCTGCACACAGTGTCCCCGCACACAGTGTCCCCGCACAAAGTGTCTCCGCACACATTGTCCCGGCATTCAGTGTCCCCGCACACAGTGTCCCCGCACACAGTGTCCCCGCACTCCGTGTCCCCGCACTCCGTGTCCCTGCACACAGTGTCCCCGCACACAGTGTCCCCGCACACAGTGTCCCCGGACACAGTGTCCCCGCACACAGTGTCCCCGCTTACAGTGTCCCTGCACACAGTGTCCCTGAACACAGTGTCCCTGCACACAGTGTCCCCGCACTCCGTGTCCCTGCACACAGTGTCCCTGCACACAGTGTCCCCGCACACAGTGTCCCCGCACACAGTGTCCCAGCACACAGGGTCCCCGCACACAGTGTCCCCGCACACAGTGTCCCCGCACACAGTGTCCCCGCATTCCGTGTCCCCGCATTCCGTGTCCCCGCACACAGTGTCCGCACTCCGTGTCCCCGCACTCCGTGTCCCCGCACAAAGGTGTCCCCGCACACAGTGTCCCCGCACACAGTGTCCCCGCACACAGTGTCCCCGCACACAGTGTCCCCGCACTCCGTGTCCCCGCACTCCGTGTCTCCGCACACAGTGTCCCCGCACACAGTGTCCCCGCACACAGTGTCCCCGCACACAGTGTCCCCGCATTCCGTGTCCCCGCACTCCGTGTCCCCGCTCACAGTGTCCCTGCACACAGTGTTCCCGCACACAGTGTCCCCGCACACAGTGTCTCCGCACACATTGTCCCGGCACACAGTGTCCCCGCACACAGTGTCCCCGCTCTCCGTGTCCCCGCACTCCGTGTCTCCGCACACAGTGTCCCCGCACACAGTGTCCCCGCACACAGTGTCACCGCACTCCGTGTTCCTGCACACAGTGTCCCCGCACACAGTGTCCCCGCACTCCGTGTCCCCGCACACAGTGTCCCCGCACACAGTGTCTCTGCACACAGTGTCCCCGCACACAGTGTCCCCGCACACAGTGTCCCCGCACACAGTGTCCCCGCACACAGTGTCCCCGCACACAGTATCCCCGCTCTCCGTGTCCCCGCACTCCGTGTCTCCGCACACAGTGTCCCCGCACACAGTGTCCCCGCACACAGTGTCCCCGCACTCCGTGTCCCTGCACACAGTGTCCCCGCACACAGTGTCCCCGCACTCCGTGTCCCCGCACTCCGTGTCCCCGCACACAGTGTCCCTGCACACAGTGTCCCCGCACACAGTGTCCCCGCACACAGTGTCCCCGCACACAGTGTGCCCGCATTCCGTGTCCCCGCACACAGTGTCCCCGCACACAGTGTCCCCGCACTCCGTGTCCCTGCACACAGTGTCCCCGCACGCAGTGTCCCCGCACACAGTGTCCCCGCACACAGTGTCCCCGCACACAGTGTCCCCGCACACAGTGTCCCCGCACACAGTGTCCCCGCACACAGTGTCCCCGCACTCCGTGTCCCTGCACACAGTGTCCCTGCACAGAGTGTCCCCGCACTCCGTGTCCCCGCACAGAGTGTCCCCGCACACAGTGTCCCCGCACACAGTGTCCCCGCACACAGTGTCCCCGCACACAGTGTCCCCGCTCTCCGTGTTCCCGCACTCCGTGTCTCCGCACACAGTGTCCCCGCACACAGTGTCCCCGCACACAGTGTCCTCGCACACAGTGTCCCCGCATTCCGTGTCCCCGCACTCCGTGTCCCCGCACACAGTGTCCCTGCACACAGTGTCCCCGCACACAGTGTCCCCGCACACAGTGTCCCCGTACACAGTGTCTCCGCACACAGTGTCCCGGCACACAGTGTCCCCGCACACAGTGTATCCGCTCTCCGTGTCCCCGCACTCCGTGTCTCCGCACACAGTGTCCCCGCACACAGTGTCCCCGCACACAGTGTCCCCGCACTCCGTGTCCCTGCACACAGTGTTCACGCACACAGTGTCCCCGCACACAGTGTCCCCGCACACAGTGTCCACGCGCACAGTGTCCCTGCACACAGTGTCCCTGCACACAGTGTCCCCGCACACAGTGTCCCCGCACACAATGTTCCCGCACACAGTGTCCCCGCACACAGTGTCCCCGCACACAGTGTCCCCGCACACAGTGTCCCCGCACACAGTGTGCCCGCATTCCGTGTCCCCGCACACAGTGTCCCCGCACACAGTGTCCCCGCACACAGTGTCCCTGCACACAGTGTCCCTGCACACAGTGTCCCTGCACAAAGTGTCCCCGCACACAGTGTCCCCGCAAACAGTGTCCGCGCACACAGTGTCCCCGCTTACAGTGTCCCTGCACACAGTGTCCCTGCACACAGTGTCCCTGCACACAGTGTCCCCGCACTCCGTGTCCCTGCAAACAGTGTCCCTGCACACAGTGTCCCTGCACACAGTGTCCCCGCACACAGTGTCCCCGCACACAGTGTCCCAGCACACAGTGTCCCCGCACACAGTGTCCCCGCACACAGTGTCCCCGCACACAGTGTCCCCGCATTCCGTGTCCCCGCACACAGTGTCCGCACTCCGTGTCCCCGCACTCCGTGTCCCCGCACAAAGGTGTCCCCGCACACAGTGTCCCCGCACACAGTGTCCCAGCACACAGTGTCCCTGCACACAGTGTCCCCGCACACAGTGTCCCCGCACACAGTGTCCCCGCTCTCCGTGTCCCCGCACTCCGTGTCTCCGCACACAGTGTCCCCGCACACAGTGTCCCCGCACACAGTGTCCCCGCATTCCGTGTCCCCGCACTCCGTGTCCCCGCACACAGTGTCCCTGCACACAGTGTCCCCGCACACAGTGTCCCCGCACACAGTGTCCCTGCACACAGTGTCCCTGCACACAGTGTCTTTGCACTCCGTGTCCCTGCACACAGTGTCCCTGCACACAGTGTCCCTGCACACAGTGTCCCCGCACTCCGTGTCCCCGCACACAGTGTCCCTGCACACAGTGTCCCCGCACACAGTGTCCGCGCACTCAGTGTCCCCGCACACAGTGTCCCCGCACACAGTGTCCCCGCACTCCGTGTCTCCGCACTCCGTGTCCCCGCACTCCGTGTCCCCGCACACAGTGTCCCCGCACAGTGTCTCTGCACACAGTGTCCCCGCACACAGTGTCCCCGCACACAGTGTCCCCGCACACAGTGTCCCCGCACATAGTGTCCCCGCACTCCGTGTCCCTGCACACAGTGTTCACGCACACAGTGTCCCCGCCCACAGTGTCCCCGCACACAGTGTCCACGCGCACAGTGTCCCTGCACACAGTGTCCCTGCACACAGTGTCCCCGCACACATTGTCCCCGCACACAGTGTTCCCGCACACAGTGTCCCCGCACACAGTGTCCCCGCACACAGTGTCCCCGCACACAGTGTGCCCGCATTCCGTGTCCCCGCACACAGTGTCCCCGCACACAGTGTCCCCGCACACAGTGTCCCTGCACACAGTGTCCCTGCACACAGTGTCCCTGCACAAAGTGTCCCCGCACACAGTGTCCCCGCAAACAGTGTCCCCGCACACAGTGTCCCCGCTTACAGTGTCCCTGCACACAGTGTCCCTGCACACAGTGTCCCCGCACTCCGTGTTCCTGCACTTAGTGTCCCTGCACACAGTGTCACTGCATACAGTGTCCCCGCACACAGTGTCCCCGCACACAGTGTCCCAGCACACAGTGTCCCCGCACACAGTGTCCCCGCACACAGTGTCCCCGCACACAGTGTCCCCGCATTCCGTGTCCCCGCACACAGTGTCCGCACTCCGTGTCCCCGCACTCCGTGTCCCCGCACAAAGGTGTCCCCGCACACAGTGTCCCCGCACACAGTGTCCCTGCACACAGTGTCCCTGCACACAGTGTCCCCGCACACAGTGTCCCCGCACACAGTGTCCCCGCTCTCCGTGTCCCCGCACTCCGTGTCTCCGCACACAGTGTCCCCGCACACAGTGTCCCCGCACACAGTGTCCCCGCATTCCGTGTCCCCGCACTCCGTGTCCCCGCACACAGTGTCCCCGCACACAGTGTCCCCGCACACAGTGTCCCCGCACAAAGTGTCTCCGCACACATTGTCCCGGCACACAGTGTCCCCGCACACAGTGTCCCCGCTGTCCGTGTCCCCGCACTCCGTGTCTCCGCACACAGTGTCCCCGCACACAGTGTCCCCGCACACATTGTCCCCGCACTCCGTGTCCCTGCACACAGTGTCCCCGCACACAGTGTCCCCGCACTCCGTGTCCCCGCACACAGTGTCCCAGCACACAGGGTCCCCGCACACAGTGTCCCCGCACACAGTGTCCCCGCATTCCGTGTCCCCGCACACAGTGTCCGCACTCCGTGTCCCCGCACTCCGTGTCCCCGCACAAAGGTGTCCCCGCACTCCGTGTCCCCGCACACAGTGTCCCCGCACACAGTGTCCCTGCACACAGTGTCCCTGCACACAGTGTCCCCGCACACAGTGTCCCCGCACACAGTGTCCCCGCTCTCCGTGTCCCCGCACTCCGTGTCTCCGCACACAGTGTCCCCGCACACAGTGTCCCCGCACACAGTGTCCCCGCATTCCGTGTCCCCGCACTCCGTGTCCCCGCACACAGTGTCCCCGCACACAGTGTCCCCGCACACAGTGTCCCCGCACAAAGTGTCTCCGCACACATTGTCCCGGCACACAGTGTCCCCGCACACAGTGTCCCCGCTGTCCGTGTCCCCGCACTCCGTGTCTCCGCACACAGTGTCCCCGCACACAGTGTCCCCGCACACATTGTCCCCGCACTCCGTGTCCCTGCACACAGTGTCCCCGCACACAGTGTCCCCGCACTCCGTGTCCCCGCACACAGTGTCCCCGCACACAGTGTCCCCGCACACAGTGTCCCCGCTTACAGTGTCCCTGCACACAGTGTCCCTGAACACAGTGTCACTGCACACAGTGTCCCCGCACTCCGTGTCCCTGCACACAGTGTCCCTGCACACAGTGTCCCCGCACACAGTGTCCCCGCACACAGTGTCCCAGCACACAGGGTCCCCGCACACAGTGTCCCCGCACACAGTGTCCCCGCACACAGTGTCCCCGCATTCCGTGTCCCCGCATTCCGTGTCCCCGCACACAGTGTCCGCACTCCGTGTCCCCGCACTCCGTGTCCCCGCACAAAGGTGTCCCCGCACACAGTGTCCCCGCACACAGTGTCCCTGCACACAGTGTCCCTGCACACAGTGTCCCCGCACACAGTGTCCCCGCACACAGTGTCCCCGCACACAGTGTCCCCGCACACAGTGTCCCCGCACTCCGTGTCCCCGCACTCCGTGTCTCCGCACACAGTGTCCCCGCACACAGTGTCCCCGCACACAGTGTCCCCGCACACAGTGTCCCCGCATTCCGTGTCCCCGCACTCCGTGTCCCCGCACACAGTGTCCCTGCACACAGTGTTCCCGCACACAGTGTCCCCGCACACAGTGTCCCCGCACACAGTGTCTCCGCACACATTGTCCCGGCACACAGTGTCCCCGCACACAGTGTCCCCGCTCTCCGTGTCCCCGCACTCCGTGTCTCCGCACACAGTGTCCCCGCACACAGTGTCCCCGCACACAGTGTCCCCGCACTCCGTGTCCCTGCACACAGTGTCCCCGCACACAGTGTCCCCGCACTCCGTGTCCCCGCACACAGTGTCCCCGCACACAGTGTCTCTGCACACAGTGTCCCTGCACACAGTGTCCCCGCACACAGTGTCCCCGCACACAGTGTCCCCGCACACAGTGTCCCCGCACACAGTGTCCCCGCTCTCCGTGTTCCCGCACTCCGTCTCTCCACACACAGTGTCCCCGCACACAGTGTCCCCGCACACAGTGTCCCCGCACACAGTGTCCTCGCATTCCGTGTCCCCGCATTCCGTGTCCCCGCACACAGTGTCCCTGCACACAGTGTCCCCGCACACAGTGTCCCCGCACACAGTGTCCCCGCACACAGTGTCTCCGCACACAGTGTTTCGGAACACAGTGTCCCCGCACACAGTGTATCCGCTCTCCGTGTCCCCGCACTCCGTGTCTCCGCACACAGTGTCCCCGCACACAGTGTCCCCGCACACAGTGTCCCCGCACACAGTGTCCACGCACACAGTGTCCCTGCACACAGTGTCCCTGCACACAGTGTCCCCGCACACAGTGTCCCCGCACACAGTGTCCCCGCACACAGTGTCCCCGCACACAGTGTCCCCGCACACAGTGTCCCCGCACACAGTGTGCCCGCATTCCGTGTCCCCGCACACAGTGTCCCCGCACACAGTGTCCCCGCACTCCGTGTCCCGGCACACAGTGTCCCCGCACACAGTGTCTCCGCACACAGTGTCCCCGCACACAGTGTCCCCGCACACAGTGTCCCCGCACACAGTGTCCCCGCACACAGTGTCCCCGCACACAGTGTCCCCGCACTCCGTGTCCCTGCACACAGTGTCCCTGCACAGAGTGTCCCCGCACTCCGTGTCCCCGCACAGAGTGTCCCCGCACACAGTGTCCCCGCACACAGTGTCCCCGCACTCCGTGTCTTCGCACTCCGTGTTCCCGCACACAGTGTCCCTGCACACAGTGTCCCCGCACACAGTGTCCCCGCACTCCGTGTCCCCGCACACAGTGTCCCTGCACACAGTGTCCCCGCACACAGTGTCCGCGCACTCAGTGTCCCCGCACACAGTGTCCCCGCACACAGTGTCCCCGCACTCCGTGTCTCCGCACTCCGTGTCTCCGCACTCCGTGTCCCCGCACTCCGTGTCCCCGCACACAGTGTCCCCGCACAGTGTCTCTGCACACAGTGTCCCCGCACACAGTGTCCCCGCACACAGTGTCCCCGCACACAGTGTCCCCGCACACAGTGTCCCCGCACACAGATTCCCCGCTCTCCGTGTTCCCGCACTCCGTGTCTCCGCACACAGTGTCCCCGCACACAGTGTCCCCGCACACAGTGTCCTCGCACACAGTGTCCCCGCATTCCGTGTCCCCGCACTCCGTGTCCCCGCACACAGTGTCCCTGCACACAGTGTCCCCGCACACAGTGTCCCCGCACACAGTGTCCCCGCACACAGTGTCTCCGCACACAGTGTCCCGGCACACAGTGTCCCCGCACACAGTGTATCCGCTCTCCGTGTCCCCGCACTCCGTGTCTCCGCACACAGTGTCCCCGCACACAGTGTCCCCGCACACAGTGTCCCCGCACTCCGTGTCCCTGCACACAGTGTTCACGCACACAGTGTCCCCGCACACAGTGTCCACGCGCACAGTGTCCCTGCACACAGTGTCCCTGCACACAGTGTCCCCGCACACAGTGTCCCCGCACACAGTGTTCCCGCACACAGTGTCCCCGCACACAGTGTCCCCGCACACAGTGTCCCCGCACACAGTGTCCCCGCACACAGTGTGCCCGCATTCCGTGTCCCCGCACACAGTGTCCCCGCACACAGTGTCCCCGCACACAGTGTCCCTGCACACAGTGTCCCTGCACACAGTGTCCCTGCACAAAGTGTCCCCGCACACAGTGTCCCCGCAAACAGTGTCCGCGCACACAGTGTCCCCGCTTACAGTGTCCCTGCACACAGTGTCCCTGCACACAGTGTCCCTGCACACAGTGTCCCCGCACTCCGTGTCCCTGCAAACAGTGTCCCTGCACACAGTGTCCCTGCACACAGTGTCCCCGCACACAGTGTCCCCGCACACAGTGTCCCAGCACACAGTGTCCCCGCACACAGTGTCCCCGCACACAGTGTCCCCGCACACAGTGTCCCCGCATTCCGTGTCCCCGCACACAGTGTCCGCACTCCGTGTCCCCGCACTCCGTGTCCCCGCACAAAGGTGTCCCCGCACACAGTGTCCCCGCACACAGTGTCCCTGCACACAGTGTCCCTGGACACAGTGTCCCCGCACACAGTGTCCCCGCACACAGTGTCCCCGCTCTCCGTGTCCCCGCACTCCGTGTCTCCGCACACAGTGTCCCCGAACACAGTGTTCCCGCACACAGTGTCCCCGCACTCCGTGTCCCCGCACTCCGTGTCCCTGCACACAGTGTCCCCGCACACAGTGTCCCCGCACACAGTGTCCCCGCACACAGTGTCCCCGCTTACAGTGTCCCTGCACACAGTGTCCCTGCACACAGTGTCCCTGCACACAGTGTCCCCGCACTTCGTGTCCCTGCACACAGTGTCCCTGCACACAGTGTCCCTGCACACAGTGTCCCCGCACACAGTGTCCCCGCACACAGTGTCCCAGCACACAGTGTCCCCGCACACAGTGTCCCCGCACACAGTGTCCCCGCACACAGTGTCCCCGCATTCCGTGTCCCCGCACACAGTGTCCGCACTCCGTGTCCCCGCACTCCGTGTCCCCGCACAAAGGTGTCCCCGCACACAGTGTCCCCGCACACAGTGTCCCTGCACACAGTGTCCCCGCACACAGTGTCCCCGCACACAGTGTCCCCGCACACAGTGTCCCCGCACACAGTGTCTCCGCACTCCGTGTCCCTGCACACAGTGTCCCTGCACACAGTGTCCCTGCACACAGTGTCCCCGCACACAGTGTCCCCGCACACAGTGTTCCCGCACACAGTGTCCCCGCACACAGTGTCCCCGCACACAGTGTCCCCGCACACAGTGTGCCCGCATTCCGTGTCCCCGCACACAACGTCCCCGCACACAGTGTCCCCGCACACAGTGTCCCTGCACAAAGTGTCCCTGCACACAGTGTCCCTGCACAAAGTGTCCCCGCACACAGTGTCCCCGCAAACAGTGTCCCCGCACACAGTGTCCCCGCTTACAGTGTCCCTGCACACAGTGTCCCTGCACACAGTGTCCCCGCACTCCGTGTCCCTGCACACAGTGTCCCCGCACACAGTGTCCCCGCACACAGTGTCCCCGCTTACAGTGTCCCTGCACACAGTGTCCCTGCACACAGTGTCCCTGCACACAGTGTCCCCGCATTCCGTGTCCCCGCACACAGTGTCCGCACTCCGTGTCCCCGCACTCCGTGTCCCCGCACAAAGGTGTCCCCGCACACAGTGTCCCCGCACACAGTGTCCCTGCACACAGTGTCCCCGCACACAGTGTCCCCGCACACAGTGTCCCCGCACAAAGTGTCCCCGCACACAGTGTCTCCGCACTCCGTGTCCCTGCACACAGTGTCCCTGCACACAGTGTCCCTGCACACAGTGTCCCCGCACACAGTGTCCCCGCACACAGTGTTCCCGCACACAGTGTCCCCGCACACAGTGTCCCCGCACACAGTGTCCCCGCACACAGTGTGCCCGCATTCCGTGTCCCCGCACACAACGTCCCCGCCCACAGTGTCCCCGCACACAGTGTCCCTGCACAAAGTGTCCCTGCACACAGTGTCCCTGCACAAAGTGTCCCCGCACACAGTGTCCCCGCAAACAGTGTCCCCGCACACAGTGTCCCCGCTTACAGTGTCCCTGCACACAGTGTCCCTGCACACAGTGTCCCTGCACACAGTGTCCCCGCACTCCGTGTCCCTGCACACAGTGTCCCTGCACACAGTGTCCCCGCACACAGTGTCCCCGCACACAGTGTCCCAGCACACAGTGTCCCCGCACACAGTGTCCCCGCACACAGTGTCCCCGCACACAGTGTCCCCGCATTCCGTGTCCCCGCACACAGTGTCCGCACTCCGTGTCCCCGCACTCCGTGTCCCCGCACAAAGGTGTCCCCGCACACAGTGTCCCCGCACACAGTGTCCCTGCACACAGTGTCCCTGCACACAGTGTCCCCGCACACAGTGTCCCCGCACACAGTGTCCCCGCTCTCCGTGTCCCCGCACTCCGTGTCTCCGCACACAGTGTCCCCGCACACAGTGTCCCCGCACACAGTGTCCCCGCACACAGTGTCCCCGCATTCCGTGTCCCCGCACTCCGTGTCCCCGCACACAGTGTCCCTGCACACAGTGTCCCCGCACACAGTGTCCCCGCACACAGTGTCTCCGCACACATTGTCCCGGCACACAGTGTCCCCGCACACAGTGTCCCCGCTCTCCGTGTCCCCGCACTCCGTGTCTCCGCACACAGTGTCCCCGCACACAGTGTCCCCGCACACAGTGTCCCCGCACTCCGTGTCCCTGCACACAGTGTCCCCGCACACAGTGTCCCCGCACACAGTGTCCCCGCACACAGTGTCCCTGCACACAGTGTCCCTGCACACAGTGTCCCCGCACACAGTGTCCCCGCACACAGTGTCCCCGCACACAGTGTCCCCGAACACAGTGTTCCCGCACACAGTGTCCCCGCACTCCGTGTCCCCGCACTCCGTGTCCCTGCACACAGTGTCCCCGCACACAGTGTCTTCGCACACAGTGTCCCCGCACTCCGTGTTCCCGCACACAGTGTCCCTGCACACAGTGTCCCCGCACACAGTGTCCCCGCACACAGTGTCTCCGCACACATTGTCCCGAATCACAGTGTCCCCGCACACAGTGTCCCCGCTCTCCGTGTCCCCGCACTCCATGTCTCCGCACACAGTGTACCCGCACACAGTGTAACCGCACACAGTGTCCCCGCACTCCGTGTCCCTGCACACAGTGTCCCCGCACACAGTGTCCCCGCACACAGTGTCCCCGCACACAGTGTCCCTGCACACAGTGTCCCTGCACTCAGTGTCCCCGCACACAGTGTCCCCGCACACAGTGTCCCCGAACACAGTGTTCCCGCACACAGTGTCCCCGCACACAGTGTCCCCGCACTCCGTGTCCCCGCACTCCGTGTCCCTGCACACAGTGTCCCCGCACACAGTGTCCCCGCACACAGTGTCCCCGCACAGAGTGTCCCTGCACACAGTGTCCCCGCACACAGTGTCCCCGCACACAGTGTCCCCGCACACAGTGTCCCCGCACACAGTGTCCCCGCACACAGTGTCCCTGCACACAGTGTCCCCGCACACAGTGTCCCCGCACTACGTGTCCCCGCACACAGTGTCCCTGCACACAGTGTCCCCGCACTCAGTGTCCCCGCTATCCGTGTCCCCGCACTCCGTGTCCCCGCACTCCGTGTCCCCGCACACAGTGTACCCGCACACAGTGTCCCCGCACTCAGTGTCCCCGCACACAGTGTCCCCGCACACAGTGTCCCCACTCTCCGTGTCCCCGCACTCCGTGTCTCCGCACACAGTGTCCCCGCACACAGTGTCCCCGCACACAGTGTCCCCGCACACAGTGTCCCCGCACTCCGTGTCCCCGCACTCCGTGTCCCTGCACTCCGTGTCCCTGCACACAGTGTCCCCGCACTCAGTGTCCCCGCACTCCGTGTCCCTGCACACAGTGTCCCTGCACACAGTGTCCCCGCACACAGTGTCCCCGCACACAGTGTCCCCGCACTCCGTGTCCCCGCACTCCGTTTCCCCGCACTCCGTGTCCCCGCACAAAGTGTCCCTGCACACAGTGTCCCCGCACACAGTGTCCCCGCACTCCGTGTCCCCGCACACAGTGTCCCCGCACACAGTGTCTCTGCACACAGTGTCCCTGCACACAGTGTCCCCGCACACAGTGTCCCCGCACACAGTGTCCCCGCACACAGTGTCCCCGCACACAGTGTCCCCGCTCCCCGTGTTCCCGCACTCCGTCTCTCCACACACAGTGTCCCCGCACTCCGTGTCCCTGCACACAGTGTCCCCGCACACAGTGTCCCCGCACTCCGTGTCCCCGCACACAGTGTCCCCGCACACAGTGTCTCTGCACACAGTGTCCCTGCACACAGTGTCCCCGCACACAGTGTCCCCGCACACAGTGTCCCCGCACACAGTGTCCCCGCACACAGTGTCCCCGCTCTCCGTGTTCCCGCACTCCGTCTCTCCACACACAGTGTCCCCGCACACAGTGTCCCCGCACACAGTGTCCCCGCACACAGTGTCCTCGCATTCCGTGTCCCCGCACTCCGTGTCCCCGCACACAGTGTCCCTGCACACAGTGTCCCCGCACACAGTGTCCCCGCACACAGTGTCCCCGCACACAGTGTCTCCGCACACAGTGTTTCGGCACACAGTGTCCCCGCACACAGTGTATCCGCTCTCCGTGTCCCCGCACTCCGTGTCTCCGAACACAGTGTCCCCGCACACAGTGTCCCCGCACACAGTGTCCCCGCACACAGTGTCCACGCACACAGTGTCCCTGCACACAGTGTCCCTGCACACAGTGTCCCCGCACACAGTGTCCCCGCACACAGTGTCCCCGCACACAGTGTCCCCGCACACAGTGTGCCCGCATTCCGTGTCCCCGCACACAGTGTCCCCGCACACAGTGTCCCCGCACTCCGTGTCCCTGCACACAGTGTCCCCGCACACAGTGTCCCCGCACACAGTGTCCCCGCACACAGTGTCCCCGCACACAGTGTCCCCGCACACAGTGTCCCCGCACACAGTGTCCCCGCACTCCGTGTCCCTGCACACAGTGTCCCTGCACAGAGTGTCCCCGCACTCCGTGTCCCCGCACAGAGTGTCCCCGCACACAGTGTCCCCGCACACAGTGTCCCCGCACTCCGTGTCTTCGCACTCCGTGTTCCCGCACACCGTGTCCCTGCACACAGTGTCCCCGCACACAGTGTCCCCGCACTCCGTGTCCCCGCACACAGTGTCCCTGCACACAGTGTCCCCGCACACAGTGTCCGCGCACTCAGTGTCCCCGCACACAGTGTCCCCGCACACAGTGTCTCCGCACTCCGTGTCTCCGCACTCCGTGTCCCCGCACTCCGTGTCCCCGCACACAGTGTCCCCGCACAGTGTCTCTGCACACAGTGTCCCCGCACACAGTGTCCCCGCACACAGTGTCCCCGCACACAGTGTCCCCGCACACAGTGTCCCCGCACACAGTGTCCCCGCTCTCCGTGTTCCCGCACTCCGTGTCTCCGCACACAGTGTCCCCGCACACAGTGTCCCCGCACACAGTGTCCCCGCACACAGTGTCCCCGCACACAGTGTCCCCGCACACAGTGTCCCCGCTCTCCGTGTCCCCGCACTCCGTGTCTCCGCACACAGTGTCCCCGCACACAGTGTCCCCGCACACAGTGTCCCCGCACACAGTGTCCCCGCATTCCGTGTCCCTGCACTCCGTGTCCCCGCACACAGTGTCCCTGCACACAGTGTCCCCGCACACAGTGTCCCCGCACACAGTGTCTCCGCACACATTGTCCCGGCACACAGTGTCCCCGCACACAGTGTCCCCGCTCTCCGTGTCCCCGCACTCCGTGTCTCCGCACACAGTGTCCCCGCACACAGTGTCCCCGCACACAGTGTCCCCGCACTCCGTGTCCCTGCACACAGTGTCCCCGCACACAGTGTCCCCGCACACAGTGTCCCCGCACACAGTGTCCCTGCACACAGTGTCCCTGCACACAGTGTCCCCGCACACAGTGTCCCCGCACACAGTGTCCCCGCACACAGTGTCCCCGAACACAGTGTTCCCGCACACAGTGTCCCCGCACTCCGTGTCCCCGCACTCCGTGTCCCTGCACACAGTGTCCCCGCACACAGTGTCCCCGCACACAGTGTCCCCGCACTCCGTGTCCCCGCACACAGTGTCCCTGCACACAGTGTCCCCGCACACAGTGTCCCCGCACACAGTGTCTCCGCACACATTGTCCCGAATCACAGTGTCCCCGCACACAGTGTCCCCGCTCTCCGTGTCCCCGCACTCCATGTCTCCGCACACAGTGTACCCGCACACAGTGTAACCGCACACAGTGTCCCCGCACTCCGTGTCCGTGCACACAGTGTCCCCGCACACAGTGTCCCCGCACACAGTGTCCCCGCACACAGTGTCCCTGCACACAGTGTCCCCGCACACAGTGTCCCCGCACACAGTGTCCCCGAACACAGTGTTCCCGCACACAGTGTCCCCGCACACAGTGTCCCCGCACTCCGTGTCCCCGCACTCCGTGTCCCTGCACACAGTGTCCCCGCACACAGTGTCCCCGCACACAGTGTCCCCGCACACAGTGTCCCTGCACACAGTGTCCCCGCACACAGTGTCCCCGCACACAGTGTCCCCGCACACAGTGTCCCCGCACACAGTGTCCCCGCACACAGTGTCCCTGCACACAGTGTCCCCGCACACAGTGTTTCCGCACTACGTGTCCCCGCACACAGTGTCCCTGCACACAGTGTCCCCGCACTCAGTGTCCCCGCTATCCGTGTCCCCGCACTCCGTGTCCCCGCACTCCGTGTCCCCGCACACAGTGTACCCGCACACAGTGTCCCCGCACTCAGTGTCCCCGCACACAGTGTCCCCGCACACAGTGTCCCCACTCTCCGTGTCCCCGCACTCCGTGTCTCCGCACACAGTGTCCCCGCACACAGTGTCCCCGCACACAGTGTCCCCGCACACAGTGTCCCCGCACTCCGTGTCCCCGCACTCCGTGTCCCTGCACTCCGTGTCCCTGCACACAGTGTCCCCGCACTCAGTGTCCCCGCACTCCGTGTCCCTGCACACAGTGTCCCTGCACACAGTGTCCCCGCACACAGTGTCCCCGCACACAGTGTCCCCGCACTCCGTGTCCCCGCACTCCGTTTCCCCGCACTCCGTGTCCCCGCACAAAGTGTCCCTGCACACAGTGTCCCCGCACACAGTGTCCCCGCACTCCGTGTCCCCGCACACAGTGTCCCCGCACACAGTGTCTCTGCACACAGTGTCCTTGCACACAGTGTCCCCGCACACAGTGTCCCCGCACACAGTGTCCCCGCACACAGTGTCCCCGCACACAGTGTCCCCGCACACAGTGTCCCCGCTCCCCGTGTTCCCGCACTCCGTCTCTCCACACACAGTGTCCCCGCACTCCGTGTCCCTGCACACAGTGTCCCCGCACACAGTGTCCCCGCACTCCGTGTCCCCGCACACAGTGTCCCCGCACACAGTGTCTCTGCACACAGTGTCCCTGCACACAGTGTCCCCGCACACAGTGTCCCCGCACACAGTGTCCCCGCACACAGTGTCCCCGCACACAGTGTCCCCGCTCTCCGTGTTCCCGCACTCCGTCTCTCCACACACAGTGTCCCCGCACACAGTGTCCCCGCACACAGTGTCCCCGCACACAGTGTCCTCGCATTCCGTGTCCCCGCACTCCGTGTCCCCACACACAGTGTCCCTGCACACAGTGTCCCCGCACACAGTGTCCCCGCACACAGTGTCCCCGCACACAGTGTCTCCGCACACAGTGTTTCGGCACACAGTGTCCCCGCACACAGTGTATCCGCTCTCCGTGTCCCCGCACTCCGTGTCTCCGCACACAGTGTCCCCGCACACAGTGTCCCCGCACACAGTGTCCCCGCACACAGTGTCCACGCACACAGTGTCCCTGCACACAGTGTCCCTGCACACAGTGTCCCCGCACACAGTGTCCCCGCACACAGTGTCCCCGCACACAGTGTCCCCGCACACAGTGTCCCCGCACACAGTGTCCCCGCACACAGTGTCCCCGCACACAGTGTGCCCGCATTCCTTGTCCCCGCACACAGTGTCCCCGCACACAGTGTCCCCGCACTCCGTGTCCCTGCACACAGTGTCCCCGCACACAGTGTCCCCGCACACAGTGTCCCCGCACACAGTGTCCCCGCACACAGTGTCCCCGCACACAGTGTCCCCGCACACAGTGTCCCCGCACACAGTGTCCCCGCACTCCGTGTCCCTGCACACAGTGTCCCTGCACAGAGTGTCCCCGCACTCCGTGTCCCCGCACAGAGTGTCCCCGCACACAGTGGCCCCGCACACAGTGTCCCCGCACTCCGTGTCTTCGCACTCCGTGTTCCCGCACACAGTGTCCCTGCACACAGTGTCCCCGCACACAGTGTCCCCGCACTCCGTGTCCCCGCACACAGTGTCCCTGCACACAGTGTCCCCGCACACAGTGTCCGCGCACTCAGTGTCCCCGCACACAGTGTCCCCGCACACAGTGTCCCCGCACTCCGTGTCTCCGCACTCCGTGTCCCCGCACTCCGTGTCCCCGCACACAGTGTCCCCGCACAGTGTCTCTGCACACAGTGTCCCCGCACACAGTGTCCCCGCACACAGTGTCCCCGCACACAGTGTCCCCGCACACAGTGTCCCCGCACACAGTGTCCCCGCTCTCCGTGTTCCCGCACTCCGTGTCTCCGCACACAGTGTCCCCGCACACAGTGTCCCCGCACACAGTGTCCTCGCACACAGTGTCCCCGCATTCCGTGTCCCCGCACTCCGTGTCCCCGCACACAGTGTCCCTGCACACAGTGTCCCCGCACACAGTGTCCCCGCACACAGTGTCCCCGCACACAGTGTCTCCGCACACAGTGTCCCGGCACACAGTGTCCCCGCACACAGTGTATCCGCTCTCCGTGTCCCCGCACTCCGTGTCTCCGCACACAGTGTCCCCGCACACAGTGTCCCCGCACACAGTGTCCCCGCACTCCGTGTCCCTGCACACAGTGTTCACGCACACAGTGTCCCCGCACACAGTGTCCCCGCACACAGTGTCCACGCGCACAGTGTCCCTGCACACAGTGTCCCTGCACACAGTGTCCCCGCACACAGTGTCCCCGCACACAGTGTTCCCGCACACAGTGTCCCCGCACACAGTGTCCCCGCACACAGTGTCCCCGCACACAGTGTCCCCGCACACAGTGTGCCCGCATTCCGTGTCCCCGCACACAGTGTCCCCGCACACAGTGTCCCCGCACACAGTGTCCCTGCACACAGTGTCCCTGCACACAGTGTCCCTGCACAAAGTGTCCCCGCACACAGTGTCCCCGCAAACAGTGTCCGCGCACACAGTGTCCCCGCTTACAGTGTCCCTGCACACAGTGTCCCTGCACACAGTGTCCCTGCACACAGTGTCCCCGCACTCCGTGTCCCTGCAAACAGTGTCCCTGCACACAGTGTCCCTGCACACAGTGTCCCCGCACACAGTGTCCCCGCACACAGTGTCCCAGCACACAGTGTCCCCGCACACAGTGTCCCCGCACACAGTGTTCCCGCACACAGTGTCCCCGCACACAGTGTCCCCGCATTCCGTGTCCCCGCACACAGTGTCCGCACTCCGTGTCCCCGCACTCCGTGTCCCCGCACAAAGGTGTCCCCGCACACAGTGTCCCCGCACACAGTGTCCCTGCACACAGTGTCCCTGCACACAGTGTCCCCGCACACAGTGTCCCCGCACACAGTGTCCCCGCTCTCCGTGTCCCCGTACTCCGTGTCTCCGCACACAGTGTCCCCGCACACAGTGTCCCCGCACACAGTGTCCCCGCATTCCGTGTCCCCGCACTCCGTGTCCCCGCACACAGTGTCCCTGCACACAGTGTCCCCGCACACAGTGTCCCCGCACACAGTGTCTCCGCACACATTGTCCCGGCACACAGTGTCCCCACACACAGTGTCCCCGCTCTCCGTGTCCCCGCACTCCGTGTCTCCGCACACAGTGTCCCCGCACACAGTGTCCCCGCACACAGTGTCCCCGCACTCCGTGTCCCTGCACACAGTGTCCCCGCACACAGTGTCCCCGCACATAGTGTCCCCGCACACAGTGTCCCTGCACACAGTGTCCTGCACACAGTGTCCCCGCACACAGTGTCCCCGCACACAGTGTCCCCGCACACAGTGTCCCCGAACACAGTGTTTCCGCACACAGTGTCTCCGCACTCCGTGTCCCCGCACTCCGTGTCCCTGCACACAGTGTCCCCGCACACAGTGTCCCCGCACACAGTGTCCCCGCACACAGTGTCCCCGCTTACAGTGTCCCTGCACACAGTGTCCCTGCACACAATGTCCCTGCACACAGTGTCCTCGCACTCCGAGTCCCTGCACACAGTGTCCCTGCACACAGTGTCCCTGCACACAGTGTCCCCGCACACAGTGTCCCCGCACACAGTGTCCCAGCACACAGTGTCCCCGCACACAGTGTCCCCGCACACAGTGTCCCCGCACACAGTGTCCCCGCACACAGTGTCCCCGCATTCCGTGTCCCCGCACACAGTGTCCGCACTCCGTGTCCCCGCACTCCGTGTCCCCGCACAAAGGTGTCCCCGCACACAGTGTCCCCGCACACAGTGTCCCTGCACACAGTGTCCCCGCACACAGTGTCCCCGCACACAGTGTCCCCGCACACAGTGTCCCCGCACACAGTGTCCCCGCACACAGTGTCTCCGCACTCCGTGTCCCTGCACACAGTGTCCCTGCACACAGTGTCCCTGCACACAGTGTCCCCGCACACAGTGTTCCCGCACACAGTGTTCCCGCACACAGTGTCCCCGCACACAGTGTCCCCGCACACAGTGTCCCCGCACACAGTGTGCCCGCATTCCGTGTCCCCGCACACAACGTCCCCGCACACAGTGTCCCCGCACACAGTGTCCCTGCACAAAGTGTCCCTGCACACAGTGTCCCTGCACAAAGTGTCCCCGCACACAGTGTCCCCGCAAACAGTGTCCCCGCACACAGTGTCCCCGCTTACAGTGTCCCTGCACACAGTGTCCCTGCACACAGTGTCCCTGCACACAGTGTCCCCGCACTCCGTGTCCCTGCACACAGTGTCCCTGCACACAGTGTCCCCGCACACAGTGTCCCCGCACACAGTGTCCCAGCACACAGTGTCCCCGCACACAGTGTCCCCGCACACAGTGTCCCCGCACACAGTGTCCCCGCATTCCGTGTCCCCGCACACAGTGTCCGCACTCCGTGTCCCCGCACTCCGTGTCCCCGCACAAAGGTGTCCCCGCACACAGTGTCCCCGCACACAGTGTCCCTGCACACAGTGTCCCTGCACACAGTGTCCCCGCACACAGTGTCCCCGCACACAGTGTCCCCGCTCTCCGTGTCCCCGCACTCCGTGTCTCCGCACACAGTGTCCCCGCACACAGTGTCCCCGCACACAGTGTCCCCGCACACAGTGTCCCCGCACTCCGTGTCCCTGCACACAGTGTCCCCGCACACAGTGTCGCCGCACACAGTGTCCCCGCACACAGTGTCCCCGCACACAGTGTCCCCGCACACAGTGTCCCCGCACACAGTGTCCCTGCACTCCGTGTTCCTGCACACAGTGTCCCTGCACAGAGTGTCCCCGCACTCCGTGTCCCCGCACAGAGTGTCCCCGCACACAGTGTCCCCGCACACAGTGTCCCCGCACTCCGTGTCTTCGCACTCCGTGTTCCCGCACACAGTGTCCCTGCTCACAGTGTCCCCGCACACAGTGTCCCCGCACTCCGTGTCCCCGCACACAGTGTCCCTGCACACAGTGTCCCCGCACACAGTGTCCGCGCACTCAGTGTCCCCGCACACAGTGTCCCCGCACACAGTGTCCCCGCACTCCGTGTCTCCGCACTCCGTGTCCCCGCACTCCGTGTCCCCGCACACAGTGTCCCCGCACAGTGTCTCTGCACACAGTGTCCCCGCACACAGTGTCCCCGCACACAGTGTCCCCGCACACAGTGTCCCCGCACACAGTGTCCCCGCACACAGTGTCCCCGCTCTCCGTGTTCCCGCACTCCGTGTCTCCGCACACAGTGTCCCCGCACACAGTGTCCCCGCACACAGTGTCCTCGCACACAGTGTCCCCGCATTTCGTGTCCCCGCACTCCGTGTCCCCGCACACAGTGTCCCTGCACACAGTGTCCCCGCACACTGTGTCCCCGCACACAGTGTCCACGCGCACAGTGTCCCTGCACACAGTGTCCCTGCACACAGTGTCCCCGCACACAGTGTCCCCGCACACAGTGTTCCCGCACACAGTGTCCCCGCACACAGTGTCCCCGCACACAGTGTCCCCGCACACAGTGTCCCCGCACACAGTGTGCCCGCATTCCGTGTCCCCGCACACAGTGTCCCCGCACACAGTGTCCCCGCACACAGTGTCCCTGCACACAGTGTCCCTGCACACAGTGTCCCTGCACAAAGTGTCCCCGCACACAGTGTCCCCGCAAACAGTGTCCGCGCACACAGTGTCCCCGCTTACAGTGTCCCTGCACACAGTGTCCCTGCACACAGTGTCCCTGCACACAGTGTCCCCGCACTCCGTGTCCCTGCAAACAGTGTCCCTGCACACAGTGTCCCTGCACACAGTGTCCCCGCACACAGTGTCCCCGCACACAGTGTCCCAGCACACAGTGTCCCCGCACACAGTGTCCCCGCACACAGTGTCCCCGCACACAGTGTCCCCGCACACAGTGTCCCCGCATTCCGTGTCCCCGCACACAGTGTCCGCACTCCGTGTCCCCGCACTCCGTGTCCCCGCACAAAGGTGTCCCCGCACACAGTGTCCCCGCACACAGTGTCCCTGCACACAGTGTCCCTGCACACAGTGTCCCCGCACACAGTGTCCCCGCACACAGTGTCCCCGCTCTCCGTGTCCCCGCACTCCGTGTCTCCGCACACAGTGTCCCCGCACACAGTGTCCCCGCACACAGTGTCCCCGCATTCCGTGTCCCCGCACTCCGTGTCCCCGCACACAGTGTCCCTGCACACAGTGTCCCCGCACACAGTGTCCCCGCACACAGTGTCTCCGCACACATTGTCCCGGCACACAGTGTCCCCGCACACAGTGTCCCCGCTCTCCGTGTCCCCGCACTCCGTGTCTCCGCACACAGTGTCCCCGCACACAGTGTCCCCGCACACAGTGTCCCCGCACTCCGTGTCCCTGCACACAGTGTCCCCGCACACAGTGTCCCCGCACACAGTGTCCCCGCACACAGTGTCCCTGCACACAGTGTCCTGCACACAGTGTCCCCGCACACAGTGTCCCCGCACACAGTGTCCCCGCACACAGTGTCCCCGAACACAGTGTTCCCGCACACAGTGTCCCCGCACTCCGTGTCCCCGCACTCCGTGTCCATGCACACAGTGTCCCCGCACACAGTGTCCCCGCACACAGTGTCCCCGCACACAGTGTCCCTGCACACAGTGTCCCTGCACACAGTGTCCCTGCACACAGTGTCCCCGCACTCCGTGTCTCTGCACACAGTGTCCCTGCACACAGTGTCCCTGCACACAGTGTCCCCGCACACAGTGTCCCCGCACACAGTGTCCCAGCACACAGTGTCCCCGCACACAGTGTCCCCGCACACAGTGTCCCCGCACACAGTGTCCCCGCACACAGTGTCCCCGCATTCCGTGTCCCCGCACACAGTGTCCGCACTCCGTGTCCCCGCACTCCGTGTCCCCGCACAAAGGTGTCCCCGCACACAGTGTCCCCGCACACAGTGTCCCTGCACACAGTGTCCCCGCACACAGTGTCCCCGCACACAGTGTCCCCGCACACAGTGTCCCCGCACACAGTGTCTCCGCACTCCGTGTCCCTGCACACAGTGTCCCTGCACACAGTGTCCCTGCACACAGTGTCCCCGCACACAGTGTTCCCGCACACAGTGTTCCCGCACACAGTGTCCCCGCACACAGTGTCCCCGCACACAGTGTCCCCGCACACAGTGTCCCCGCACACAGTGTGCCCGCATTCCGTGTCCCCGCACACAACGTCCCCGCACACAGTGTCCCCGCACACAGTGTCCCTGCACAAAGTGTCCCTGCACACAGTGTCCCTGCACAAAGTGTCCCCGCACACAGTGTCCCCGCAAACAGTGTCCCCGCACACAGTGTCCCCGCTTACAGTGTCCCTGCACACAGTGTCCCTGCACACAGTGTCCCTGCACACAGTGTCCCCGCACTCCGTGTCCCTGCACACAGTGTCCCTGCACACAGTGTCCCCGCACACAGTGTCCCCGCACACAGTGTCCCAGCACACAGTGTCCCCGCACACAGTGTCCCCGCACACAGTGTCCCCGCACACAGTGTCCCCGCATTCCGTGTCCCCGCACACAGTGTCCGCACTCCGTGTCCCCGCACTCCGTGTCCCCGCACAAAGGTGTCCCCGCACACAGTGTCCCCGCACACAGTGTCCCTGCACACAGTGTCCCGCACACAGTGTCCCCGCACACAGTGTCCCCGCACACAGTGTCCCCGCTCTCCGTGTCCCCGCACTCCGTGTCTCCGCACACAGTGTCCCCGCACACAGTGTCCCCGCACACAGTGTCCCCGCATTCCGTGTCCCCGCACTCCGTGTCCCCGCACACAGTGTCCCTGCACACAGTGTCCCCGCACACAGTGTCCCCGCACACAGTGTCTCCGCACACATTGTCCCGGCACACAGTGTCCCCGCACACAGTGTCCCCGCTCTCCGTGTCCCCGCACTCCGTGTCTCCGCACACAGTGTCCCCGCACACAGTGTCCCCGCACACAGTGTCCCCGCACTCCGTGTCCCTGCACACAGTGTCCCCGCACACAGTGTCCCCGCACACAGTGTCCCCGCACACAGTGTACCTGCACACAGTGTCCCTGCACACAGTGTCCCCGCACACAGTGTCCCCGCACACAGTGTCCCCGCACACAGTGTCCCCGAACACAGTGTTCCCGCACACAGTGTCCCCGCACTCCGTGTCCCCGCACTCCGTGTCCCTGCACACAGTGTCCCCGCACACAGTGTCCCCGCACACAGTGTCCCCGCACTCCGTGTCCCCGCACACAGTGTCCCTGCACACAGTGTCCCCGCACACAGTGTCCCCGCACACAGTGTCTCCGCACACATTGTCCCGGCACACAGTGTCCCCGCACACAGTGTCCCCGCTCTCCGTGTCCCCGCACACAGTGTACCCGCACACAGTGTACCCGCACACAGTGTAACCGCACACAGTGTCCCCGCACTCCGTGTCCCTGCACACAGTGTCCCCGCACACAGTGTCCCCGCACACAGTGTCCCCGCACTACGTGTCCCCGCACACAGTGTCCCTGCACACAGTGTCCCCGCACTCAGTGTCCCCGCTATCCGTGTCCCCGCACTCCGTGTCCCCGCACTCCGTGTCCCCGCACACAGTGTACCCGCACACAATGTCCCCGCACTCAGTGTCCCCGCACACAGTGTCCCCGCACACAGTGTCCCCACTCTCCGTGTCCCCGCACTCCGTGTCTCCGCACACAGTGTCCCCGCACACAGTGTCCCCGCACACAGTGTCCCCGCACACAGTGTCCCCGCACTCCGTGTCCCCGCACTCCGTGTCCCCGCACTCCGTGTCCCTGCACTCCGTGTCCCTGCACACAGTGTCCCCGCACTCAGTGTCCCCGCACTCCGTGTCCCTGCACACAGTGTCCCTGCACACAGTGTCCCCGCACACAGTGTCCCCGCACACAGTGTCCCCGCACTCCGTGTCCCCGCACTCCGTTTCCCCGCACTCCGTGTCCCCGCACAAAGTGTCCCTGCACACAGTGTCCCCGCACACAGTGTCCCTGCACACAGTGTCCCCGCACACAGTGTCCCCGCACACAGTGTCCCTGCACACAGTGTCCCTGCACACAGTGTCTCCGCACACAGTGTCCCCGCACACAGTGTCCCCGCACACAGTGTCCCCGCACACAGTGTCCCCGCATTCCGTGTCCCCGCTTTCCGTGTCCCCGCACACAGTGTGTCCGCACACAGTGTCCCTGCACACAGTGTCCCTGCACACAGTGTCCTCGCACACAGTGTCCCCGCACACAGTGTCCCCGCACACAATGTCCCCGCACTCCGTGTCCCCGCACACAGTGTCCCCGCACACAGTGTCCCCGCACTCCGTGTCTCTGCACACAGTGTCCCCGCACACAGTGTCCCCGCACACAGTGTCCCCGCACACAGTGTCCCCGCACACAGTGTCCCCGCACACAGTGTCCCCGCACACAGTGTCCCCGAACACAGTGTCCCCGCACTCTGTGTCGCCGCACTCCGTGTCCCTGCACACAGTGTCCCCGCACACAGTGTCCCCGCACACAGTGTCCCTGCATACAGTGTCCCCGCACACAGTGTCCCCGCACAAAGTGTCCCCGCACACAGTGTCCCCGCACACAGTGTCCCCGCTCTCCGTGTCCCCGCACTCCGTGTCTCCGCACACAGTGTCCCTGCACACAGTGTCCCTGCACACAGTGTCCACGCACACAGTGTCCCCGCACACAGTGTCCCCGCACAGTGTCCCCGCACTCCGTGTCCCCGCACTCCGTGTCCCCGCACTCAGTGTCCCTGCACACAGTGTCCCCGCACACAGTGTCCCCGCACTCCGTGTCCCTGCACACAGTGTCCCCGCACACAGTGTCCCCGCACAAAGTGTCCCCGCACACAGTGTCCCTGCACACAGTGTCCCCGCACACAGTGTCCCCGCACTCCGTGTCCCCGCACACAGTGTCCTCGCACACAGTGTCTCCGCACACAGTGTCCCCGCACACAGTGTCCCCGCACACAGTGTCCCCGCATTCCGTGTCCCCGCACACAGTGTCCCCGCACACAGTGTCCTCGCACACAGTGTCCCTGCACACAGTGTCCCTGCACACAGTGTCCCTGCACACAGTGTCCCTGCACACAGAGTCCCCGCACACAGTATCCCCGCACACAGTATCCCCGCACTCCGTGTCCCCGCACACAGTGTCCCTGCACACAGTGTCCCCGCACACACTGTCCCCGAACACAGTGTCCCCGCATTCCGTGTCCCCGCACACAGTGTCCCCGCATTCCGTGTCCCCGCACTCCGTGTCTTCGCACACAGTGTCCCCGCACACTGTGTCCCCGCATTCCGTGTCCCTGCACACAGTGTCCCTGCACACATTGTCCCCGCACACTGTGTCCCTGCACACAGTGTCCCCGCACTCCGTGTCCCCGCACACAGTGTCCCCGCTTTCCGTGTCCCCGCACACAGTTTCCCCGCACTCCGTGTCCCCGCACTCCGTTTCCCCGCACTCCGTGTCCCCGCACAAAGTGTCCCTGCACACAGTGTCCCCGCACACAGTGTCCCTGCACACAGTGTCCCCGCACACAGTGTCCCCGCACACAGTGTCCCTGCACACAGTGTCCCTGCACACAGTGTCTCCGCACACAGTGTCCCCGCACACAGTGTCCCCGCACACAGTGTCCCCGCACACAGTGTCCCCGCATTCCGTGTCCCCGCTTTCCGTGTCCCCGCACACAGTGTGTCCGCACACAGTGTCCCTGCACACAGTGTCCCTGCACACAGTGTCCTCGCACACAGTGTCCCCGCACACAGTGTCCCCGCACACAATGTCCCCGCACTCCGTGTCCCCGCACACAGTGTCCCCGCACACAGTGTCCCCGCACTCCGTGTCTCTGCACACAGTGTCCCCGCACACAGTGTCCCCGCACACAGTGTCCCCGCACACAGTGTCCCCGCACACAGTGTCCCCGCACACAGTGTCCCCGCACACAGTGTCCCCGAACACAGTGTCCCCGCACTCTGTGTCGCCGCACTCCGTGTCCCTGCACACAGTGTCCCCGCACACAGTGTCCCCGCACACAGTGTCCCTGCATACAGTGTCCCCGCACACAGTGTCCCCGCACAAAGTGTCCCCGCACACAGTGTCCCCGCACACAGTGTCCCCGCTCTCCGTGTCCCCGCACTCCGTGTCTCCGCACACAGTGTCCCTGCACACAGTGTCCCTGCACACAGTGTCCACGCACACAGTGTCCCCGCACACAGTGTCCCCGCACAGTGTCCCCGCACTCCGTGTCCCCGCACTCCGTGTCCCCGCACTCAGTGTCCCTGCACACAGTGTCCCCGCACACAGTGTCCCCGCACTCCGTGTCCCTGCACACAGTGTCCCCGCACACAGTGTCCCCGCACACAGTGTCCCCGCACACAGTGTCCCTGCACACAGTGTCCCCGCACACAGTGTCCCCGCACTCCGTGTCCCTGCACACAGTGTCCCCGCACACAGTGTCCTCGCACACAGTGTCTCCGCACACAGTGTCCCCGCACACAGTGTCCCCGCACACAGTGTCCCCGCATTCCGTGTCCCCGCACACAGTGTCCCCGCACACAGTGTCCTCGCACACAGTGTCCCTGCACACAGTGTCCCTGCACACAGTGTCCCTGCACACAGTGTCCCTGCACACAGAGTCCCCGCACACAGTATCCCCGCACACAGTATCCCCGCACTCCGTGTTCCGCACACAGTGTCCCTGCACACAGTGTCCCCGCACACACTGTCCCCGAACACAGTGTCCCCGCATTCCGTGTCCCCGCACACAGTGTCCCCGCATTCCGTGTCCCCGCACTCCGTGTCTTCGCACACAGTGTCCCCGCACACTGTGTCCCCGCATTCCGTGTCCCTGCACACAGTGTCCCTGCACACATTGTCCCCGCACACAGTGTCCCTGCACACAGTGTCCCCGCACTCCGTGTCCCCGCACACAGTGTCCCCGCTTTCCGTGTCCCCGCAAAAAGTGTCCCTGCACACAGTGTCCCCGCACACAGTGTCCCCGCACTCCGTGTCCCCGCACACAGTGTCCCTGCACACAGTGTCCCCGCACACACTGTCCCCGCACACAGTGTCCCCGCATTCCGTGTCCCCGCACACAGTGTCCCCGCATTCCGTGTCCCCGCACTCCGTGTCTCCGCACACAGTGTCCCCGCACACAGTGTCTCCGCACACAGTGTCCCCGCATTCCGTGTCCCTGCACACAGTGTCCCTGCACACATTGTCCCCGCACACAGTGTCCCCGCACACAGTGTCCTCGCACTCCGTGTCCCCGCACACAGTGTCCCCGCATTCCGTGTCCCCGCACACAGTGTCCCCGCACACAGTGTCCCCGCACACAGTGTCCCCGCACACAGTGTCCCCGCACTACGTGTCCCCGCACACAGTGTCCCTGCACACAGTGTCCCCGCACACAGTGTCCCCGCACACAGTGTCCCCGCACTCCGTGTCCCCGCACTCCGTTTCCCCGCACTCCGTGTCCCCGCACAAAGTGTCCCTGCACACAGTGTCCCCGCACACAGTGTCCCTGCACACAGTGTCCCCGCACACAGTGTCCCCGCACACAGTGTCCCTTCACACAGTGTCCCTGCACACAGTGTCTCCGCACACAGTGTCCCCGCACACAGTGTCCCCGCACACAGTGTCCCCGCACACAGTGTCCCCGCATTCCGTGTCCCCGCTTTCCGTGTCCCCGCACACAGTGTGTCCGCACACAGTGTCCCTGCACACAGTGTCCCTGCACACAGTGTCCTCGCACACAGTGTCCCCGCACACAGTGTCCCCGCACACAATGTCCCCGCACTCCGTGTCCCCGCACACAGTGTCCCCGCACACAGTGTCCCCGCACTCCGTGTCTCTGCACACAGTGTCCCCGCACACAGTGTCCCCGCACACAGTGTCCCCGCACACAGTGTCCCCGCACACAGTGTCCCCGCACACAGTGTCCCCGCACACAGTGTCCCCGAACACAGTGTCCCCGCACTCTGTGTCGCCGCACTCCGTGTCCCTGCACACAGTGTCCCCGCACACAGTGTCCCCGCACACAGTGTCCCTGCATACAGTGTCCCCGCACACAGTGTCCCCGCACAAAGTGTCCCCGCACACAGTGTCCCCGCACACAGTGTCCCCGCTCTCCGTGTCCCCGCACTCCGTGTCTCCGCACACAGTGTCCCTGCACACAGTGTCCCTGCACACAGTGTCCACGCACACAGTGTCCCCGCACACAGTGTCCCCGCACAGTGTCCCCGCACAGTGTCCCCGCACTCCGTGTCCTCGCACTCCGTGTCCCCGCACTCAGTGTCCCTGCACACAGTGTCCCCGCACACAGTGTCCCCGCACTCCGTGTCCCTGCACACAGTGTCCCCGCACACAGTGTCCCCGCACACAGTGTCCCCGCACACAGTGTCCCTGCACACAGTGTCCCCGCACACAGTGTCCCCGCACTCCGTGTCCCTGCACACAGTGTCCCCGCACACAGTGTCCTCGCACTCAGTGTCTCCGCACACAGTGTCCCCGCACACAGTGTCCCCGCACACAGTGTCCCCGCATTCCGTGTACCCGCACACAGTGTCCCCGCACACAGTGTCCTCGCACACAGTGTCCCTGCACACAGTGTCCCTGCACACAGTGTCCCTGCACACAGTGTCCCTGCACACAGAGTCCCCGCACACAGTATCCCCGCACACAGTATCCCCGCACTCCGTGTCCCCGCACACAGTGTCCCTGCACACAGTGTCCCCGCACACACTGTCCCCGAACACAGTGTCCCCGCATTCCGTGTCCCCGCACACAGTGTCCCCGCATTCCGTGTCCCCGCACTCCGTGTTCTTCGCACACAGTGTCCCCGCACACTGTGTCCCCGCATTCCGTGTCCCTGCACACAGTGTCCCTGCACACATTGTCCCCGCACACAGTGTCCCTGCACACAGTGTCCCCGCACTCCGTGTCCCCGCACACAGTGTCCCCGCTTTCCGTGTCCCCGCAAAAAGTGTCCCTGCACACAGTGTCCCCGCACACAGTGTCCCCGCACTCCGTGTCCCCGCACACAGTGTCCCTGCACACAGTGTCCCCGCACACACTGTTTTCGCACACAGTGTCCCCGCATTCCGTGTCCCCGCACACAGTGTCCCCGCATTCCGTGTCCCCGCACTCAGTGTCTCCGCACACAGTGTCCCCGCACACAGTGTCTCCGCACACAGTGTCCCCGCATTCCGTGTCCCTGCACACAGTGTCCCTGCACACATTGTCCCCGCACACAGTGTCCCCGCACACAGTGTCCTCGCACTCCGTGTCCCCGCACACAGTGTCCCCGCATTCCGTGTCCCCGCACACAGTGTCCCCGCACACAGTGTCCCCGCACACAGTGTCCCCGCACACAGTGTCCCCGCACACAGTGTCCCCGCACACAGTGTCCCCGCACTCCGTGTCCCCGCACACAGTGTCCCCGCACTCCGTGTCCCCGCACTCCGTGTCTCCGCACACAGTGTCCCTGCACACAGTGTCCCTGCACACAGTGTCCCTGCAAACAGTGTCCTCGCACACAGTGTCCCCGCACACAGTGTCCGCGCACATAGTGTCCCCGCACACAGTGTCCCCGCACACAGTGTCCCCGCACACAGTGTCCCCGCACACAGTGTCTCCGCACACAGTGTCTCCGCACACAGTGTCCCCGCACACAGTGTCCCCGCACACAGTGTCCCCGCACACAGTGTCCCCGCTCACAGTGTCCCCGCACACAGTGTCCCCGCACACAGTGTCCGCACACAGTGTCCCCGCTCACAGTGTCCCCGCACACAGTGTCCCCGCACACAGTGTCCCCGCACACAGTGTCCCCGCACACAGTGTCCCCGCACACAGTGTCCCTGCACACAGTGTCCCTGCACACAGTGTCCCTGCACACAGTATCCCCGCACACAGTGTCCCCGCACACAGTGTCCCCGCACACAGTGTCCCTGCACACAGTGTCCCTGCACACAGTGTCTCTGCACACAGTGTCTCCGCACACAGTGTCCCCGCACTCCGTGTCCCTGCACACAGTGTCCCCGCACACAGTTCCCCGCATTCCGTGTCCCCGCATTCCGTGTCCCCGCACACAGTGTCCCCGCACACAGTGTCCCCGCACACAGTGTCCCCGCACACAGTGTCCCCGCACACAGTGTCCCCGCACACAGTGTCCCCGCACACAGTGTCCCTGCACACAGTGTCCCTGCACACAGTGTCCCCGCACACAGTGTCCCCGCACACAGTGTCCCCGCACTCCGTGTCCCCGCACACAGTGTCCCTGCACACAGTGTCCCCGCACACAGTGTCCCCGCACAAAGTGTCCCCGCACTCCGTGTCCCCGCACACAGTGTCCCCGCACACAGTGACCCCACACACAGTGTCTCCGCACACAGTGTCCCCGCACACAGTGTCCCTGCACACAGTGTCCCTGCACACAGTGTCCCTGCACACAGTGTCCCTGCACACAGTGTCCCTGCACACAGTGTCCCTGCACACAGTGTTCCCGCACACAGTGTCCCCGCATTCCGTGTCCCTGCACACCGATTCCCCGCACACAGTGTCCCGGCACACAGTGTCCCCGCACTCCGTGTCCCCGCACACAGTATTTCCGCATTCCGTGTCCCCGCACACAGTGTCCCGCACACAGTGTCCCTGCACACAGTGTCCCTGCACACAGTGTCCCTGCACACAGTGTCCCTGCACACAGTGTCCCCGCACACAGTGTCCCCGCACACAGTGTCCCCGCACACAGTGTCCCCGCACACAGTGTCCCTGCACACAGTGTCCCGGCACACAGTGTCCCCGCACACAGTGTCCCCGCACACAGTGTCCCCGCACACAGTGTCCCCGCACACAGTGTCCCTGCACACAGTGTCCCTGCACACAGTGTCCCTGCACACAGTATCCCCGCACACAGTGTCCCCGCACACAGTGTCCCCGCACACAGTGTCCCTGCACACAGTGTCCCTGCACACAGTGTCTCTGCACACAGTGTCTCCGCACACAGTGTCCCCGCACTCCGTGTCCCTGCACACAGTGTCCCCGCACACAGTTCCCCGCATTCCGTGTCCCCGCATTCCGTGTCCCCGCACACAGTGTCCCCGCACACAGTGTTTTCGCACACAGTGTCCCCGCACACAGTGTCCTTGAACACAGTGTCTCCGCACACAGTGTCCCCGCACACAGTGTCCCCGCACACAGTGTCCCCGCACACAGTGTCCCCGCACACAGTGTCCCCGCACTCCGTGAACCTGCACACAGTGTCCCTGCACACAGTGTCCCCGCACACAGTGTCCCCGCACACAGTGTCCCCGCACACAGTGTCCCCGCACACAGTGTCCCCGCACACAGTGTCCTTGAACACAGTGTCTCCGCACACAGTGTCCCCGCACACAGTGTCCCCGCACACAGTGTCCCCGCACACAGTGTCCCTGCACACAGTGTCCCTGCACACAGTGTCTCTGCACACAGTGTCTCCGCACACAGTGTCCCCGCACTCCGTGTCCCTGCACACAGTGTCCCCGCACACAGTTCCCCGCATTCCGTGTCCCCGCATTCCGTGTCCCCGCACACAGTGTCCCCGCACACAGTGTCCCCGCACACAGTGTCCTTGAACACAGTGTCTCCGCACACAGTGTCCCCGCACACAGTGTCCCCGCACACAGTGTCCCCGCACACAGTGTCCCCGCACACAGTGTCCCCGCACTCCGTGAACCTGCACACAGTGTCCCTGCACACAGTGTCCCCGCACACAGTGTCCCCGCACACAGTGTCCCCGCACACAGTGTCCCCGCACACAGTGTCCCCGCACACAGTGTCCCCGCACACAGTGTCCCCGCATTCCGTGTCCCCGCACTCCGTGTCCCTGCACACACTGTCCCCGCACACAGTGTCCCTCGCATTCCGTGTCCTCGCATTCCGTGTCCCCGCACACAGTGTCCCCGCACGAAGTGTCCCCGCACACAGTGTCCCCGCACACAGTGTCTCCGCACACAGTGTCTCCGCACACAGTGTCCCCGCACACAGTGTCCCCGCACACAGTGTCCCCGCACACAGTGTCCCCGCACACAGTGTCCCCGCACACAGTGTCCCCGCACTCCGTGTCCCCGCACACAGTGTCCCTGCACACAGTGTCCCCGCACACAGTGTTTCCTCACACAGTGTCCCCGCACAAAGTGTCCCCGCACTCCGTGTCCCCGCACACAGTGTCCCCGCACACAGTGTCCCCGCACACAGTGTCCCCGCACACAGTGTCCCCGCACACAGTGTCCCCGCACACAGTGTCCCCGCACACAGTGACCCCACACACAGTGTCTCCGCACACAGTGTCCCCGCACACAGTGTCCCTGCACACAGTGTCCCTGCACACAGTGTCCCTGCACACAGTGTCCCTGCACACAGTGTCCCTGCACACAGTGTCCCTGCACACAGTGTTCCCGCACACAGTGTCCCCGCATTCCGTGTCCCTGCACACCGATTCCCCGCACACAGTGTCCCGGCACACAGTGTCCCCGCACTCCGTGTCCCCGCACACAGTATTTCCGCATTCCGTGTCCCCGCACACAGTGTCCCCGCACACAGTGTCCCTGCACACAGTGTCCCTGCACACAGTGTCCCTGCACACAGTGTCCCCGCACACAGTGTCCCCGCACACAGTGTCCCCGCACTCCGTGTCTCCGCACACCGAGTACCCGCACTCCGTGTCCCCGCACACAGTGTCCCCGCACACAGTGTCCCCGCACACAGTGTCCCTGCACACAGTGTCCCTGCACACAGTGTCCCCGCACACAGTGTCCCCGCACACAGTGTCCCCGAACACAGTGTCCCAGCACACAGTGTCCCCGCACACAGTGTCCCCGCACACAGTGTCCCCGCACACAGTGTCCCCGCACACAGTGTCCCTGCACACAGTGTCCCTGCACACAGTGTCCCCGCACTCCGTGAACCTGCACACAGTGTCCCTGCACACAGTGTCCCCGCACACAGTGTCCCCGCACACAGTGTCCCCGCACACAGTGTCCCCGCACACAGTGTCCCCGCACACAGTGTCCCCGCATTCCGTGTCCCCGCACTCCGTGTCCCTGCACACACTGTCCCCGCACACAGTGTCCCTCGCATTCCGTGTCCTCGCATTCCGTGTCCCCGCACACAGTGTCCCCGCACGAAGTGTCCCCGCACACAGTGTCCCCGCACACAGTGTCTCCGCACACAGTGTCTCCGCACACAGTGTCCCCGCACACAGTGTCCCCGCACACAGTGTCCCCGCACACAGTGTCCCCGCACACAGTGTCCCCGCACACAGTGTCCCCGCACTCCGTATCCCCGCACACAGTGTCCCTGCACACAGTGTCCCCGCACACAGTGTTTCCTCACACAGTGTCCCCGCACAAAGTGTCCCCGCACTCCGTGTCCCCGCACACAGTGTCCCCGCACACAGTGTCCCCGCACACAGTGTCCCCGCACACAGTGTCCCCGCACACAGTGTCCCCGCACACAGTGACCCCACACACAGTGTCTCCGCACACAGTGTCCCCGCACACAGTGTCCCTGCACACAGTGTCCCTGCACACAGTGTCCCTGCACACAGTGTCCCTGCACACAGTGTCCCTGCACACAGTGTCCCTGCACACAGTGTTCCCGCACACAGTGTCCCCGCATTCCGTGTCCCTGCACACCGATTCCCCGCACACAGTGTCCCGGCACACAGTGTCCCCGCACTCCGTGTCCCCGCACACAGTATTTCCGCATTCCGTGTCCCCGCACACAGTGTCCCCGCACACAGTGTCCCTGCACACAGTGTCCCTGCACACAGTGTCCCTGCACACAGTGTCCCCGCACACAGTGTCCCCGCACACAGTGTCCCCGCACACAGTGTCCCCGCACACAGTGTCCCCGCACACAGTGTCCCTGCACACAGTGTCCCGGCACACAGTGTCCCCGCACACAGTGTCCCCGCACACAGTGTCCCCGCACACAGTGTCCCCGCACACAGTGTCCCTGCACACAGTGTCCCTGCACACAGTGTCCCTGCACACAGTATCCCCGCACACAGTGTCCCCGCACACAGTGTCCCCGCACACAGTGTCCCTGCACACAGTGTCCCTGCACACAGTGTCTCTGCACACAGTGTCTCCGCACACAGTGTCCCCGCACTCCGTGTCCCTGCACACAGTGTCCCCGCACACAGTTCCCCGCATTCCGTGTCCCCGCATTCCGTGTCCCCGCACACAGTGTCCCCGCACACAGTGTCCCCGCACACAGTGTCCCCGCACACAGTGTCCTTGAACACAGTGTCTCCGCACACAGTGTCCCCGCACACAGTGTCCCCGCACACAGTGTCCCCGCACACAGTGTCCCCGCACACAGTGTCCCCGCACTCCGTGTCCCCGCACACAGTGTCCCTGCACACAGTGTCCCCGCACACAGTGTCCCCGCACAAAGTGTCCCCGCACTCCGTGTCCCCGCACACAGTGTCCCCGCACACAGTGTCCCCGCACACAGTGTCCCCGCACACAGTGTCCCCGCACACAGTGTCCCCGCACACAGTGTCCCCGCACACAGTGTCCCCGCACACAGTGTCCCCGCACACAGTGTCCCCGCACACAGTGTCCCCTCACACAGTGTCCCCGCACACAGTGTCCCCGCACACAGTGTCCCCGCACACAGTGTCCCTGCACACAGTGTCCCCGCACACAGTGTCCCTACACACAGTGTCCCCGCACACAGTGTCCCCGCACACAGTGTCCCTGCACACAGTGTCCCTGCACACAGTGTCCCCGCACACAGTGTCCCCGCACACTGTGTCCCCGCATTCCTAGTCCCCGCACTCCGTGTCCCCGCACACAGTGTCCCCGCACACAGTGTCCCTGCACACAGTGTCCCTGCACACAGTGTCCCCGCACACAGTGTCCCCGCACACAGTGTCCCCGCACACAGTGTCCCCGCACTCCGTGTCCCCGCACAAAGTGTCCCCGCACACAGTGTCCCCGCACTCCGTGTCTCTGCACACAGTGTCCCCGCACACAGTGTCCCCGCACACAGTGTCCCCGCACACAGTGTCCCCGCACACAGTGTCCCCGCACTCCGTGTCGCCGCACTCCATGTCCCTGCACACAGTGTCCCCGCACACAGTGTCCCGGCACACAGTGTCCCTGCACACACTGTCCCTGCACACAGTGTCCCCGCACACAGTGTCCCCGCACACAGTGTCCCCGCACACAGTGTCCACGCACACAGTGTCCCCGCACACAGTGTCCTCGCACACAGTGTCCCCGCACACAGTGTCTCCGCACACAGTGTCCCCGCACACAGTGTCCCCGCACACAGTGTCCCCGCACACAGTGTCCCCGCACACAGTGTCCCCGCACACAGTGTCCCCGCACACAGTGTCCCCACCCACAGTGTCTCCGCACACAGTGTCCCCGCACACAGTGTCCCTGCACACAGTGTCCCTGCACACAGTGTCCCTGCACACAGTGTCCCTGCACACAGTGTCCCTGCACACAGTGTCCCTGCACACAGTGTCCCCGCACACAGTGTCCCCGCATTCCGTGTCCCTGCACACCGATTCCCCGCACACAGTGTCCCGGCACACAGTGTCCCCGCACTCCGTGTCCCCGCACACAGTATTTCCGCATTCCGTGTCCCCGCACACAGTGTCCCCGCACACAGTGTCCCTGCACACAGTGTCCCTGCACACAGTGTCCCTGCACACAGTGTCCCTGCACACAGTGTCCCCGCACACAGTGTCCCCGCACACAGTGTCCCCGCACACAGTGTCCCCGCACACAGTGTCCCTGCACACAGTGTCCCGGCACACAGTGTCCCCGCACACAGTGTCCCCGCACACAGTGTCCCCGCACACAGTGTCCCCGCACACAGTGTCCCTGCACACAGTGTCCCTGCACACAGTGTCCCTGCACACAGTATCCCCGCACACAGTGTCCCCGCATACAGTGTCCCCGCACACAGTGTCCCTGCACACAGTGTCCCTGCACACAGTGCCTCTGCACACAGTGTCGCCGCACACAGTGTCCCCGCACTCCGTGTCCCTGCACACAGTGTCCCCGCACACAGTTCCCCGCATTCCGTGTCACCGCATTCCGTGTCCCCGCACACAGTGTCCCCGCACACAGTGTCCCCGCACACAGTGTCCCCGCACACAGTGTCCCCGAACACAGTGTCTCCGCACACAGTGTCCCCGCACACAGTGTCCCCGCACACAGTGTCCCCGCACTCCGTGTCCCCGCACACAGTGTCCCTGCACACAGTGTCCCCGCACACAGTGTCCCCGCACAAAGTGTCCCCGCACTCCGTGTCCCCGCACACAGTGTCCCCGCACACAGTGTCCCCGCACACAGTGTCCCCGCACACAGTGTCCCCGAGCACAGTGTCCCCGCACACTGTGTCCCCACACACAGTGTCCCCGCACACAGTGTCCCCGCACACAGTGTCCCCGCACACAGTGTCCCCTCACACAGTGTCCCCGCACACAGTGTCCCCGCACACAGTGTCCCCGCACACAGTGTCCCTGCACACAGTGTCCCCGCACACAGTGTCCCTACACACAGTGTCCCCGCACACAGTGTCCCCGCACACAGTGTCCCTGCACACAGTGTCCCTGCACACAGTGTCTCCGCACACAGTGTCCCCGCACACAGTGTCCCCGCACACTGTGTCCCCGCATTCCTAGTCCCCGCACTCCGTGTCCCCGCACACAGTGTCCCCGCACACAGTGTCCCTGCACACAGTGTCCCTGCACACAGTGTCCCCGCACACAGTGTCCCCGCACACAGTGTCCCCGCACACAGTGTCCCCGCACTCCGTGTCCCCGCACAAAGTGTCCCCGCACACAGTGTCCCCGCACTCCGTGTCTCTGCACACAGTGTCCCCGCACACAGTGTCCCCGCACACAGTGTCCCCGCACTCCGTGTCGCCGCACTCCATGTCCCTGCACACAGTGTCCCCGCACACAGTGTCCCGGCACACAGTGTCCCTGCACACACTGTCCCTGCACACAGTGTCCCCGCACACAGTGTCCCCGCACACAGTGTCCCCGCACACAGTGTCCACGCACACAGTGTCCCCGCACACAGTGTCCTCGCACACAGTGTCCCCGCACACAGTGTCTCCGCACACAGTGTCCCCGCACACAGTGTCCCCGCACACAGTGTCCCCGCACACAGTGTCCCCGCACACAGTGTCCCCGCACTCCGTGTCCCCGCACACAGTGTCCCCGCACACAGTGTCCCCGCACACAGTGTCCCCGCACTCCGTGTCTCCGCACTCCGTGTCCCCGCACTCCGTGTCCCTGCACACAGTGTCCCCGCACACAGTTCCCCGCATTCCGTGTCCCCGCATTCCGTGTCCCCGCACACAGTGTCCCCGCACACAGTGTCCCCGCACACAGTGTCCCCGCACACAGTGTCCCCGAACACAGTGTCTCCGCACAGAGTGTCCCCGCACACAGTGTCCCCGCACACAGTGTCCCCGCACACAGTGTCCCCGCACTCCGTGTCCCCGCACACAGTGTCCCTGCACACAGTGTCCCCGCACACAGTGTCCCCGCACAAAGTGTCCCCGCACTCCGTGTCACCGCACACAGTGTCCCCGCACACAGTGTCCCCGCACACAGTGTCCCCGCACACAGTGTCCCCGCACACAGTGTCCCCGCACACAGTGTCCCCGCACACAGTTTCCCCTCACACAGTTTCCCCGCACACTGTCCCCGCACACAGTGTCCCCGCACACAGTGTCCCTGCACACAGTGTCCCCGCACACAGTGTCCCTGCACACAGTGTCCCCGCACACAGTGTCCCCGCACACAGTGTCCCTGCACACAGTGTCCCTGCACACAGTGTCTCCGCACACAGTGTCCCCGCACACAGTGTCCCCGCACACAGTGTCCCCGCACACAGTGTCCCCGCATTCCGTGTCCCCGCACTCCGTGTCCCCGCACACAGTGTCCCCGCACACAGTGTCCCTGCACACAGTGTCCCTGCACACAGTGTCCCCGCACACAGTGTCCCCGCACACAGTGTCCCCGCACACAGTGTCCCCGCACACAGTGTCCCCGCACTCCGTGTCCCCGCACAAAGTGTCCCCGCACACAGTGTCCCCGGACTCCGTGTCTCTGCACACAGTGTCCCCGCGCACAGTGTCCCCGCACACAGTGTCCCCGCACACAGTGTCCCCGCACACAGTGTCCCCGCACACAGTGTCCCCGCACACAGTGTCCCCGCACTCCGTGTCGCCGCACTCCGTGTCCCTGCACACAGTGTCCTCGCACACAGTGTCCCTGCACACAGTGTCCCTGCACACAGTGTCCCCGCACACAGTGTCCCCGCACACAGTGTCCCCGCACACAGTGTCCACGCACACAGTGTCCCCGCACACAGTGTCCTCGCACACAGTGTCCCCGCACACAGTGTCTCCGCACACAGTGTCCCCGCACACAGTGTCCCCGCACACAGTGTCCCCGCTCACAGTGTCCCCGCACACAGTGTCCCCGCACTCCGTGTCCCCGCACACAGTGTCCCCGCACACAGTGTCCCCGCACACAGTGTCCCCGCACTCCGTGTCTCCGCACTCCGTGTCCCCGCACTCCGTGTCCCTGCACACAGTGTCCCCGCACTCAGTGTCCCCGCACTCCGTGTCCCTGCACACATTGCGTCTTTTCGCGTGAGTTATGGTTCTCGTCCTATGGAAGCAATCCCGCTGAAGTCGATGACGTCACCCGCAGGTCGCTAGCTGGAGTTGTTTAGGAGCTAAAGTCGTTTATCTGTTTTTTTTCACTTTTTGCTTGTATTCTCCCAAATGTGCGTCTTTTCGCGTGAGTTATTGGTCTCGTCAAATAAAAGCGTTCCCGCTGAAGACGATGACGTCACCCGCAGGTCGCTAGCTGCAGCCGTTTAGTAGCTACAGACGTTTTTCTATTTTTTTCACTTTTTGTTTTTTTTAAAATGTGCGTGTTTTCCGTTAGTTATGAGTCTCATCCTATGGAAGCGTTCCCGCTGAAGACGATGACGTCACCCGCATGTCGCTAGCTGCAGCCGTTTAAGAGCTGAAGGCGTTTTTCTGTTTTTTTCACTTTTTGCTTGTTTTCGCCAAAATGTGCGTTTTATGCGTGAGTTATGTGTCTCATCAAATAGAAGCGTTTCCGCTGAAAACGATGCCGTCACCCGCAGGTCGCAAGCAGCAGCCGTTTAGGAGCTACAGGCGTTTTTCTGTTTTTTTCATTTTTTGCTTCTTTTCTCTCAAATGTGAGTCTTTTTGCGTGAGTAATGGGTCTCATCCTATATATGCCATCCCGCTGAAGACGATGACGTCACCCGCAGGTCTCTTGTTGCAGCCGTTTAAGAGCTACAGGTGTTTTTCTGTTTTTTTCACTTTTTGCTTGTTTTCTCCCAAATGTGCGTCTTTTTGTGTGAGTTATGGGTCTTATCCTATAAAAGCGTTCCCGCTAAAGAAGATGACGTTACCCGCAGGTCGCTAACTGCAGCAGTTTAGGAGCTACAGGCGTTTTTCTGTTTTTTTCACTTTTTGCTTGTTTTCTCCCAAATGTGCGTCTTTTCACGTTAGTTATGGGTCTCATCCTATAAAAGCGTCCTCGCTGAATACGATGCCGTCACCTGCAGAACGCTAGCAGCAGACGTTTAGGAGCTACAGGCGTTTTTTTGTTTTTTTCACATTTTCCTTGTTTTCTTCCAAATGTGCGTCTTTTGGCGTGAGTTATGGGTCTCAGCCTATGGAAGAGTATCCGCTGAAGACGATGACGTCACCCGCATTACGCTAGCTGCAGTTGTTTAAGAGCTTAAGGCGTTTTCTTGTTTTTTTCACTTTTTGTTGTTTTCTCCCAAATGTGCGTCTTTTCTCGTGAGTTATGGGTCTCATCAAATAATAGCGTTCCCGCTTAAGACGATGATGTCGCCCGCAGATCGCTAGCTGCATCTGTTTAGGAGCTAAAGGCGTTTTTCTTTTTTTTCTTTTTTTTTTGTTTCTTTTCTCAAAAATGTGCGTCTTTTCGCCTAAGTTATGGGTATCATCCTATAAAAGCGTTCCCTCTGAAAACGATGACGTTACCCGCAGGTCTGCAGCCGTTTAGGTGTTACAGGCGTTTTTCTGTTTTTTACACGATTTGATGGTTTTCTCCCAAATGTGCGTCTTTTCGCCTGAGTTATGGGTCTCATTCTATGGGAGCGTCCCCGCTGAAGACGATGACGTCACCCGAAGGTCGCTAGCTGCAACCGTTTAGGAGCTACAGGCGTTTTTCTGTTTTTTTCACTTCTTGCTTGTTTTCTCTCAAATGTGCGTCTTTTTGCGTGAGTTATTGTTTCTTATCGCATGGAAGCGTTCTTGCTGAAGACGATGACTGTTTCCGCAGGTCGCTAGCTGCAGCCGTTTATCAGCTAAAGCCGATATTCTGTTTTTTTCACGTTTTGCTTCTTTTATCCCACATGTGCGTCTTTTCGCGTGATTTATGGGTCTCATCCGATAAAAGCGTTCCCGCTAAAGAAGATGACGTTACCCGCAGGTCGCTAACTGCAGCAGTTTAGGAGCTACAGGCGTTTTTCTGTTTTTTCACTTTTTGCTTGTTTTCTCCCAAATGTGCGTCTTTTCGCGTTAGTTATGGGTCTCATCCTATGGAAGCTTCCCCGGTAAAGATGATGACGTCACCCGCTGGTCGCAAGCTGCAGCCGTTTAGGAGCTACAGGCGTTTTTCTGGTTTTTTTTTATTTTTTGCTTCTTTTCTCTCAAATGTGAGTGCTTTGGCGTGGGTTATGGGTCTCATGCTATGGAAGCGATCCCGCTGAAGACGAAGACGTCACCCGCAAGTCGCTAGCTGCAGTTTTTTAGGAGCTTAAGGCGTTTTTCTGTTTTTTGCACTTTTTACTTGTTTTCTCCTAAATGTGCGTATTTTCGCGTGAGTTATGGGTCTCACCCTATGTAAGCGTTCCCGCTGAAGACGATGACGTCACCCGCAGGTCGCTAGCTGCAGTTTTTTAGGAGCTTAAGGCGTTTTTCTGTTTTTTTCACTTTTTGCTTGTTTTCTCCCAAATGTGCGTCTTTTCGCGTGAGTTATGGGTCTCATTCTATTGAAGCGTTCCCTCTGAAGACAATGTCTTCACCCGCAGGTCGCTAGCTGCAGTTGTTAGGAAGCTTAAGGCGTTTATTGTTTTTTTCACTTTATGTTGTTTTCTCCCAAATATGCGTCTTTTCTCGTGAGTTATGGGTCTCATTCTGTGGAAGCGTTCCCGCTGAAGACGATGACGTCACCCGCAGGTCGCAAGCTGCAGTTTTTTAGGAGTTAAAGGCGGTTTTCTCTTTTTCTCACTTTTTGCTTGTTTTTTCCCAATTGTGCGTCTTTTTTCGTGAGTTATGGGTCTCATCAAATAATAGCGTTCCCGCTGAAGACGATGACGTCGCCCGCAGATCGCAAGCTGCAGCCGTTTATCAGCTAAAGCCGATTTTTTGTTTTTTTCACGTTTTGCTTCTTTTATCCCACATGTGCGTCTTTTCGCGTGAGTTATGGGTCTCATCCTATAAAAGAGTCCTCGCTGAATACGATGACGTCACCTGCAGAACGCTAGCAGCAGCCGTTTAGGAGCTACAGGCGTTTTTTTGTTTTTTTCACATTTTCCTTGTTTTCTTCCAAATGTGCGTCTTTTCGCGTGAGTTATGGGTCTCAGCCTATAAAAGCGTCCTCGCTGAAGACGATGACGTCACCCGCATTACGCTAGCTGCAGTTGTTTAGGAGCTTAAGGCGTTTTCTTGTTTTTTTCACTTTTTGTTGTTTTCTCCCAAATGTGCGTCTTTTCTCGTGAGTTATGGGTCTTATCCTGTTGAAGCGTTCTCGCTGAAGACGATGACGTCACCCGCGGGTCGCAAGCTGAAATTTTTTAGGAGCTAAAGGCGTTTTTCTGTTTTTCTCAGTTTTTTCTTGTTTTCCCCTAAATGTGCGTCTTTTCTCGTAAGTTATGGGTATCATCCTATAAAAGCGTTCCCTCTGAAAACGATGACGTTACCCGCAGGTCTGCAGCCGTTTAGGTGTTACAGGCGTTTTTCTGTTTTTTACACTATTTGATGGTTTTCTCCCAAATGTGCGTCTTTTCGCCTGAGTTATGGGTCACATCCTATGGAAGCGTCACCGCTGAAGACGATGACGTCACCCGAAGATCGCTAGCTGCAACCGTTTAGGAGCTACAGGCGTTTTTCTGTTTTTTTCACTTCTTGCTTATTTTCTCTCAAATGTGCGTCTTTCTGCGTGAGTTATTGTTTCTCATCTAAGGAAGCGTTCTTGCTGAAGACGATGACATCTTCCGCAGGTCGCTAGCTGCAGCCGTTTATCAGCTAAAGCCGATTTTTTGTTTTTTTTCACGTTTTGCTTCTTTTATCCCACATGTGCGTCTTTTCGCGTGAGTTATGGGTCTCGTCCAAGGAAGCAATCCCGCTGAAGACGATGACGTCACCCGCAGGTCGCTAGCTGGAGTTGTTTAGGAGCTAAAGTCGTTTTTCTGTTTTATTCACTTTTTCCTTGTTTTCTCCCAAATGTGCGTCTTTTCGCGTGAGTTATGGGTCTCATCCTATAAAAGTGTTCCCGCTAAAGACGATGCCGTTACCGGCAGGTCGCTAACTGCAGCCGTTTAGGAGCTGCAGACGTTTTTCTGTTTTTTTCACTTTTTGCTTGTTTTCTCCCAAATGTGCGTCTTTTCTCGTTAGTTATGGATCTTATCCTATTGAAGCGTCTCCGCTAAAGACGATGACGTCACCCGTTGGTTGCAAGCTGCAGCCGTTTAGGAGCTTAAGGCGTTTTTCTGTTTTTTTCACTTTTTACTTGTTTTCTCCCAAATGTGCGTCTTTTCGCATGAGGTATGGGTCTCATTCTATTGAAGCGTTCCCTCTGAAAACGATGACTTCACCCGCAAGTCGCTACCTGCAGTTGTTTAGGAGCTTAATGCGGTTTCTTGTTTTTTTCACTTTTTGTTGTTTTCTCCCAAATGTGCGTCTTTTCTCGTGAGTTATGGGTCTTATCCTGTTGAAGCGTTCCCGCTGAAGACGATAACGTCTCCCGCAGGTCGCAAGCTGAAGTTTTTTAGGAGCTAAAGGCGTTTTTCTGTTTTTCTCACTTTTTTCTTGTTTTCTCCTAAATGTGCGTCTTTTCTCGTGCGTTATGGGTCTCATTAAATAATAGCGTTCCCCCTTAAAACGATGATGTCGCCCGCAGATCGCTAGCTGCATCTGTTTAGGAGCAAAAGGCGTTTTTCTTTTTTTTCTTTTTTTTTTTGCTTCCTTTCTCAAAAATGTGCGTCTTTTCGCGTAAGTTATGGGTATCATCCTATAAAAGCGTTCCCTCTGAAAACGATGACGTTACCCGCAGGTCTGCAGCCGTTTAGGTGTTACAGGCGTTTTTCTGTTTTTTACACTATTTGATGGTTTTCTCCCAAATGTGCGTCTTTTCGCCTGAGTTATGGGTCTCATCCTATGGAAGCGTCCCCGCTGAAGACGATGACGTCACCCGAAGGTCGCTAGCTGCAACCGTTTAGGAGCTACAGGCGTTTTTCTGTTTTTTTCACTTCTTGCTTATTTTCTCTCAAATGTGCGTCTTTTTGCGTGAGTTATTGTTTCTCATCGCATGGAAGCGTTCTTGCTGAAGACGATGACATCCTCCGCAGGTCGCTAGCTGCAGCCGTTTATCAGCTAAAGCCGATTTTCTGTTTTTTTCACGTTTTGCTTCTTTTAACCCACATGTGCGTCTTTTCGCGTGAGTTATGGGTCTCGTCCTATGGAAGCAATCCCGCTGAAGACGATGACGTCACCCGCAGGTCGCTAGCTGGAGTTGTTTAGGAGCTAAAGTCGTTTTTCTGTTTTTTTTCACTTTTTGCTTGTTTTCTCCCAAATGTGCGTCTTTTCGCGTGAGTTATTGGTCTCGTCAAATAAAAGCGTTCCCGCTGAAGACGATGACGTCACCCGCAGGTCGCTAGCTGCAGAAAGTTTAGTAGCTACAGAAGTTTTTCTATTTTTTTCACTTTTTTTTTTTAAATGTGCGTATTTCGCGTTACTTATGGGTCTCATCCTATGGAAGCGTTCCCGCTGAAGACGATGACGTCACCCGCATGTCGCTAGCTGCAGCCGTTTAAGAGCTGAAGGCGTTTTTCTGTTTTTTTCATTTTTTGCTTCTTTTCTCTCAAATATGAGTCTTTTTGCGTGAGTAATGGGTCTCATCCTATATATGCCATCCCGCTGAAGACGATGACGTCACCCGCAGGTCTCTTGTTGCAGCCGTTTAAGAGCTACAGGTGTTTTTCTGTTTTTTTCACTTTTTGCTTGTTTTCTCCCAAATGTGCGTCTTTTTGTGTGAGTTATGGGTCTTATCCTATAAAAGCGTTCCCGCTAAAGAAGATGACGTTACCCGCAGGTCGCTAACTGCAGCAGTTTAGGAGCTACAGGCGTTTTTCTGTTTTTTTCACTTTTTGCTTGTTTTCTCCCAAATGTGCGTCTTTTCGCGATAGTTATGGGTCTCATCCTATGGAAGCTTCCCCGTTAAAGATGATGACGTCACCCGCTGGTCGCAAGCTGCAGCCGTTTAGGAGCTGCAGGCGTTTTTCTGTTGTTTTTTTAATTTTTTGCTTCTTTTCTCTCAAATGTGAGTGCTTTGGCGTGAGTTATGGGTCTCATGCTATGGGAGCGATCCCGCTGAAGACAAAGACGTCACCCGCAAGTCGCTAGCTGCAGTTTTTTAGGAGCTTAAGGCGGTTTTCTCTTTTCTCACTTTTTGCTTGTTTTTTCCCAAATGTGCGTCTTTTTTCGTGAGTTATGGGTCTCATCAAATAATAGCGTTCCCGCTGAAGACGAAGACGTCACCCGCAGGTCTCTTGTTGCAGCCGTTTAAGAGCTACAGGCGTTTTTTTGTTTTTCTCACTTTTTGCTTGTTTTCTCCCAAATGTGCGTCGTTTTTCGTGAGTTATTGGTCACATCAAATAATAGCGTACCCGCTGAAGACGATGACGTCGCCCGCAGATCGCAAGCTGCAGCCGTTTAGGAGCTAAAGGCGTTTTTCTGTTTTTATCTCTTTTTGCTTCTTTTCTCCCAAATGTGCGTCTTTTCGCGTAAGTTATGGGTCTCATCCTATAAAAGCGTTCCCTCTGAAGACGATGCCGTTACCCTCAGGTCGCTAGCTGCAGCCGTTTAGGAGCTACAGGCGTTTTTCTGTTTCTTACACTTTTTGATTGTTTTCTCCCAAATGTGCGTCTTTTCGCCTGAGTTATGGGTCTTATCCTATGGAAGCGTCCCCGCACAAGACGATGTCGTCACCCGAAGGTCGCTAGCTGCAACTGTTTAGGAGCTACAGGCGTTTTTCTGTTTTTTTCACTTTTTGCTTATTTTTTCTCAAATGTATGTCTTTTTGCGTGAGTTATTGTTTCTCATCGCATGGAAGCGTTCTTGCTGAAGACGATGACATCTTCCGCAGGTCGGTAGCTGCAGCCGTTTATCAGCTAAAGCCGATTTTCTATTTTTTTTCACGTTTTGCTTCTTTTATCCCACATGTGCGTCTTTTCGCGTGAGTTATGGGTCTCGTCCTATAGAAGCGTCCCCGCTAAATACGATGACGTCACCTGCAGAACGCTAGCAGCAGCCGTTTAGGAGCTACAGGCGTTTTTTGTTTTTTTTCACTACTTGCTTGTTTCTCCCAAATGTGCGTCTTTTCGCGTGAGTTATTGGTCTTGCGACCTCGCGGATGACGTCCATCGTCTTCAGCGGGAACGCGTCCCATAGGATGAGACACATAACTCACGCGAAAAGACGCACATTTGGGTGAAAAAAACAAAAAGAAAAAAAAACAGAAAAACCCTTTAGCTCCTAAACGGCCTGCAGCTAGCGAACTGCGGGTTACGGCATCGTCTTCAGCGGAACGCTTTTATTTGTTGAGACCCATAACTCAGGCAAAAGACGCACATTTTGGAGAAAACTCGCAAAAAAAGAAAAAAACAGAAAAACGCCTTAAGCCCCTAGAAAACTGCAGCTAGCGACCTGCGGGTGACGTCATCGTCTTCAGCGGATAGCTTCCATAGCATGAGACCCATAACTCACGCAAAAAGACTCACCTTGAGAGAAATGAAGCAAAAAATAAAAAAACAGAAAAACGCCTTTAGCTCCTAACGGCTCCAGCTAGCGATTTGCGGGTGACGTCATCGTCTTCAGCGGGAACGCTTCATAGGATGAGACCCATGATTTACCGAAAAGACGCACATTTGGGACAAAACAAGCAAAAATTGAAAAAAACAGAAAAAACCCTGTAGCAACGGCTGCAGCTAGCGGGCCTGCGGGTGACGGCATCGTACTCAGGGGGATCGATTCCATAGGATAAGACCCACAACTTACGCGAAAATAAGCACATTTGGATAAAAGAAGCAAAACGTGTAAAAAACAGAAAATCGGCTTTAGCTGATAACGGCTGCAGCTAGCGACCTGCGGAGTATTCATCGTCTCAGCAAGAACGCTTCCATGCGATGAGAAACAATAACTCACGCAAAAAGACGCACATTTGAGAGAAAATAAGCAAGAAGTGAAAAAAACAGAAAACGCATGTAGCTCCTAAACGGTTGCAGCTAGCGACCTTCGGGTGACGTCATCGTCTTCAGCGGGGACGCTTCATAGGATGAGACCCATAACCAGGCGAAAAGACGCACATTTGGGAAAAAACCATCAAATAGTGTAAAAAACAGAAAAACGCCCTGTAACACCTAGAACGGCTGCAGACCTGCGGGTAACGTCATCGTTTTCAGAGGGAACGCTTTTATAGGATGATACCCATAACTTACGCGAAAAGACGCACATTTTTGAAAAAAGAAGCAAAAAAATAAGAAAAAAAGAAAAACGCCTTTAGCTCCTAAACAGATGCAGCTAGCGATCTGCGGGCGACATCATCGTTTTAAGGGGGAACGCTATTATTTAATGAGACCCATAACGCACGAGAAAAGACGCACATTTAGGAGAAAACAAGAAAAAAGTGAGAAAAACAGAAAAACGCCTTTAGCTCCTAAAAAACTTCAGCTTTCGACCTGCGGGAGACGTTATCGTCTTCAGCGGGAACGCTTCAACAGGATAAGACCCATAACTCACGAGAAAAGACGCACATTTGGGAGAAAACAACAAAAAGTGAAAAAAAACAAGAAACCGCCTTAAGCTCCTAGCGACTTGCGGGTGAAGTCGTCGTTTTCAGAGGGAACGCTTCAATAGAATGAGACCCATACCTCATTGCGAAAAGACGCACATTTGGGAGAAAACAAGTAAAAAGTGAAAAAAACAGAAAAACGCCTTAAGCTACTAAAAAACTGCAGCTAGCGACCTGCGGTAACGTCATCGTCTTCACCAAGAACGCTTACATTGGGTGAGTTCCATAACTCACGCGAAAAGACGCACATTTGGGAGAAAACAAGGAAAATGGAAAAAAACAGAAAAACGCCTTAAGCTCCTAAACAACTGCAGCTAGCGACCTGCGGGTGACGTCAGCGTCTTCATCGGGAACGCTTCAATAGGATGAGACCCATAACTCACGCGAAAAGGCGCACATTTGGGTAAAACAAGCAAAAAGTGAAAATAAAACGCCTGTAGCTCCTAAACGGCTGCAGCTAGCGATCTGCGGGTGACGTCATCGTCTTCAGCGGAAACGCTTTAATATGATGAGACCCATAACTCCCGCGAAAAGACGCACATTTGGGAGAAAACAAGTAAAAAGTAAAAAAAACAGAATAACGCCTTTAGCTCTTAAACAACTGCAGCTTGCGACCTGCGGGTGACGTCATCGTCTTCAGCGGGATCGCGTCCATAGGATGAGACACATAACTCACGCGAAAAGATGCAGATTTGGGAGAAAACAAGCAAAAAGTGAAAAAAACAGAAAACGCCTTCAGCTCCTAAACAACTGCAGCTAGCGACCTGCGGGTGACGTCATCGTCATCAACGGGAACGCTTCCATAGGGCGAGACCCATAACTCACGCGAAAAGACGCACATTTGGAAGAAAACTTTGTAAAAAAAGAATAAAACAGTAAAACGTCTTAAGCTCCTAAAAAATTGCATCTAGCGACCTGCGTGTGACGTCATCGTCTTCAGCGGGATCGCTTCCATAGCATGAGACCCATAACTCACGCAAAAAGACGCACATTTGGGAGAAAACAAGCAAAAAGTGAAAAAAAATAAAAACGCTTGTAGCTCCTAAACGGCTACAGTTAGCAACCTGCGCGTAACGTAATCGTCTTCAGTGGAACGCTTTTAAAGGATGAGACCCATAACTCACACAAAAAGACGCACATTGGGAGAAAAGAAGCAAAAATTAAAAAAAAAACAGAAAAACGCCTTAATCTCCTAAACGGCTGCAGCTAGGGATCTGCGGTTGACGTCATCGTCTTCAGCGGGAACGCTATTATTTGATGAGACACATAACTCACACAAAAAGACGCAAATTTGGGAGAAAAGAAGCAAAAATTGAAAAAAACAGAAAAACGCCTTAAGCTCCTAAACTACTGGAGCTGGCAACCTGCGGGTGACTTCATCGTCTTCAGCGGGAACGCTTTTATTTGATGAGACAATTAACTCACACAAAAAGACGAACATTTGGGGAGAAAACAAGGAAAAAGGGGAAAAAAACAGAAAAACGCCTTAAGCTCCGAAACAACTGCAGCTAGCAACCTGCGGGTGACGTCATCGTCTTCTTCGGGAACGTCTTCAATAGGATGAGACCCATAACTCACGCGAAAAGGCGCACATTTGGGTTAAAACAAGCAAAAAGTGAAAATAAAACGCCCTGTAGCTCCTAAACGGCTGCAGCTAGCGATCTGCGGGTGACGTCATCGTCTTCAGCGAAAACGCTTTAATATGATGAGACCCATAACTCCCGCGAAAAGACGCACATTTGGGAGAAAACAAGTAAAAAGTAAAAAAAAACAGAATAACGCCTTTAGCTCTTAAACAACTGCAGCTTGCGACCTGCGGGTGATGTCATCGTCTTCAGCGGGATCGCGTCCATAGGATGAGACACATAACTCACGCGAAAAGATGCAGATTTGGGAGAAAACAAGCAAAAAGTGAAAAAAAAGCAGAAAACGCCTTCAGCTACTAAACAACTGCAGCTAGCGACCTGCGGGTGACGTCATCGTCTTCAGCGGAAAAGCTTCAATATGATAAGACCCATAACGCCCGCGAAAAGACGAACATATGGAAGAGAGGAAGCAAAAGTGAAAAAAACAGAAAAACGCCTTTAGCTCCTAAACGGCTCTAGCTAGCGATTTGCGGGTGACGTCATCGTCTTCAGCGGGAACTCTTTCATAGGATGAGTCCCATGATTCACGCGAAAAGACGCACATTTGGGAGAAAACAAGCAAAAAATGAAAATAACAGAAAAAAACCCTGTAGCACCTAAACAGCTGCAGCTATCGGCCTGCGGGGTGACGGCATCGTACTCAGGAGGAACGATTCCATAGGATAAGACCCACAACGCACGCGAAAATAAGCACATTTGGGAGAAAAGAAGCAAAAATTGAAAAAAACATAAAAACGCCTTAAGCTCCTAAACGGGCTGCAGCAAGCGAATTGCGGGGACGGCATCGTCTTCAGCGGGATTGCATTTATTTGTTGAGACCCATAACTCACGAAAAAAGACGCACATTTGGGAGAAAACTCGCAAAAAGTGAAAAAAAACAGAAAAACGCCTTGAGCCCCTAGAAAACTGCAGCTAGCGACATGCGGGTGACGTCATCGTCATCAGCGGGAACGCTTCCATAGGGCGAGACCATAACTCACGCGAAAAGACGCACATTTGGGAGAAAACTTGTAAAAAGTGAATAAAATAGTAAAACGCCTTAAGCTCCTAAAAATTGCAGCTAGCGACCTGCGTGTGACGTCATCGTCTTCAGCGGGATCGCTTCCATAGCATGAGACCCATAACTCACGCGAAAAGACGCACATTTGGAGAAACAAGCAAAAAGTGAAAAAAAAGAAAAACGCCTGTAGCTCCTAAACGGCTACAGTTAGCAACCTGCGCGTAACGTAATCGTCTTCAGTGGGAACGCTTTTAAAGGATGAGACCCATAACTCACACAAAAAGACGCACATTTGGGAGAAAAGAAGCAAAAATTGAAAAAAACAGAAAAACGCCTTAAGCTCCTAAACGGCTGCAGCTAGCGATCTGCGGTTGACGTCATCGTCTTCAGCGGGAACGCTATTATTTGATGAGACACAAACCTCACACAAAAAGACGCAAATTTGGGAGAAAAGAAGCAAAAATTGAAAAAAACAGAAAAAACGCCTTAAGCTCCTAAACTACTGGAGCTGGCAACCTGCGGGTGACTTCATCGTCTTCAGCGGGAGCGCTTTATTTGATGAGACAATTAACTCACACAAAAAGACGCACATTTGGGAGAAAACAAGGAAAAAGGGAAAAAAACAGAAAAACGCCTTAAGCTCCTAAACAACTGCAGCTAGCGACCTGCGGGTGACGTCAGCGTCTTCATCGGGAACGCTTCAATAGGATGAGACCCATAACTCACGCGAAAAGGCGCACATTTGGGTAAAACAAGCAAAAAGTGAAAATAAAACGCCTGTAGCTCCTAAACGGCTGCAGCTAGCGATCTGCGGGTGACGTCATCGTCTTCAGCGGAAACGCTTTAATATGATGAGACCCATAACTCCCGCGAAAAGACCCACATTTGGGAGAAAACAAGTAAAAAGTAAAAAAAACAGAATAACGCCTTTAGCTCTTAAACAACTGCAGCTTGCGACCTGCGGGTGACGTCATCGTCTTCAGCGGGATCGCGTCCATAGGATGAGACACATAACTCACGCGAAAGATGCAGATTTGGGAGAAAACAAGCAAAAAGTGAAAAAAACAGAAAACGCCTTCAGCTCCTAAACAACTGCAGCTAGCGACTCTGCGGGTGACGTCATCGTCTTCAGCGGAAACGCTTTCAATATGATGAGACCCATAACTCCCGCGAAAAGACGAACATATGGGAGAGAGCAAGCAAAAGTGAAAAAAACAGAAAAACGCCTTTAGCTCCTAAACGGCTCCAGCTAGCGATTTGCGGATGACGTCATCGTCTTCAGCGGGAACTCTTTCATAGGATGAGACCCATGACTCACGCGAAAAGACGCACATTTGGGAGAAAACAAGCAAAAAGTGAAAATAACAGAAAAAAACCCTGTAGCACCTAAACGCTGCAGCTATCGGCCTGCGGGTGACGGCATCGTACTCAGGAGGAACGATTCCATAGGATAACACCCACAACGCACGCGAAAATAAGCACATTTGGGAGAAAAGAAGCAAAAATTGAAAAAAACTAAAAACGCCTTAAGCTCCTAAACGGCTGCAGCAAGCGAATTGCGGGGGACGGCATCGTCTTCAGCGGGAACGCATTTATTTGTTGAGACCCATAACTCACGAAAAAAGACGCACATTTGGGAGAAAAACTCGCAAAAAGTGAAAAAAACAAAAAAAAGCCTTGAGCCCATAGAAAACTGCAGCTAGCGACCTGCGGGTGACGTCATCGTCATCAACGGGAACGCTTCCATAAGGCGAGACCCATAACTCACGCGAAAAGACGCACATTTGGAGAAAACTTGTAAAAAGTGAATAAAACAGTAAAACGTCTTAAGCTCCTAAAAAATTGCAGCAAGCGACCTGCGTGTGACGTCATCGTCTTCAGCGGGATCGCTTCCATAGCATGAGACCTATAACTCACGCAAAAAGACGCACATATTGGTAGAAAACAAGCAAAAGTGAAAAAAAATAAAAACGCCTGTAGCTCCTAAACGGCTACAGTTAGCAACCTGCGCGTAACGTAATCGTCTTCAGTGGGAACGCTTTTAAAGGATGAGACCCATAACTCACACAAAAAGACGCACATTTGGGAGAAAAGAAGCAAAAATTAAAAAAAAAACAGAAAAACGCCTTAAGCTCCTGAACGGCTGCAGCTAGCGATCTGCGGGTGACGTCATCGTCTTCAGCGGGAACGCTTTTATTTGATGAGACCATTAACTCCACAAAAAGACGCACATTTGGGAGAAAACAAGGAAAAAGGGAAAAAAACAGAAAAACGCCTTAAGCTCCGAAACAACTGCAGCTAGCGACCTGCGGGTGACGTCATCGTCTTCATCGGGATCGCTTAAGTAGGATGAGACCCATAACTCACGCGAAAAGACGCACATTTGGGTAAAACAAGCAAAAAGTGAAAATAAAACGCCTGTAGCTCCTAAACCGGCTGCAGCTAGCGATCTACGGGTGACGTCTTCGTCTTCAGCGGAAACGCTTTAATATGATGAGACCCATAACTCCCGCGAAAAGACGCACATTTGGGAGAAAACAAGTAAAAAGTGAAAAAAACA